>JBCAML010000004.1:2007148-2512866 GCA_038503075.1 Gyromitra esculenta
GAGGCACATCGTAACAAATACAGAGAAGAGATAGGAATACCACTATGCAAAACACCCAGTAAGAAAACCAGTAATCACCATGCGCCGAGAATTAAAAAAATCAAAATAACCAAAAAGAAAAAGCCTGTTTGCTCATACTTTTTGCCACAGTTCCCCGTTCTCCACTCAATATATCTTCCCAACACTCCTCGTACATGATATATTATGAGGTCAGAGAAACCGAGGTCGCAGATTCCTGCCAAAGGCGTTCTTCTATCCGTCGCAATCTTTCATTCCAAGGGAAGTCCAACCCGATGTAACATTGTAATAAAACCGTAATCAACTTTCTCTCCTCTCTCAAAAATTATATCGATCGCCCTGCCTGCTAACTGGCTTTCCTTGTCTATTCAGTGGTATCCCCTTATCCTGTGTTCCCTTCTTTTTCGATTTCCGCGGCAATGGTTGGTCGAAATGTGTGTGACCGTGTTCTTCGATCATTGTACTATTCCTCCAGTTCAAGCATCGCCAAACACTAGGATCGCAGTACGTTTTTCCCCTAGTACTCATCCTCCCACCACCGCTTTCTTTCTCTTCTGCAGTGGCACCAGCCAGGTAAGTCTGGCGGTTCTCCATGCCCTCTTCAATATGCTTTTTGTATTCCTCCAGAGACTGTTTCAGTTTCTTTTCCCGCACACCTTTAATGTCCAACCAGGACATCAGTTGCCGAAACTCATCAACCGTTTCAATATAACCATAACGAGTTGGTGACGTGAGCGTTGTTGAATTTTCTTCGAGGGCTTGCCGCTCCAGGACAGTTATCCTCCCATCGCTTGCCCCATTCATCCTTGCATCGCCGTCTCCATCTAGAGCTCGTTTTGTTCCAGCCTCCTCGAGCAAAAAACCCTCTCTCTCACTGGGATCTGGTCCCTGTATCCAAATCATGGCGTTCGCGTATCCAGCCTCGGCAGTTGAAGATTGAGGTAACCCACCAAACGGCATTCCGTTTCTCTCGAACCACCAGTATTTATTCCAGAACCTGTCCCTGCCCATCATCTTAAACCTAGCGCAATCTGCTTGTCGAAGATCTTCGTCGAATGAGGAAATCTTCTCTTCCTCCTTGGCAATTTTGACTTTGACGGTTTCAATGGCCTTTAGCACTTTCTGGAACTGTTTCGAGGTTTTTGGTAACTTTGCTGCAGCATCCGCCTTAACCTTTTCCTCTTCACGCTTTCTCTTCCGTGCATTGGCACGTTCATTCCCACGACGGAGGGTTCTACCGCGATCAGTATCATCCCCATCATCATCCTCGCCATCTTCCATATCCTCATCTTCGTCAGGTCCAGTCATTTTAGAGTCGCCATCGGCATCGGTAGAGGCTTGCCGAGATACCGGCGAGGGAGATCTCGGTGTGTTTTCAGGTAGAAGTATTTTCCTCTCGTCGTCAAGTGATTTTAGTTCCTCAAGCCTACGCACGTCGAATATTAGCCACCAAATGAAACCAAACGGATATTTCTTGTGAGACTCACAAAGCCTTCCTTGTCCTCTGAACCTCAATCTTCTCCTTGCGATGCTTTGTCATCTCCTCGGCGCACTCTTCCATATAATCTCTCACGGATCTTGTCTCGTGTGTCAATCTAGAAAGCAAATGTAAGACCGTAACCCTTAGGTTAGGGTTTAAGGTTAAGTATTGTTGTACGACAGTATCTGGAGTTGGCTCCTGGTCCATAGGTGTTAGATGCGCCAAAACCTCCTCGCATTCTTTAGAGTATCGTGTATCCATCGAAAGCTGGTAAAGTAAACCGACGACAATCGCTTGCCACCCCCCGTTCTTGAAATCTCTAACTTTGAGGCGTTGGATCCAGGCCTCACTGCGATCGAACAATTCGTCCGCCCGGTGTCTCTTTTCTTGGTCTTCTTGGTCCTTATCCTTCTCTGACCCGAGTGTCGATTTCTTCCCTTCAACATTCACCACCACCATATCCGCCCCATTTACTATCGTTTTCACCTCTGGTTCACCTGCTTCGCTCGCTTCCTCATCATCACTCTCTTCTTCCTCATCGTCCTCGTCATCATCAAAATCCGGTAGTTGTGCCTGAACCACACCTTGTTCATTGACGATGGTCTTCAGTAGAGAACAGTGGATTTCGACAAATAATTCGCATTCCACCTCTTCATCACCAAATTCAAGTGCTTGAACATAGTCATCGAAAGTGAAAGAGTCGAGAATTAACGGCTCGCAGTAGATATTTAGGAAGACCCATGTGCTGAGGTAGTAACCAACCTTTTCCTCGTCAATACCATTGCTGACCGGTGCAGGAGAGGCAGATGCAACAAGCGAGGTGCGCGTCGAGGATCTAGATATTCTCCGGTTTCCTCTAGGGATATCGGCGGGCTCTGGTTTGCCAGGCATACCTGCAGCTGAAAGAAAGTGCAAGATAGGCCGACGTGCATTCTCCTGCATGGGGACATCCAAATCCTCAATTGGATATTTGATCGGCTTTGGAGGAGGTGGAGGTGGCGGAGGTGTTTCTTCTTTGATGACGGCCTTTAGACTGACTTTGGTTCCACCAACATCGGGAGTTCCAACTGGGCTACCGCTCCAAGAAGACCCACCAACGCTGATAGACCCACTCCCACCTTCACCGTTACCCTGCCCCAATTTTGTCATCTTCATAGCCGCTTGTTGGCTTTTGCTTTTGTGAGACTTTGGTGCCGGTTTGATGTCCACAGGGGTGGTGGGGGAGGGTCCAACGGCGACCAAAGCGCTCACAACCACAGCCTGGGATCCTGATTTCCTCTTTGCCTGTGCCGCCTTCCGCTCCGCTGTTGAGGATGCTTTGCGCAATTCTGGGGGAACGTTTTGGTCGATCTTGTACTTAGTCGCAAACTCCTCCTTCACTATCCATGGCGCACCATTCCAAGGCTCCCGCGACACAGTATTCTTGATAAAAGACCGCAACATAGCTTTTGTAAAGGATTTCTTATCCCGTACAAGGTGTTCATTATCTACCTGTGCTTCCTCATCGTTCCTATTGGTAAGCTTAACCGTATAGCGCGAAAACCCTTTTCTCTGGATATCACCACTCGCATATCGTAACTCTGGAAACATTGTTTTCTCGCGAACTAGTGCTTCTACTCGATCACCGTTTGACAGTATTGCCGTTACGTGTTCACCGGGGTAGAAATCGTTCTTAAAGGACTAGAAATGATCGTTAGACAACAGAATAAGAAACGGTAAAAGTTATTATGATAGTTGCGATGGATGGCTTACGTCATGCATTTGATCGACTTTACGAGAGCGAAAATCTTAGTTAGCACTTAAAAAGCTTCATTCAACAATCGAATTGTTTTACATACCTAAAGAGTCGATCCTGGGTACTACGGAGAATTGTACTTTTCTCAACACCGGATCCTTTAAAGCTTCTGGAAACGTTTGATCGACATCTTGTGAACTAACAGTCTGTATTTAGGGTTAAACTTAGTTCATCCAGGGTACTATCCATGAGAAGTTCATACCTCACTAATAAGCGCCTCAAAAAAGCTGAGATTCATGTGACCGGTAATTTCGCAGCTAAACTGCTTCTTTAAAATCGCAGAAACTGTCAGCAAGATATGCATATATTAACTCCTAACCTGATCTGAAACCACCTAGGATTAAAAACACACCGTCTTATAAAAGTCTAGTCTAAAAAGAATAATAGAGCTTAATTAGTCCAACCAATATGTTGACATACAATCATTGGTCTACCCACCTGTCAAGGTAATCTTGATAATCCACGAAAACTTCTCCAGTTTGTGAAATTTGCCAAACCTTGAGTTAGCAGTAATGTCAGCAATGATATATTTGATGTTTTTGATGGGAAGGCATTATGCATACTTCTTGAGACTCGTCATCAATATCTGGGTTAGGTACGTATTGAACAGGCTTCCGTTTGTACAGGACCTATAGGTAATAATCCATTAACTCTAAGATTGAAAGATGGATGACCGGGATTGAGGTGATATCCGTGTGGGGGATAGTTTGGAATTCTTACCATGGTGGTTGAAAGTCAAACCAGGGAAATGGATATCTGTACGTCACCGAGAAGAAGAAAAAGTGAAGGTCTGAGCGGAGGGGTGGAGTATTAGCAGATATCGATAAGAGCAAGGTCTAGATGCGGGCATAAAAGGGATTGCCGAAAGAGTAAAAAAGGGAGCTGATGTCTTGGATGAGGAGGGGGGGTAAATGATGGGTTGTGGTGGGTTTGAAAGAAAGGGTTGCGAAGCGGCTAGTAGCGCGCAGTAGGGGGGAAGGAGAGGAAGAGGAGGAGGGGAAGAGGAGGAGGAGGAGGAGGGAGGGGTTAGGGAAAATACTTCACGCAATAGGAAAGCACAGACCCAGGAAACCGGGACGAGGGTGGGAGGCGATGCGTACTTAGCAGGTATGCGGTGCGGCGCGGCCCCGTTGTCGTCTCGGCGATGGGAAATCACGGAGATGCAGGCAGGCCAGGAGGATGGCGACCAAGTGAACGAGGAGGAGGAGGTTTGGTCACGGAGACGTCGCTGTGATGGCCGCGCGAGGACGAGGACGGGGACGGGGAGCGAGGTGGTGGATGTGGTTGGAGTGGAGAGGAGGACGGGGGGAGGGAGGGGGCGAGAAAACGCGGAAGGGCGGACACGGGGAGGCCATCTTTTTCGAGGAGGGCCTGCTACTGGGGGTGCTTCCAAGTGTGTGGGAGGATGCTGCACTGTGTTGAACAGGGCGTGTACCGAAGTTCTTCCCAAGACATCCGCCAAGACTGCCAAGAGCCTCCCCCTCGAGCTGGGGAACCAAAGGCCTTTTCCTCCCGCAGAGCGCCCGACCTGAACTGGAGCCTTCATCGTCACCCTTTCCTCCCTTTCCTCGCAACAAAAAATGGTGATTTGGGCTCGGTCATTGCGGTTGCTCCCAATGCAACTCTCATCTGCATGTCGTGTAAGCGGTTAGATATTTCCCAGCCTCATCGACCTCGCGTTGTCGTTGCTTCTTCTGCTTTCTGCTTTCTGCTTGTCTGGACAGACAATCCCTACTTGCCTGCATGCAGGCCCCGTCAAAACTGGGTACCCTACTCTACTGTTTGTCCAGTTGCCTTCTCCACCGACGAGGCAGGTAACTCCTGCAAAACTAATACCCTCCCCAAACCACCCTCCTTCAGTACCATCGAATATCCTCTCGACCACTGCTGGCCCCGATCACAACAGATCTTCGGCCCGAACCCTGTCGCAAGACCACTATTAAATCCTTAATTTTGGGATATATATCTCGTGAAATTGCTGTAGCGCGAAATACTATCGAAGATCTGCCAGAGTCGCAATACTTGAGACCCTGTCTTTGGGTCTGACGAAATGTTAAACCGCGGATGGAGACTTGAATCGGCCAATGTTTTTTTACCTTCGCCGAGCCTCAGCCCTGTAGCCGAGCGATCTAGACCCGATAGGGCTAAGTGTGGCTAACCCTTCTTGGTCGAGTCTTCGTCTTAAACCTCTGAGGATCCTCGGTGTTCGCGAGTGGAGAAATTATCAATATGGTAGGTACCCATAACTATTATTACCATACCAGGAATTGAATTTTTCCTTTCCGATGAGGCCTTGTACTACTAACGTTTGAGCAGAGTAATAGAAGATTAGGAGAGACTGGGTGAGTGATATTTCGTGAAGCGTTTCGGCTTACTATTGAGGTAAAAGTGGATGCAGCTTACTCGGAGCAAGCAACGTTATTCGTGGCGTATGACCAGATTCTCGGCTTTGGTGCCGATAGGACTGAAATATGCAGTGATTGTATAGGGAAATATCGAGTGAATATCGATTGCTGTGGGCTTCAGAGGGTTGAATCTACAGTACATGTAGTTTTGTGAGCTCCCACACGGCTGTTCTGAAAGTATATTTTTAAACTTGCCGCTAACCGATAAATAAGGATTTACTCCCTTGTACCATCTCGCGACTTGCAATACAAGAATCCGAAATGTTGATGATTTTTCAATTTCAAAGTGGAAAATCACGAAACCACTTCTCCTTCATAGTTAAAATTACTATAGAGATATAACACAGCGGAATCAACGGAATCCCAAAGTTTTCAAACCGATAGATGCCCTCCAAGCTCCTGTTTTCCCGAAATAGAAACCGTGTTGGTGTTTTGCCATAGAGAAAGTGTTGTCGTGGCAACCAAGAGTCACTCGGCTTGTATTTGTTGTCACCTCTTAAACCTCCAAGTCCCGCCCTGACCTCCTCTCTTCTTTTCCATCACCCTTGACCATCAATCATAACTACAGTTTATCGGGAAATTTGCGATAAATATTCCTTTTCACCACACAAGGTTTTCAAAATGACCCTCCGTCAGATTGAAGCTCGCCTGGCTCAGATTGCGATCAATGAGGAAAACATCAACCCAAACCCTGCTAAGTCGAAGGTACGTGTCCATTTAGCAACCGCAGAGAATGGTGGGACTAACAATATATTTTTTTCAGACCGCCGTAATACCTTCTGGGGCAGCAGCCGCGGCGCTGGCCTCGCTACAGGACAAGCAACAAGCACAGCAGCGACAGCAGCAAGAACCTGCTCGACACCCGCTTCTCAAAATCGCTGTCCACAACCAAAATAATGTTAATAACCAATGGCGTCCTTCAGAGATGCCTCCTCCCCCTTCACCTCCCCGTAAGGCCATTGAGCCTTCTGCGGCGGAAAGCAGGCGCTCAAATACATCTAGCTCGCTGAGCATTCCCCAATCTCTCCCCCCTCGCGACTTCCATCTTGGCATGTTTGAGATTGGTCGGCCGCTTGGTAAAGGCAAATTCGGAAGAGTCTATCTTGCCAAGGAGCGCAAGAATGGATTTGTCTGTGCACTGAAAGTTCTACATAAAACTGAACTGCAACAAGGAAAGGTTGAGAAGCAACTGCGAAGAGAGATTGAAATTCAGTCGAATCTTCGACACCCTAATATCTTGAGGCTTTTTGGGCATTTCCATGACTCGAAGCGTGTCTTCTTGATACTTGAGTTTGCGGGTCAGGGTGAGCTATACAAGATGCTGAGGAAGGTGGGCAGGTTTACGGAGCCACGTGCTGCTGAGGTATGGTATTCCATCAACGAGCATTAGCAAGAATAAAATTTCGAAAAGAACAAAACTAACACATCGGGCCTCTAGTACATTGCACAAATGGCTGCAGCGTTGATGTATCTTCACAAGAAGCACGTCATTCATCGTGACATCAAGCCTGAAAACATTTTGGTAGGCATCCACGGTGAAATCAAAATCTCTGATTTTGGTTGGAGTGTACACGCCCCGAACTCAAGGTATTATTTCCCTCATATTATCTGATGAGCCTGGAGCTGATTTCGAGAAATTTCGCAGGCGAACAACTATGTGCGGAACTCTTGACTATCTTCCTCCTGAAATGTTGAACGGCAGCAAATACCACAATGAGAAGGTGGATTTATGGTCTTTGGGTGTTTTGACTTATGAGTTCCTTGTGGGCGCAGCGCCATTTGAGGATAGTCCTGTGGAGACACAGAGGAGGATTGTTAGGGCGGATATGAAAATTCCTGATTTTGTTAGCCCTGAGGCGGCAGATTTGATCAAGAAGGTATGCTACCTTCTGTCGGTTCCTGGTTCGACACAAAGAATTAAGCTAATCCTTTCCCCAGCTTCTTGTTATCCAGCCCGATCAAAGAATCCCCCTCGAAGAGGTTGCTGAGCATCCCTGGATTCTCAAGCACTGCACTGGAAAATCTAAAGTCGCCATGACTAAGCGTGCCGGCTCTGGGTCTACCTCTAGTTCCAGCTCCAGCACAAGCTCGGGCTCTAGTTCCAGTTTTAGCTCTAGTTCCAGCACTGAGCGAAAATAACCATCAGGGCATAATTGGCTCGCTTAGAGTTATGCTTTATTCCTCGTAAATAGGTTTTCCGTGTCTTGACCAACTGCAAGAGAGAGAACATATCGAAGAAGTTGAGTGCTCGGAAGCGTCACCTTTTATTGATTGGTTTTTGGTGGCGTTTCTTATGATACCTGCTTTTGCGAGTTTTGTATTTCCTAGGGTCGTTTTCTGGCGTGTATTGGTGTTTGTGTCTGAGTTTTTTTCTATCATGTTTTCATGTTTTTACTTTACCACAATTAAGGGCAGGTGCTTGATGGTTCTTTCTCTATACATATAAGTACAAGGTATCAAAAGTAATATACAACAGTCGTTCTGCGATGAGTCTAATGTACATGCTCCAAACTATCGGTATATGTCCGTGAATGGTCTGGTATCGGCGAAGCAAGAATCGAAAACCATGTTGACTATTTTTGCGGCTTCAACGTCATCTTTGCATTTTGGATTATTTCGCACCGATAGTGCGGCCCTCCTTCGTACACACGCTTGATGCTGTCGTGTGAAGTCCCAGACCCCTCTTGTAAAAGCTTCTCTTGTCCACCTACACTCACCGCTCAAAGACGATGCCCTTATCTATTTTGCCAACCCTAATCAGCATTCTCCTCCTATCCATCGCATTCCAATCTCGTATAAGCAACAGAGCACAAACCTCAGAACAAGCATGGTGTTTCAAATCCTCCCAATTCACATCGAACCTTAGCTGATCATACGCATGCACCAACTCGTGTGCTAGTGTATCTTCGGTGTGGCCCTGATCACGTAGCCGGTTCTGACATAGTAGGATACCGTAGTGTGGGGAAAAACCTCCAGATTGCAGAGTATCGCATGGCATGCATTTTATGTTCTCGGTGTTCATATCGCCGTTGACCTGCTTAATGCTGGTGAGCATGAAACGGACTATTGGACCTATTGTTTCAACCGTTAATTAGTACTTTTCTCTCCCCCGTAAAGCAGGTAAAGAGAAAATGTGAGCTATGTACTGTAGTTTAGTAAATAATTCCTCTGCTTCTCGCATTTTCGACATTCTGCCTCTGTTTTCTGGGCTTCTCTGTCACGCTCTAGTTGGGAGCGGTCTTCGTCGGTCATGCCCATACCGGTCATGTAGGAGAATGAGCGCCGCCAGAATTCGGGATTCCATTTGCTAGGGGGTTTGGTGGAGCCTTCGTCAATTGAGCTCGTTGTTTGGGGAGCTGGAGGCTCTGTGGATATTGTCATCTTGGGGATTGGAGATTTCGAGGAGGGATGAGAATAGGCAAGGACTAGCTACTGTGGGGGAGGAATTACCCGGACAGACGGGAAGCTCCGTCTTAAGCTATGAGCAAAATCATAGAGAATCACTCGAGTGCTTCACAAATTATCACTCTTATGTAGCAGCTTCTAATCAGCAAGCTAGGAGTGAAGAAAGTACTAGTAATACAGTACCGGAAAGTGGGGCGTTTTTGGTACCGTGTTGTTAGAAAGTGTAGGAATAAGTCAGGATGACTACCGTATTATCTTTGAGAACTCTGTAGCACTAGCAATTTACTCTCGCATTCATGGGAATGATGTACGAATATCGTACCGATTTCACCTCCCTTCCCAATGCTGTATATTAGTTCGGAATCTTTCCATATCTCTAGGTCGAATTAATGCTGTTGTTTCTACTATTACTGAATAGTTTTCATGCTGTTACCCGGCCTCTTGGACTCCCGCACCTTCTGTCACACCACAATTAACAGAACGGAAAAAAGGTTGTTTCCCCGTAGTTAGAAACCTGACTCACTGCACTATTCCCTGTTTACGACCAAAGCTCTAACAAAAAAAGACCTCATTCAGAATGAATTCTGCGTCAGAGAATATAAGCAAGTTTAGGGACACCTCTCACACAACGAAGGGTTCACGTCCGCTCACTATCGTTATCAAGCTTGGTTTGAGCGCCTTGTTTCCTCCTCTAGCTATTAGTACAATGGAAGACTGATATAATTTTAATATTTCAGGCACCTCGTCTATCTGTGATGAAAAGACCCATGAGCCTCTGCTCTCTAATCTTTCCCTCCTTGTCGAGACTTCCTGTCGCCTCAGAAGAGAAGGTCACAGAGTTATCCTCGTCTCGTCTGGTGCTATTGGCATTGGGATGAGGAGGCTAGATATTGAGAAACGCCCTAAACACCTTGCAGTTGTCCAGGTATACAAATCCTTCGTTTCCTCACTGCTTCCTCTCCTGGGAACCTAAGAAATAAGTGGGATGGGGTGGTAATTTGCTAGAGATTTATGGATTTGACTATTATTTTTCAATTTAGGCAATTGCTGCTGTTGGTCAGTGTAGACTTATTGCACTGTGGGACGAACTGTTTAAACAGCTACGGCAGCCTGTGGCACAGATATTATTAACAAGAAATGATATCTCTGACGTATGTGATTATTCTCTTTGAGCTTAGCTTCGTGACTTGGTTGGTTAATTTGGGATTTGCAGAGAACTCAATACCTCAATGCCGTAAATACATTTTCAGAGCTTTTGAATATGGGAATCATCCCTATCGTAAACGAGAACGATACGCTGTCGGTTAATGTATGCTGTTTTCTGGCTGCTGGACTCGAACTCAGAAATATGATTGCTAGATGATTGACCGTGACTTAGGAAATCAAATTTGGCGATAACGATACCCTCTCTGCAATCACAGCAGGAATGGTTAATGCGGATTACCTCTTCCTTATGACTGATGTCGATTGTCTCTACACAAACAACCCGCGCACTCACCCAGACGCAAAGCCGATCGAAGTTGTCGATGATATCTCAATGCTTAACGTTGATGGTAGTCCTATTACTGCTATAGTCCTTCCGTAATCTCACAAACTGGCACTAACTACTTTCATTCCACAAAATAGTCTCCACCGCCGGCTCCTCGCTTGGTACAGGTGGCATGTCCACTAAACTCACCGCTGCGCGCCTTGCCACCTCAGCTGGTGTAACCACAATTATAGCACGCTCTTCAACCCCTAGCAACATTTTCCACATCGTTCGCTACATCCAATCCCTCAAGACAGAGTCCAGTATTGGCACTCCAACACTTGGCAACACCTCTCCCGCCCTGCTTCCTGTAGTCTCTACCGACGATCCCATAGCCACATCTCCCCTCACTTCTGCCACAAAGCTAACGACCCGACCTTCCACTCCGACTCTATTTTCTACGCCTAATTCAGCGCTTACTCCTCCGCTACACACTCGTTTCTTGCCTAAACCCCGCGCTCTCCGTGACCGCTACTTCTGGATCCTCCATGGGCTCGCACCCCACGGCACTGTGTATATCGACGAGGGCGCCTACCGTGCACTAACTCGCACAGATAAAGCAGGCTTACTTCCGGTAGGAGTTGTGGATGTTGCTGGAAACTTTGCACAGCAGGACGCAGTAAGTTTGGTCGTTGTGAAGAGGTTGCCGGAGGGCGGATACGAGGTGACAGGGAAAGAAGTGGGAAGGGCGTTAGTGAATTACTCCAGTACCGAGATTGCGAGGATCAAAGGGGAAAAAAGCAGTGCGATCCAGGAGAAGCTGGGGTATGCAGATGGGGAGTATGTGGCGTATAGGGATAACACGGCTTTCTTCGAGAAGGAGGGAAAAGAGGAAGGACGTTAGATTAGATCTCTATTCTGTTGTCTCGGCGGTTTGCGGTTTGATTTAGCATTCTTTATTTTCTTTTGTGCTTCGCCTAGGGCACATTTCCGGTCGTATTTTGCGCAGAAAAATTACCAATTCTGCGAGTGATAGTTCATGAATAGAAGTCTGGGTTTCTTAGTGCTCGGCATGGTTGAATGATCTCCGGATGTGGGATTCAATCAAGAAATTTATTCTCTAGTAGTCCTCTGCGATGCTTGTGTTTTCGAGGTTGCCAGTGAATTAAATGTACATTTGCGTACGTTCTTTGGTATTCCATGGCAGGGCTGGTGAAGATGATAGAATAGGTCTCCTAGGCCCACCCATCTTGGCGCAGCTGTCGGCCAAATCGCGAGGCTATTTAATCCTTCTTATGCCCGCCCTCTTCCCTCTTCCCTCCTTCTCCTCACTCATCCTCCCGCTCACTCTGCTTTCTCGCCATCATCACTCTCCCACTATCACCGCTTTTTCATCTACCACTATTTCTTTGGAATTGCAAGAGGTTTTGTTGGGACCGACACCACTGGACAAGTATCTTCCTTTCACTCTATCCATCCTTTTCTGCTTCCCAGCAGAAATCACTTTGAGTCGCTAATAGGAGAAGTAGATAGCCACATACCTACCGAGATATACCGCTGGCTTCGCCCTCTTTCCAGTTTCCCCCGTCTCTCTCCTCTGTCTTCCTCCTTCGCCACTCTCTTAAAGAGTGATCTCTTGGAGTGGCTAGCCACGATCTAAGATACTAATCTTACACAATTAACGCAGACACATTCACATTCACATTCATGATCAACGTGCTAACAGTAGGACTATAATACGAACGAGCAAAAGCTAATGGTGTCTACCAGGGCAAATAAAACCCCTCACAGCACCTCACAGGAGAGGTGTTGGACTTTCGGCGCGCTGCGGTTTTCAGTAGGTGTTGTCGGGTTGGAAGTTATTCTAAGATATAAGTAAGGTTAGACCCCCACTAAAGTTATGAAGTTCCATATGGGTTTCTTTGAGGAAGGCGCGCCTACTATTAACCTGGCCGCAGTTAAGAGTTGGGTTGGCATAACAGCTTCATAGGGGAAACCATCGGCGGCGTTCTGTGGCTTCGGCTGGGGGCACAGTAGCCAATGTACGGTTCAAACCGACGGGGTTGCGATCGCGTTTGTCACCCGGGGGGATATATGGTATGTTTTTTTCCCTTCCTCTCTTTTGATGTTGGCACGTGTGACTTTGAATGTGTCTGTGTCTGTGTCTGCGTTTGTACTTGTGTGGGTTGGTGGGTTTCAAGGTAAGTTTAAAACCCTCTTCTGTCTTTTTTCCTCTTAGATTTCTTGTAAATATCAATTCGTTTCAATATATTTATGTACGAGATTCGAATTCAATCATTATTCTTCGGTTTAATTCAATTTGATGTTATTTTCTGGTGACGCGCATGAGAGGTGTATCCATAAATGAGAGCCACAATGCCAATAGTAGAAGCGAACAAACAGAAGTTTTCGAGCATATGAAACGGTAATTTCGAGTAATCCTAAGTCTTCTAGTCAATTACTCCTTTCAGAATTCAAGATAACAAGCTGACCATCAGATTTGTTCGGCTATTCTGATCCACAATAGAGTGCCAAAAACCGAATTCTGGAATAACCCCATCACTGATAACTGTATCATGGATTTTTCTTCGTTTTGTTCTCGATTAAGAATTCTCGTGTGGCTTGCTCTTCTTGGTGGTGCCTCTGCCTGCTGCTGCGTGCCTGCTACTGCATACAAGCATACGTGTGGGGTTTTGCTTTTCTTCGTCTGAATGGAGATTGGCTGGTCCAAGATGATTGACGGTCTTCTTTTGTAGGCAATTTTTATGCAGCGTTAGATACCCCAGATATAGGGATGGGTGTACTTTTTTTTGTTCATACTTTCTTCGAGTGATAAACTGTGAACCATAGCTTTGGTGATTGAAAAGTAGCTGAAGCTTATACTTGGCGATGAACTTGGAAGATGTATTGACGGTGGTAATATAGGTCAACTAGCAGAAACTTGAAGTTACTACAAGTTTATAAACCGTTCTAATAGTTGCCAGGTCCTTTTATTCTGCCATAAACACTTTTCCACTGACCCGTGATATCTAAATCCAAAAACGCCATGAATGCACACCCACATATTCCCTATACAAGAAGAGTATTTCATCAGTGTCTTCCCCCTTCACCTCCAACTGTATACCCTCTCGCCACGCCACTTCTTCCAACTTCCACTATTGCCCCCTCGTTCGGGTCCTTCTCACCCTCTTTCTCATACTCGATAACGAAATCCGATCCAAGCCCTCTCCAGCTCCTTTTGTCCCTCAGAAACTCTGCCGCCGGTGATATAACGCCCCCATTCGCACTCAACTGCTTCGAAGAATTCGAGCTCGTTATCAAAGCCGATGACGTCTCGCCATTATGCTTCTCCTCCAATGTTTTCTCCTTCCGCCGATGCAGCGGACGCGAGGTAGAAATATAGCGTCCAGTACGCAAATCAAATTCCGGGGGCTCATCATCATCGCTATCTTCCTCCGCCGCATCCCCGCCCTCCGCCGCATCTTTCCCATTCTCCACCTTCCCCCGCTCCCCGTCCAGTTTCAGCAGGCTTTCGAAATCCGTAATCCACTCCCCGTTCCAACTCTTCTCTTTATCCAACGCACAGCTGAGTTCAAAGGGCGTGATAACAGCTCTATAAAACTCCCTACCGCCTTCGCTGCCTACTATTCCTTGCTCCCAGCATCCAACCCCAACCCATACCTCGACCTCGCTGAAATTTGCTACTTTCTCGACATTCACTTTGCCGACTACCACCAGGTAGCTTTTTCTGCCCGCTTCGCGGATCTGGCGTTTTACCATCGAGAGCATGGGGAGGTAGTTTTTGACGTTCAGGGTGTTGACTAGGATGCCGATTATGCCGGCGGTGCGGGCGTGGGAGAGGAGGGCGTAACGCCGGCGGAGGAGAACGGATGTGGAGGTGGGTGAGACGGTGGAGGTTTGCGGGAGGAAAGTGTGGATTTCGGAGATTCGGGAGGCGAGGACGAGGAGGAGGGAGGGGAGGGGAGTCGAGATGTGGAAGAGGGAGTAAGATTTGAGGGTCTCTGGGTCCTCGCTGTTGGGGGGGAGGGTTCGATTTGGTAGTGGTGAGGAGGGGTTGTGGATTACGGCGGTTGCGAATATGTTGGTGTAGCCTGCGGCCACGAGGAGGTCGTGGAGAGGGGAGACGTGGGAGGTGTAAGTTACGTCGGCCATGAGAATCACTTTGGCGTCCTTTGAGGGGAAAGTTGAGGTGAAGGAGGTGACGGCGGATGTGAGGTCGAGTGGGTTGGTGGTAAAGACATATATTACAGGTAATCTGGTCGTGGGAGACAGACATGAGCGGCCATAGTGAACCAGAACATCAGCGCCACAGTGCTCAGCAGCGATTTCATCAATGCAGCAGGCAGAGTAAGATGTATCTGCGAGAATGAAGGCTTTCTTCTCGTCCGACTCTGTCTTTAGCGAATTTTTCGAGTCGCCTGTATCCTTTCCACTGCAGCATCCATTTCCATTGGTATTTTTGGTGGAGCATCCATCCTCCTTTTCACTTCCACTCCCACCACAGCATCCACCCACGGCCTCCAGTTTCTCTCCGGCCGTACCCCCCGAGTTTCCGTTTCTCGTGTAGTATGGCACACCCTCATTTATGCCCTTCGATATCAACCCGTAAACTCTCGTACTGTCGCCCAACAGCTCATCCGGGAACTGCAATGCCACCCGTTTGTACCCCTTCTCAATAATTTCCGTGATTGTCCGATCAATGTCGTAGACCTCCTTGAACGCAGCTTCGTCGAGCTCTGCATGAGTCCTTGAATTCGTCGATTCGTCCGGCTCAGTGGCAGCAAAAAGGTGATCGTCCGGGGTATAAAGTGCTGGCGCAACAGCTGGGGGCTCCGCCATGGTGTGGTCGGATTATCGCGGAAAAAGCCCGTTCGGCGAATGAGGATGTCGGGAATGCGATGGCGGGGTTGAAGAGGAGGGGCAGGGCGAGAGGCGTTGGTAAGCGCAGAGCCGCACAGCAGGGTAACCTGGCGCCGTCAACCTTATTTTGTTGCGCGCTGTAGATATTCTCGGCGACAGTCTCGGCTTTTACGACAGGATGCCGTATAGTTCTCACGCAATTACGCTCCCGGGCGATGTGTTTTCGCTGGCTTTGCATCCTAATAAGCCGCTGCTTGCCGCTGGGCTCTCGTCGGGACACTTGTATACCTACACTTGGGACAGCGAAGACAGTGATGATGATGCTGCAGAGGAGGATTTGGAAAAAAATAGAGATGGTGGGTTTAAAACATCATGGAAAACAAGACGGCATAAAGGGAGTTGTCGGTGTATTTCATTCAGTGGAGATGGAGACGGTGGGTTTTAACTATACATCTTCAAGCTATTTTACTCTTTAATGAATATAAATACTGACATATATATTCTAAACTCTCTAGTAATATACTCCTCTGGCACCGATTCCCTCTTCAAAGCTGCGTCTTCAGAAACCGGCAGAGTCTTTGCCAAAACCTTCATCCCCGAAGCCTCCTCGTAACACCTCCTCGTAACCCCATTTCTTTGGAGGAAACACTAATAAACCTTTCTCTCCCTCTCAGTGGCAGGTCAGATTCCCCAACTACCATTCTCCCACTCTCTGCGCACCATCTTCTCGTCGGCGCAGACTCTGGCACAATCCACCTGTTCGACATCCGCACCCCAACCCTTTCCAAACCTTCCTCGTCGTGGATCAAAGCCCACGATGACTACGTCTCCTCCCTCACCGCGCTCCCCGCCAGTGCTACTACAACCACTGGTTTCTCCCGCCAATTCATCTCAACCGGCGACACAACCCTCGCCCACCTCGACATCCGTAAGCCCGGCAAAATCCTCTTCAAATCCGAAGACCAAGAGGACGAACTCCTGTGTTCCGCCTTCATATCAGGGCTCCCGGCGAAAGCTGGCCGTGGCGGCGAGAAGATAATAACAGGCAACACGAGCGGTGTCGCAACACTATGGAATAAAGGCGAATGGGCGGACCATGAGAATAGGATTAATGTTTCGAAGGCGTCGGGGGACTCGGTGGATGCGCTGGTTGTACTGCCGGAGGATTTCACGGTCGCTGGGAAGTGGGGCCGATACGTGGCTGCTGGAGCGGGGGACGGGAAGATTCGGATTGTGAAGATGGGGAGCAATAGTATTGTTGCTACATTAGCGCATTCGTTGACGGCGGAGGAGGCAAAAGCAAAGGCTGCTGAAGAGGATTTGGGGGCGGTATATGATAAAGCGATTGAAGAGGGAGTTGCGGCGCTTGGGATTGATTGTGAGGGGAGGATCGTGTCTGGTGGGGGTAATGTGGTGAGGGTTTGGTACTGGGAGGATGTGGTGGAAGAGGAGGCGGAGGGGAATAAAAAAAAGAGGAGGAAAGATGGGAGTGATAGTGATGAGGAGGAAGGCAGTGATGGTGGGTCGGATGAGGATGATAGTAGTGAAGAGGAACGAGAAAAGAAGAAGAAGCGAAAGAAGAAGAGAAAGGGAGGGAAGGGGAAGGCAAAGAGTACAGGAGTCAAAGCTGTTGCGAGTTTCAAGGGCTTGGATTAAAACATGGAGTTTGGCTGTCGGAATGTTCGAATACAGGTTTACTAAATTTTTTTGCATTATAGTGGTGTTGGTCAATATCAATCATGTAATTTTTGAGATATCTTAGTATACCAGCAAGAGGACTTGCTGCGATCCTGTGATGCGACTTGATATGTTCATGAATTATCACTTGAGAGAGAAAATTCCTTATTTTGTATTGCTCGCTTTAAACGAGGACGCGAAAAGACAAATGGTTAGATGAGTATGTGGCAGAACTCATTGACCTGATTCTCAGGCACAGGCGCATAATTACCCCACCATAAGTGTCGAATATTACCGTCACTGGATTACAGCTATTAGAATCTACTGCAAAATCTCAGCAGTGGATGGTAGACCGACATCAAAGACTGTAGGCGAGATCAAAAAATAGAGGTGCATATTTCTGCTGTTGGTTGGCTGTGATACCTTGGTCGTGATATCGATATAATAGCTTCGTGGTGGCTTTGTGGCTATCTATGAATACATGTAGCCTTTACGGAAAGAGACCACATGTAAGTTCGGATCATAAATAGAAGGCTGATATCATAGACTCTTTAATTGTTTTAACGAGGTCCTAATACAAAAAGACTAATATATCGTTTCCATGGAGTTACATCTCCTTAAAGCGATCATAAAAAGTCACTCGGACATTCGCAGCCAGTGAAGGGAATTAAACACTAATAGGGAATACGAACGAACATCCAGAATATCTCTCGAAGTATAACATTAACACATACAGCATCGAAGGGACTTGGATATTGGCGCGCATGTCAAGTAGTCCTGGTTTGGAGAGTCTGGTGGGTTGCGGCGAACGAAGATAGAACGGGACTGGTAAACACACGCTCCTGCTTTGTTAGCTCCTCTTCGCAGCCCACAGTGGCTGGCCCCTTCAAAATCTATATAAGCTGAGTGATCTCCCCAGCTCGCTTTCTTTCCCCTTCTCCCCATCCGTCCTCCGTCCTCCACCACCTCATCATCCTCTGCTCCCCATCTATCACTATCCACTATCCATCCTCTATCCAACAATATTCTATAAACTACCGTTGCTAAATATCCTCACGCTCCTCCTACTATTTTCTCGTGTCTTATTACACATCTCGACAGACCGTTGATCATAAGTAGACAAAAATAATAATACAAAACTGCTGACAGACGTGGTGTAACGGATGATTTAGTCAAGTTTATTCCTCCGCTTTATTCCTGCTTTCCCTGACCTCCTGCTCCCCTCCAAATCCTCTCAGTTGATTCTATGTGTGTTGCGGAACTAGATGATCGAATTGACTTTTCCTAGGATTTACCTTCAACGATCTAGCGGAGTTGTGGTGGCAAGTCGTCTTTGGCGAAGCGAATGCTTAAGATAGCTTTTTTCACCCCATTGCTTTCTTCTTCTTTTCCCTCTCCTCCTTTATGTCTAGTGAGAGTATCGTCGTGTAGCTCTACTGCTGAATTTTAGACGAACTATCGTTTAGCAACTTAGCTAATGGTCTTTTTTCTAGAATACACGTGCGCACACACACAAATGCAATCGCATTACCGTGCTAACAAGGTTCGAACTATTATGAACTCAAGCTAATATCCTACCATAGTACTCGCATTTCCAGAATGAATTCGGCACCCGACCACGCTGCCACAACAATATTGAGAGATCGCAACCACAAATGATTATAACACCAGATTAACCCAGTAATAAGTACTTTAAAGTTTCTCTAAATTTAAAACAAAATATAAACTTAAAATATTAAAGCCAGGTTGTATTACTGATATCAGGCCTAGAGACAGTATATTTACAAATTTAACCATTACTTCTCAGGTTAAAATATCTCTGGTTATCCAATGCCATGTAATATAAGGTGAGCCATGTGCTATATATTCACCATTTCTTGAGTTTTCTTTGAAGGCATTGCAAAAAGTTGCCATTGCATTCTGGGGAGATTTTCCTGCCTATAGTTACCAACATGGGTTTCTCCACGTTCTGCTGAGTAAATCAACATAAGTTATATGTGTTTAACCTACATAGCCCGTTCAGTTACTGTATGATTAATGAGACCAAGGCAGCAAAAACCGGGGGCTTAGCCAAAAAAGGTGAATTGTGGTCTTAGACCCCCTAGGACTTTGTCCCAACCCCCTTCCATATAACCCCTCTCAGAACAAGGATTTTTCAGGGCACCTAAAACAACCTAATATATTATATCACTAGAAATAAAATTTCTAATAGATCACTGTGATGTTTTGTGTGTTGCTGAAATTCGACAATTTGGTGTTTTGCTAAGACGCTGAATTCGTTCTGGAAACGCGAGTATAGCGCGCGTGAATGCGATTGTATTTGTGTGTTGCGCAACGTTTTCTTCGGCTTTGGGATCAATCAGTTACCCTGGATCTGGGTTGGATGCTTATGTAGTGAGACCTCTACTATTTCGCTCTCTTTCGTTTTTTGATGCGACTGTCTTACGATGTATTCCTAGTGGGTAAGCCATCTCTCTGTCCCCCCTCACTCTGTTGTTTCGAGCAAGAGTGGCCTTCGGGGATGCAGCTCCATATGCCTGTTGATATCCTTTCTCTCTTCCTTTTTTGCTAGTAAATCTACATGTACTTATTCCTTTTTTGTCCGTCTTTCTGTAAGATCTGGTATGTATATTTTTGTTTTTCTCAATTGTCAGCTGTTGCATGTAACACGTGTCTCAGACAAATACGAAACGAACGGCTTACCCCGTATCTTAGCTATCAATTCATTTGGCATTTTTTATCCTAGTTCCTAATAGTTTGCTTCTCTGTATTGCGTGTTGGGATAGTTTTGATCACAGATAGTCACTCGATTAACAATCACGAATATATAGGCGGGAGATGATCATAGCGAGCCTTATTTCCTTGAACATTCTCTCGCTACATAAATCTAAGGTAGGTGATATTAATTAAAGGCGCCCTGAAGACGATGAGAAAAAACAATGTAAGGCTCGGAAGCCTAACTGTTCGAACACAATGGATATCCATATCGATGTTTTGTTTAGTATCTATGCCTCCTCTTAATTCCCTAGTCCAAAGCATTGCGAATTTACATCCCTAAAACAGATACACGCATCGATAAACACGCACAAATGCCGCGGCAAGTTCAGTAAGTGCAAAATATAGTATAAAGGAAGAACAAGAAAAATAATTTTTTGATGCATCAACATCATGCCGTCCGCTTGTTTACTCATAATATATCTATCTCGGCCCCAGCTTCTCAAGTACACGCGTTCCTTGCTCTTCCCATTCCGCCTTCGTGATCCACATGTTTTCTTTATCTGCCATAATATTTGCAAGAACAGCACCACCTAGGAAAACCATGTGGCGTCTTCGTGGAGGGTCTTCAATGCGGACTTTGAATTTCTGTGAGGAGGATATTGTGTCAGTAGGCTACTAAGAGAAGTGCATAAGTGCCGGAGGAAACTCACGCTCAGCCTAGTTGGGTCACCATGGAGCACCCTTGTGAGCCACAGCTGTTTCAACTCTTTCTCCAGTCTGCTGGGCAGGCCGGGGTACATGCTTGAACCACCGGAGAGCACAATTGCTTTATACAACGAGCTTCTCACATCGACATCCGCTGACTGGATAGTTTGGAACAAGAATTCTGCGATACCTGGCTGTTCACAGTCGACGAGATGAGGTTGGAATAGACATTCGGGAGCCTCGAAACGTTCACTACCGACACGAATCGTGCGGCCGTCAGGGAGTGTGTAGCTTTCAACCAAAACAGTAGTTTCCTCAGCGAGTTTGTGGTCGAGCTCAAGATCGTAAGATACGTAACAGAGCTTTTCCTTGATTTGGCGGACCGTCTCGAAATCGGCAGTACGGTTGAAAGCGTAACCGCGGCGGAGGAGCAAGCTGATGAGTTGGCGAGTGACGTCGCGACCGGCAACGTTGAGACGGCCCGTGAGGTGATTGAGGACTATGGATTCATATACAGGGACAATATGGGTTACACCGTCTCCGGAGTCAACAACAACACCGGAGCTGAGACCTATAGGCTAGGGTATTAGTGGAAGCTTTATTCGGTTAATCAATTGAGTAGATGATGCCCACCTTGAGCATATAAAGCAAGTACGGCCTGAATAGCAACATATACTCCCCCAAAGTTGTACCTCTCGAACATGACCTCACACATTTTCTCTCGGTTACTGAGTGGGTTCATCGGGGGTTCCGTGAGCAGGATCTTGCGGCCAGTGGGATCGATCTTCAGCTTCTCGGCGAAAGTGTAATCCCAAACATGTATCATATCATCCCACCTTTTGATGATACCATTATCCATCTACAGCAGGTCGTGAAAGTCAGATATAATGGGCCGAGGTCCATTGCTGCCGGGGTTCCAGGAGCTTACGGGGTACGTAATCTGCAGCATTGTTCGAGCTGCAGCAGCTTCATCTCCAACCATGATGTCTTTCACCACCTAGAACGCGACCTCTAAGTCAGCACCTTATTATCCTCTACTCCCAGCTCCCATCAACCCCTAAAAGCAATGCCCAGAAGGTAGATGTGTAGGTGTCGTACTATATCACCCTGACGCTCTTCCGCTCGCAGAATCGGACGTCCTACAATGGACGGGTACTGGTGTTCCGGAAAGTTTTGACCGGCATATCCGACCTTGAGGCTTTAGAAATTGAAATTCCGAGTCAGCTTGCAAGCTCTTTCCGAGTCCGGAAATAGGGAGCTCCGAGAGGAACCTACAAACCAGTTCCACCATCAAGAACTGTCCAGACACCCCAAGTTAGCCGGGGAACGAGCACAATGAAGCTTGTAGATGAGGAGAACGTACCGATGGGTGCTTCAGCCATATTTGGAGATCGGGGAAGGTTATAAGGGAGATGCTGCTGCGTGTACTGTTGACAGGCGAGCTGACGTTGTTGAGCGGGGGAGCCTCCACGAACTAACGTTACCACCACCACCGCCACGAATGAGGCTCAAGTGAACCTGGTGCTGGATAGTACCCCGGCGCTGCGAAGGCTATGGAACCCCCTCAACCCTAGATCCAACCCCACCAACGTCGAGCTTCACGAGCAACGTCAGTAATCGGGTCGAGAACCGCCATGGACATTATTTCCTTTATTTCGAACCTGCGTCAGGAGGCCCTGCTGCTGGGCGACTACAATGCCGTTCGTGGAATGTGTTCCCGCCGTCTGGCGACCCTCCGGAAGCATCTCGGTCGTGCCAACAAGAAAAAGTTCGCAGCGCAGCCTCCCTTAACTGCTGAAGATGTTGGAAGAGATCCTACGTATATACCTGAGTTCTCTGTAGAATATAAAAGAAATTGGTGCTAAATTATCGTGAATATTATAGTCATATCCACCTTCTCCTATACTCCTCCGAGCGAGCTTATTCACACGCAATGCACCTAAAGTCCCTCCTCGCCGACGATGCCTCGAAAGCTTCTTCTGCTATGCGCTCCCACTCCATTTCTCGTCTCCATAAGGCCTACTCGCACGCCGCTGAGTTACGAACCCTCCTTTCTGACCCTGCCTCCAATGCCACCGAGAGAGACCTTCTAGAAGCTTACGCCTATACTGCATCTCTGCGTGGATCAGAAGCGTTTGAGAAATCTCACTGGGAGGACTCAATTGCAGCATTCTCAGAAGCAAGGGTCATCTATACAGCCCTGCTAGGCAGTAATAAGAGTGAATTATACCAAGACCAGCTAACGAGTACCATTGACCCAAGTATACGGTATTCTGCGTACCAACTACAGCTCCCAAGAAATATGGATGTTGCTACAATCTCTCGGAAATACTTCCCTCGTGACGAAGCTGCGAAGATCGTCCCCATAATTGAAGCTTTGGATCCTCACGCCTTCTCCGAAGCTGATCTAGACACTCCTATGACAGGGACTACTGGTTCTGTGGCCTCGGTGACCTGGCGATCTCGCACGGCACCAGTAGAGAACGCGGAAATATCAGTCACCCTGGCCAACGCACAGACCAAAGAGAACGTGTACTACTCTAAGCAACAGGAAAATTCAGCTTCTATCGAAGCATTCGACGATGTATTGGCCGCGTGGCAGGAGGCGGTGGATGCGACAAAGAAGGCTATTGATGATTTGAAGGCGGAGGGTGTTGGGATGCAGGATCAGAAAATGCAACATTTGCAGATGACTTGGACGGTGGTGAACTATTCTCTGATATGTTGGCGAGTAGGGAGGAACAGGGTTATGATTCAAGGGATTGCACAGGGTGGGAAGAAGGGGAAAAAAGCCGGCGATGAAATAAAAGTCAAAAAGCTAGGACATCTGAAAGAGGAGGTAGCTCTCTACGATGCCATTTTACAGGTATGCTTCACCCCAGTGAGCATTTCAAAAAAAAGGACCCAGCACTAAGACACCCTCTGTAGTCCCTAGAACAGGTCTATGATCTTCCTGGTGTTGCTGCCGACGAAGACTTCACCCGCGAACTCGACTCTAAAAAATCCTACTTTACCGCCTCCAAATGTGCGCTTATTGCACACTCCCATGCACTTCTCGCTAATCGTCGTAATGCTCTTGCACTCTTCGCTCGCGCTCTTTCCTACGTCTCGACTCCTCACATTACATCACTCTCCACTCCCTCCCAACGCGGCCTCGAAATCACCGCTGATGTCGCCTCTGAGCTGCGAGTACGCCTTGAGGGTGAAGTAGCGCGCTTCAGGGCTTTGGTTGAGATGGACAACATTGCGGCGAAAGCGGCAACATCAAAAGGTGGCCAAGGGGGCGTGCTACTAGAGAGACTAAATCAATATCCTGAAGGAGAGGATCTAGACTTTAAAGAAGGGATTGTGCAGTGGCCACCGAAGGTGGGCCCAGTACCTGTGAAGCCGGTGTTCTTAGATGTAGCATGGAACTTCATAGAGTACCCAGGGGACGGGGGGCCAAGGGTGGTGATTGAGACAAAGGAGAAGGAGAAGGAGGAAACACAGAAGAAAGGGGGTTTCCTGGGGAGTTTATGGGGGAGATAGCGAGTGGTCTTTGGGCGGTCTATTGTTTGTGTTGAGGGTTGTACTATACCCCCCCAAAATATATTAAAAGTTATTATGAGCAGTTAACCGCCGCCCCTTCGCCCCATAAACACATAGTGCTGCTCCTATCTGGTCTATATACTGCTCCCGCGTCCCCATGAAAAGCCGAGTGATCGCCGATGACGATAAGGAACACAAAGTAAGAACAAGTCCGTAAACAAGACCCAATTTCCTACGTATTCATCGCCTATTTCCTGCGAAAATATCCCCAAATCCGGTACCCAAATTTAGTAGCTAGAAGCTACGGTAGTAACTCCCACGAGCTTCGGCTTAAGGGTTACTTACAGATAATATCCATCCGGCTTAAGTTTATTATGGACCGGACTGATAGGAACCCGAGCTCAAGCTCTCAGTCTACCTCCCCACGCTCCTTTCTCCATAGGTCTCGCTTTACACATTTCTTCCAGCCATCCCAGCCATCCCAATCTCCCACGCCCTTCGCCCACCATCCGCAACGAGAAATTGGAAAGATGGCTCCTACTCAAATCAAATCCGTCCCCAACAATGAGCGTTACACCGAGAGGGAGCTCCACGACTTCTTCCGTGTGAAATGTAAGCTGCCATAGTAATTTCCAATCCCTTCCGGGATTCAGCACCTTCTTGTGCGATGGATTGTTAACGTTCAATAAAATGCAGGTTGGCCGAATTCCACATGCAGGTTCGTATGTGTGCAATAGTATTTTTATTTATTCGCTCCCTTGTATCCCTTTTCCATTGCTCTTTTTTGCCCAATACTAATATCACCTCTTTAGGCCCTGGATTATCGTCTGTGCCATCTTCATCACCTTTATAACTCTTCTTATCATCCACTTCTTCCTTAAGTTGTTCATCCCGATGTACCATAAGATGTGTATGAGAAATGCAAACAGGTTCCAGGACCGCACCTGGCTCAGGGCACAGCATTTTAGTCGTTTTTCTGCGATGGTTGGGACGGTGATTTGCTTTCCCTGCAGGATGTGCAGGAAGAAGAGGTAGTTATCATATTATGGCACTTGGGACGAGGGTGGCTTGAGAAGTGTACACTGTTTTGGAAGTAGCTGTAGAACTACTTCAATTCAAATTTTATTTCTTAGACACACTGCTGTGTAGGATGGAAATAAATAATTATGATATTATTTGAGGCCGGCAAAATTGAAAATAACTTAAAACTCCATCCGGTCCCCCTTTCCGTCCGCTTCTCGCTCTCGCTTAATTCCCATCTCCTCCTTGACAAGGCCAGCCACGAATCTCTTGAAAATGTTAACATACGGCTTTAGGGACGTTTTCTCATAGTCTGTATCAAGCCGTTAGTCTTGTGAATCATATCCTGCGTGAAATATGGGTGACTACCTTGTATCTTCTCATCCCTCGGGTTTTCCCGCTCCCACATATCAATCTCCGCCAACAATTCTGTCACCTTTGGCACTGTCGTTGGATCAAATTTCTCCGGGTTTCTGCTGTCAATCGGCACACAAACCATGCCTGTCCCCGGATGTACACAGAACGGGCTCTTCAACAAATGGTTCAGATGCTTAGACACCTCCACATCTAACCTTGGATACATGTACTCTAGTATCACGTCCTGCTTGTACTCTCTGAGCTGAGTTCGCTGCCCCTTCTCGGTCAACTTTTTTGATACCCCTATTTTGGCAAGCCCATTGATATCGGCCCACTTCAACGTGCTCGGACGATTGTCGTGACTCTCCCATTTCTTGCGTAGCGCATCGTTAAGCTCGCGGTCTGGGAGCAGCGTCAGGAGTTTTTCGGCCTCTTTAGTGTCGCGCCATGGATCCTGGTTCTTGAGAATGTCACTCTCGAAGCGGTCCTTGAGAATATTGAGACTCCGTCTAGGGAATGAAGTGGGTTAGATCTAGTCATCTCCCACCGAGTGGAGGGACTTACGCGAGATGTGGATGCAAGGGTCTTTTGGCATTGACTTTCTTCCCCGCCTGACTCCCACCTTTCACAACCTCGAGGTAGCTTGCGATCGCCCTGCGTTTTGCATCATCCATAGATCGCGCCCTCTTATCGCACACCCAGGCATGCGCTCCTCTTCGTCCGGAGTATACCCATAAGATATGTTTGAAGCCCAGATCATCCCTTAGCGCACTATCAAGAATCCGGATCGCAACAGTGATAAACTGCCAGCACTTAATGCAAATATTCGCCTTATCACAGCACGTGCGAATCTCATCGTAATCTGTAAGATCGATATCGAAGACAAGTTCCTTTGCAAGGGGGCGGAAGGCGGCTTTAGTGAGGGCCTTTCGATCGCGGGGATTGGCGGTATAGACGGGGCCGATTTCAAAACGTGAGGGATTAAGACGGAGAATCTCTTTGCGGAGGCTTTAATCGACCATATATGTCAATATATAGGCCATGGGAATCTATGGGCGGAGGGGCCTTACGTTTCAAAAGTAGGAAAGGACTGGTAACGAAGGTATGCATCATTTTGGAGGGTGAATGCAAATTCTCGATGAGAGAAGTCGGTGGAGGGGATTGGGGAGTGGTTGAGCCATTGAAAGTGGTATCGGAATGGGAAGAGGCGTTGGTAAAATGCTAACATCACCTCTGGGTCTGAGACATGTGAACTCGGCTTCACCTCAATGGGACTACGAATTTGTTAATTAGCTAATATAAGAATTGGAGGTACGGCTATCTAGAAGGATGGACTCTTCATACGCTACCGCCACTTCTGAAGCCATAAGATTTGCAACGTCGTCATCATCAAAGTAATTCTCGTCGTCGTCGTCCGCGAACAAGTCCTCTACTTTGGTCTTGCCATTGCTACTATGATTGCTGTTGTCCTTGTCATTTTCGTCGTCACTATCATCTTCATCCTTCTCCTCGTCCTTCTTTATTTGGGGTGCTGGTGATGACTCTGCAGGATCTGACTGAGGTTCAGGTTTTGGCAATGGAGAACTGGCACCACTTTCTAGCTCCTCGGTAGATGACTGGGGGGCATCTGGGAGCTCGAGATCTTCCTCCGGTGAAATTGTCGAAGAATGAGGCATCTCAAATTTGTAGATAACGTATGAGGTCGTGGCAGCTAATGACGATGGTGTGAAGGTTGTTGGAAAACGCGTTGCGCCAGGGGTAGCGAGCGACGCGTAAATTGAAACAGCTCCACCCTTGTCCGCAACAACCACGAACGATCATTGAGGGTTCCGTAACAAATCACCACCAATGGTTTCTCCGATTAATCTTTCACGAAACCTTGATAAAATAATACCAGAATACTAGCCTTACGTAGATTTCTCATTTGCTTTTATTTAAAGTATCTACATATATTGATCTACGCCCTCAATCTTCCAATTTTAAGTCAAGTACTATAGTACGAAAAAATCGTTTAATTGGTGCCTGTCTAGCATAAAACATGTTACACTATGTGTTCTAAAGAGACTAACACAAAGTGATTATGACAGCGATATTTTATCCCAAGAAAATCCCTCAGCCCCCGGGAGAGTCCTGCCTTAGGAAAAAATATGTTGTAGAAGCGCCTAGATTCTGCGTGTTTTGGCGCTATTAAAAAAACTTCCCCGGGAAACGGCAGTGAAATCCATTTCAAGCTTAGCCGTCGGTGAAAAAAATTTGGTCCTTGGAAGGTTTTTACTATAAATCCAGGTCTTTCCTCGCCCTCTTCTTCTTCCTCTATGCGATTTTACTTCATAGGATCATTTCTATAGGTTCGTACTTAGAGCTTCTTCCCTTAGAGTAAAGTATCGCAATAGAACTAACAGTTTTGAATAGTAAATCGCCTCATCTGAAACTCTTACCAGAGCCACAGACTATTCTCCAACCTGGGTGATGATTTACATCCTCGGCATCCTAGAGTGAAGCCTCTTATGCCTCTGCTTCGGCGGTGGTGATGATGATCTCAACCCAAGACTCCGTTTTGCTCGTGAGAGTGGGAGTTGAGGGTGGATGTCGATGGAGGTCTGACAGGTTCTCCTTATGTCTTCTTTATTTGTGTATGGTTTGTAAGACCTTTGAGTAAAAAATAAATAAGTTATCCCGTGAGTTTTATCTTCAAATTATTGTACTGCTTATGTGCACCCCAGTGCCTATTTCCGTTGCATTGGATACAGCCCATAATTATCTAATTCCGAGGACCATCTTTCTTCAAGGATATAATTCTCAGGCCGCCTATCAAAAAGCCTACAAAGCTACGCCGCGATATTTTAACGTGGCGAGAGACGGAGACTTCTAAATTATATTCTCTAGGCCTACGCGGGGTTAATATCCCTTAGAGTTGGCCATGGTGTCAGTTTCTCGAGAAAGTGATTGTTCCCCAACTCCTAACATCTCATTCAGATTTTCCGCTGTGTGCTGGCCTGCAATGCGGCAACAACGGCTGATTGACCGTGATATATATAATTAGCTCGTACAGGTGATAAGAACCTTGCCTTAGTGACAAAAGGTTTGTGGATACAGACAATAGAGTGCGGGTTCAAACCCTTTGGTATTCATCCTCCCCGGGTATAAATTTTACAATTTTTAGTGCGGAAAAGGAGAGGGGGATAAAAGGGATACAGTACAATCGCCCTATAAGAATACTAACTATAGGAATACTCGCCTTATTAGAATGCTGAATCCAGTCCTGCCAGGGGTATATTTGAGTGTGGCCTGCTTTTCATATAAGAATAACTCTTTTATAAGAATATTATTTTCGGAGCCAACCGTATTCTTATAGGGCGATTGTACTGTACCTTAAATCCATAGGCCAATATAGGTGAGAAATGAGGGAAAGGCACAGGAAAGGCATCGCTTTCCGCATTTACTGATGCATTTACTACGACTTCCCCTACACTAATATTTAGTATGCTGATTGATACCTTTCCTGATGCATATCTTAGCGCTGCAGAGATGCACAATTATTACGTACATCAATAAATAAGCAGTTTTTACTATTTACAGGACGAAGTTTAAGCAGAGCGAAAGTGAGGATCCGGAAGCTTCTCAATTTTTCTGCTCTTGCGTCTTTCCAAATAAGCTGAAGACGTGTGTTACGTGCTAAAACAGCGATTGGGTTGACTATACCGTGTGTTATATTCTCATCCTGTGAATTGTAATAGTACATTCAACCGAGTGATTATCCATGACTGTTTAATTTTCTGGTTCGATTGTCTTGTCCAAATACCTACATCATACGTATACGGGTGCCTACCTCTTGAAGTATAGTTTAACCTCTACCACCAACTATCACGGTCCGACGTACGTCAATATTCCTCACTACATATAGCCATGAAATCTTACTTAGCTAGATGGACCCTTTTGTCATAGACTGTAGCTTTAACTCGTTGTGGAGCTTAAATTAAGAAAAAAAAAAACGAATGCAACTATTGCATTTTTCGAGTTCAATCTGGTGGAGAAATGTTTTTATTTACTGATAGATGTCTGTATGTAGGATTGATCGAGTAATATCAATACTCTAATATTATGTCTCGCTTAGGTAATAATTTGATCCCCTCTATTTCCGATGTCTTGTGTTAACGGAGTCGTCAAATCCAAACAGATAAACACCCCAACGGGCACATACAACCATGAGTACTCCTCCAGCTACTCTCGACGCGCCTCCATTTTATATTCCTGCTCCACATCTCCTTAGTCATTCGTTCTTTACTCCACCACAGCTTATTTCATTCTTCCATGGTTTGTTTTCCCTCATTGATAGATTGCACCGTCATCAAAATCTCACCTCGCCTTATCTACAGATTTCTATGTTCACCTTGGATATACTTCATGTGCACCTACATCTGTGTTTGAGCGTCTAGTGGCCAACGTAAGTGCATTGAGTTGCGTAGTCCTCTAAGATATGGCTGGGCACGCTCGAGTTAACAGTACACTTTAGTTGAGCGAAGTCTTCACCGCGACCCTCCAACAGCAGCGTCTCCGGCATGCTGCGGAACTTAAAAAGTGCCATGACGAGATCAGAGCTCTTCAATTATCAAAGGGACAGCTTGAAAAAGAGCTCGAGGAATCGAAAGCAGAGAAATCGACCATAAGTCAAAAGAATACTTCCAGCGTGTCAAAAACTAGCAATCCACTTGTCGGCACTTTCTATACCCACGAGTCGAAGCCGGCGCAGCGCCAGCGCGCGGGTTGGTCGAGTGTCTATTTTCCCAGTCTGTATTCTGCGCCGCCAGGACTACCTCTCGGTTTTAACAGGCTTGAGCTTGAGAACAATGACAACGCCGACGTTGATTTCTATCCGAACAACATACAAAAAGACCGCTTTGACCTTCATATCGATATCCAAAGAGATGCGCGATTGCGTAGTGTTAGTTGCTCGTGGCTGGAAATTGAGAACAACGATCCAGACTTCCAATTTGGAAAGTTCAAGACTACAGATGACCATCCTGCGAACAAACCGCAAACGCTTACCTCACGTACAATCAAATTCCAGCGTGCATACTCCGCGCCACCAAGAGTAGTGGTCTGGCTAACAGCATTTAATTTGAGCCGCGAGAGGAGATGGCGTGTAAAAACATACGCAACGGAGGTTACGGCTACCAACTTCGGAATCCACATCGACACCTGGGGTGATTCAGTTTTATACTCCGCTACCGCCTCGTGGATTGCTTACCCGGCGGATAAGCCAAATATATTTAGTGGCAAGTTTAGTACTTACGACTTGAGAACGTCGGAGCCTCCTCTGCAGTACAATAGCGCATACTTGAGCTTCGGCAAAGTCTTCACAACCATTCCTCGCACCATTTTGGCTATCAATGAAGTGAATATGAATAATGAATATGACATACGGATTGAAGTGAAAGCTTCTGATGTTAGCACCGCTGGGATGACTTGGCATATCAATAGCTGGTCTTATACTGTTATGTATTCCGCAGGGGCTTCTTATATCGCTTTAGCTTAACCTCAGCCGTAGGCGAGCCACGTTCTGGGTCGGTGTTTTGTTTTGTATGGTGCAGAGAATTTCCCCAGTTTGTAAGGCTAGGTGCTGGAAACATGAACTACCCTAGCTAGCTTCTAACATTGATATAAACGTCTCCATGAGTATAATTAAGACACTAAATCCGAGGGAAACTTGTAGCATCTTGGAGAACGAGAATTATTGGAGTCTAAAGGGATGTGGTAGAGGTGCCCGCAGTTTGAATGATTAGCTAATAGCTAAGAGGGCACAGCTATCTAAAACTCCCCCTATGTATGAGGGTGTCTAGCTCAAACTAACTACGGTACGTATGGAGGGTACTGATTTACCTCTACCTTGCAACGTTCTGATATAACAAGCCTTCATAAAGCGAATGCGTATATGTGCTACATGTAGTTGATGAAAGATCTGATGCTTTAGGGCTGGGGCTCCCTTCAGAGTATGGAGAGAGGAGAATTGAAAGCGAACTATGAAACCACTAAACTTGGGTTTTCAATAGTTCCGGATCTATGCATATGCTTATAAGACCAATACTGCGACGTAACCAGCTTTTCGACGAATCCAATAGGAACCCTATAACTGCATATCCCCAATTATATAAGTAATACTAAAATATGAGTACTCTGTAAATAGCTCTCCCGCCCCTGGTAAGTCGAATACCCCCAAAAGCCACCCACCGCCTAAACCACAAATAATATAACACACTCAGCTACTTGCACCAATCTGCCGCACGCATACTCCAAATTATCAAAGACATAGCCTGGCTAGGAGCATCTAGTATTATGGAGATGTGGCGTACTAAAACGTACGCAACCAACATCACGGCAACCGACTTCACCGGATCTACATGCGGCTCCAGTCAGTGGGTAAATGTACCTTAACCTCACCTCATAAACTAGAATCTTTCGATATTTCATTCAGTGTGCTCTATTTCCATTCCTTTCCCCCAATCATGCCATTTCTTAACTTCCCAAACGAAATAATCCTCATAATCGCCGAAGACCTTTCTCCAAAGCACCTGAACGCTTTCTCCAAAGCCTCCCGTCGTCTCAACAACCTTTTAACCCCGCTTCTATCCTCCCTGATCATCAACTACAAAGACCCACTTCTCCTCTGGGCTGCTCAGCGGGGCTATGATTCTCTCGTTAGTATAGTGCTCGAGAAGGGTGCAGATGTCGCAACCCAGGACTCATACCGACAGCAAGCACTCCACTGGGCTGCAATCGAAGGCCACGAATCTATAATACGTCTACTTCTCGAAAATGGCGCCGCAATCGATGCTTCAGGGTGCCACCAAAAGACTGCGCTACACCGCGCCGCAGATAGAGGCCATATAGAGATTATTCAGCTCCTGCTTGACAAGGGCGCTGATATCGCCGCGGTAGACGACTATGGGGATACTGCACTCCATTGGGCATCATTACGAGGGCGCGAAGCTGCCGTCAAGTTATTATTAGAGAAAGGTGCCAATGTCTCTGTCACCGATGGGAATTCTCGGGAGCCTTTAGACATGGCCGCAATGGGTGGCCATGAATCCGTCGTGCGACTACTCCTGGAGAACGGTGCAAGAGTTACTCCTGGTGACAGCGATGGCGAGGGCCCGACGACAGCACTCCACCGTGCAGCCTCAGGCGGGCATACAGAAACACTTAAACTTCTATTGTCGAAAGGCGCCAGCACTGCCGCGCGTGACGACTATGGTGAGACGCCACTTCATTGCGCGGTATCGCAGGGACATTCCGCAGCAGCAGCACTGCTACTGGAGAAGGGCAGCGATCTTACCGCCAGGAATCACTCTGGGTACACTGCGCTCGATGTTGCGGTCTGGCGCGGGCATGAGGAAGTCGCCAAACTACTACTTAATTACGGTGCTCCCCTTACCAGCGAAGCACTGGGCGACGATTCAGGGTACAGACTTCTCCACCAGGCAGCATCCAAAGGGCGCAAAACACTCATCACTCTCCTGCTCGAAAAGGGCGTCGATGTCGACGCTCGTGACGCCCACGGCCGTAATGCATTATACCATGCTGCAAAAGGCGGACATGGGTTGACGGCTTCCCTCCTTCTTGAGCACGGGGCGGCCGTTAATGCCGCTGACAACACGGGCGAAACAGCACTCTACCGAGCTGCCACAGGTGGATATAAGCCCGCTGCGAAAATTCTCATCGAGGCAGGTGCTGATGTCAGCGCTGTCCGTACCGAAGACGGAGAGACGCCGCTACACGGTGCGGCGAAACGCGGGAGCCCAGAGGTGGTGAAATTACTCTTGGATAAAGGCGCCGATATCAATGCGCGGGATAAGAATGGAAAGAGTGTACTTCATAAAGCAGTGCGGACTATGTCGAGTACGTTAGTAGGTGTATTACTGGATAGAGGGGCAGATGTGACAGCAAGAGACAGCGAAGGTAGGTCGGTGCTGCATGACGCATTGGGTGGAGCGACGGCAAATGGGAGGAGATGGGAAGCAGTAGTAGGGCTGTTGATAGAAAAGGGAGTGCAAGTTGGAGCAAGAGATGGAAGCGGAAGCACTGCGTTAGATTTAGCAGTATCAGGAGGGTTAGAGTCGATGGTGAGGATTTTACTCAGGGCTCCAGGTGGCCAGGTGTCGTAATTACAAGACTTAATTGGAGAGCGTGTCGTGGTATTCTAAATAACAAGTAGAATTAAACATCAAGTTTACAGTACGGCTAATCCTTGATAGCGGTGCTAAATATCGTGTGAAATATTCAGTAAAAAGTTATCCTATCAGACGGTAAGTATGGCGTTATTTCGGCTCATTACTTCAAATCTTAATGTTTCAATGGTTGGTGCAATTAATTGGCGTATATAAGGGATAGCACACAGTGAGCAGCATAGGCGCAATAGCTAGCGATGGTTCGCTAGTAAGGCCGAAATAGCGTTTCTTGGGGTGATGTAAGAAGCCCTAATTTCAGTCCTTATTAGTTTTTTGTTTTAGGCAGCAACATATGTGATAAGGACCACTTCTCCACGAATAATCTTGATGAAACTGTTGGTGGCTAATCGTATACGTATGGATGAATGGACGAGGAGTTATGAAAAGTAGTCACCGAATTCTTTGTATTTGATAAGGGTCAGTACGTAGTTTCATGCCTAGCCTCAGCACTGGAAGGTAGCAGTTGGGGGAAGGAGACCAGGTGAAACATTGAAGCAATTTCAGAATATTTGGTTAAGGTTTTTGGCAGCAGTAACCTGCCTCTCTGATTGAATTAGAGCCATGTTTTGGTGTTCTGGCTATGTGGATTTAAGGCTCTGCTCTGGCCTAGAAAGGTGGAGGTGGTACAGACTGCACAAGAGTGTGTAACTGCGGCTCGGTACCGTATCACCATCTAGGTAGTACATGACAAGCACGACCTATCCAACAACAGCCAGAGACACCACCTTATCACATACCTACATGTACTCTTGATCGAACCGATTACAAGCATTAACATTTCACTTGTGCCTCCATCCTACCCACTGCCAAATCCCCGCGATCCCTTGGCCTTGAAGAGATAATAGATTTTCTCTGAGGTATATTTGGGCGGTTAAAGTTGGACCTTTTACTTGGAACTATTATCTTTCCAATTTAAAAACACAGAATCCGTACTATTTCCCATGGTATAAGTTTAAAGGATACTTTTACTGTGCTATCTAAATCTTTAGGAATACCAAGTTCTCTATCCGCCTATAACAAGAGAAATAAAATAATAAGGCTGATTCCATGTGAGCTTTTTGTTAGCCTTAGCCAAGTAATGGAAGTTCCCGTGGCCGTATCTCTGTTTTTGTTTTTCTTCTCACCGCAGCCCCTGGTAGCACATGGTGATCGCAAGCCCTTATTCCTCATATTCCTTTTTTTGAAGTTGGCGGACTAAAATTGAGGGTCTTTTTCCAGTCAGCTACACGGATACGTATAATCGTGTCAGTAAATAAGGCAATGGCGATTCTTATTATATTGGTAGTATTTTAACGTTTTCAACGTTAACCTTATTGGTAGTATGGAAACACTTCATAATAATAGAATATTCGAGATACTCAGCCTTTGTGCATGTCTGGTACTCCGGGGTGTGTGAACCCCATAGTTTTCTAAGCCACGGTGACTCAGGTATCCCCTTTTAGCGATGAAGCTCTCATCCACATGTGGGGAATCCCGATAACATACAGAGGCACAGTTTTTCTTGGTGAAATATTTCTTACTCGTTAAATCTTAAGCAAATTGCAAACGAACTGGGTAAACCTAAAATTTAGTAAGGCACCCTCTGAGAGCAATCCTTTGGTCTAAATCCTAAGGGCACTGCTTTTTTTGCCGCCGATCTTCCATCGATCTTCCACGTTTTTTTTTAGGAGGCCAACAGTGGGGTAAGTGTGTAGGTAGCTCAGCCGCCCAAGCCTTTTGAGATTGCCGTTTTAATGGACACCTACCATTTACCTAATGTCCCAAGACACTCTCATCATTTTCTTAATTTTTAGCCTCGCTTATAGCAGAAAGTGAGGGCAAGTGTATGTGTTTTCGTGGAAAACTTAGACAACTTTCATGTGCGTTGGCCGCTGCCATGGAGCTGCCAGTTGTCTTATGCTAAATTGAGGTGCTGTGTCTCGCTTGATAAAGATATCAGGCTTGAGCTTGGCGAAGTCAAATTCTTTTATATTGGTCACTTGGGTTGATCTAGTTCACTTTTATGATCTAAATCTATATTATTTTCTTACTGTCGATCATTGGCTTCTCTCACCATGTATCTTTTTAAGGCTGCATTATCTGTATATTCTTGAGTCTTAAGATCAATCAAAATAAGAGTAAAATCGGAGAAATTTTCATCGTGCAAGAGCTGCAGAATCCTCTGAGACAAGTGTTAAACGCCCTAGTTCTTTTATGCAAATGCATAACGGGGTATCCGTCCGGTGCTGCGGCTGAGTTAAAGCTTTTTTTTTTTGACCTTTGCATATAATTCTTCCATTGGTTATAAAGGATCACTATTTAGATTATATACCTAGAGTACTTTCCCTTGAATCTAGTAGACGATGTTGAGTAGTGAATTTCTATTACCGTTTTTAGCAGTACCTTTAGTTCCACATTTCGAAACTGGCGCAAAGACGAAAGACGAGAGCCATCATGCATTACCCACTATCTCTCTTACTCATTTGCACTCTCTTAAGCGTTACTGTTAGCGCCCATATGGAAATGGTCAAACCTCCTTGTATTCGTTTGGACTTGAACCCTAATACTATATCACCGCCCGATTACGACTTAAAAAGTCCTTTATTATCCGACGGTAGCGACTTCCCATGCCACGGTTATGTCAACTTATTCAACACATCAGAAGGAGCCTCTGTCGAATCATGGGGAGCCGGCACTACGCAGTACTTTGTGATCAACGGCACAGCGACCCATAACGGTGGTTCTTGCCAGGCATCGATTTCTGAGGACAATGGGCTTACTTTCAAGGTCATTAAAACGTTCATTGGCGGCTGTCCGGTTTCAGGAAAACAATACACGTTTACTGTTCCGCAAGAGACGAGGTCTGGAAAGGTGATCTTTGCCTGGACTTGGTTTTCGCATACGAGCGCAAGGCCCGAAATGTACATGAACTGTGCGGCCGTTACAATAACTAGTACCAACGATGCTCCTGGTCTCTCAAGATATCCAGATATATTCGAAGCCAACATCGCCAACGGCTGCTCCACCCCTATGGGAGACGTTGATATTCCTTACCCCGGTAACGATGTTGAGGTGGCATCCACTAGCACCAGTCTTGTACAGCCGATAGGTGGAAGTGCCTGTTCCCCAGCCGTAACCGCTATCGCTACTTTCGATTCCTCTGCCACAACTACATTCACGTCCCGTAACGTCACTCTCGTCATTTCGACAACTAGAGAAGTAGGCGCAACCCAGACCAAGAGCACACCTGTTCACAAGCCTGCTAATACAAATGGAACAACTCTGGCATCTGCGGCCAATATCTCCTCTACTCCTGGCAGCATTCTAGGACAGGCCTTTTTAACGGTCTCTTTAGTAATATTTTCTGTCTTCTCTGGGTTTTTTATCCTTGGTCATAGATAATCATTCGGTAGCCAATACAATCAATGAACTTTATTGAGTGACGCTTGGTTGGGGGGCCGGGGAGGGGAACGCGTATTAAGAGAGGGAGATGGATAGTATCACGCCAGTTACCACACGATTATTTATTATTTATTTATTTATCATTTCATTCGGAGTTACTATACGAGTTTGACATGTAGTCTGAGTTATTTTTTCCTAATTTACCACAAATGTATATATCTTGCCATTACAATTGTATATAAAATATTGACCATATGCTACGTAAGATAGGTATCGGGACCGGTTCCTATATTCCAAAATACCCTAGACGTACCCGAGGCGCCTAAGATGAGCATTGACATGCGAGAAAACTTCCTTTGTGAGAATAGTTTACAATTGCACAAACAGGTGCGTTGGCACGATTCATGATGCCACCAAAACGCGCACTCACGCAAACCCCCATCCACAACACAACAGAGAGCAAGTTGTCTCTCTCGGGAACAGCATTGTTCCCAATAGCATCCCACAATGGCTCAGTTCTCACTCAAATCAGCTCAAAAGGTCTGGGGAGAACGTGGATCTGGATGACATGACTGCTCCTGTAAAAAAAAACGGTTGATTGCAATGATAAGGGCCACAAAGCATGCGCTGGTATTTGATTCCTACAGAGATTCCCCAAGACTAGCTGACTCTAAATCAACAACTCACATTTAATCAAACTTTACACCCCAAGTTAAGGGTCCACACTCACCAAAAAACTGGGAGGATTTTGGTGACGGCAAATATATCACTTACTGTCCAATGAAGAGACGGCTGTAGCTGAAGGAGTCGCATTCTAGTATTTTATTCGTCTATGGCATGCTCATTGCTAGTTTTGGATTTATGGCACTGGTCTTTGACACTGCCCACTATTTATTTGGGGGAGTGGTTGTACAATTGTGTCGGCTTGGTTTGCGCACAACAGTTTCAATTGTCGGCAAGTTCAGGGGGAGGGCGTAGTATCTTTATCCAATCGTAATCTGGGAAGTTCAAATATTTACCATCTGAAAACTATCCATAACTTCTTAATTATCCACGATACGTGTGCTTTTAAGAGGTTAAATGGTGATGAGATTAAGCAAAAAGTTATAGGTCACTTCCTCCAGCAAATATTTTTTTGGTAATTTTCAGGATTGAGAAGCTTTAAATGAGTCCATGTCTAGATGTTGTAGACATGATTCAGCTGCTTCGATTCTGTGCTTCGACTAGTGATATTTTACCGTTATAATCCAAAGCCTACCCACGCTGCTCGAAGGTGCGAATAAACACATGTGCTAGCGCGAACTAAGGAGCGCAGGATAAAGAATTCTCGGGTACCGTGGAAAGGCACAAACATGGGACGGAGGCTCCAAAGAGTAAAATTCACCCGAAAGGAGGCGATCAGGAAGTGTGCAGTTACGTATTATATCGATAGTGCACGGGGCTACTGAGCCAATCACGATTAATCACTCGGCCTTGGCGATAGCTCGAATGTAGTGGGGCCTCGTTGGTTCGCCCAAGAGTTTGCATTTAGACACAGAGTAGTGGGAGGTAGTGGTGAGGACTACGATCATAAGTTATATTGATCATTGCACCATTAAGAGGTTTTCATCTGCTCGGCTCTATACTCTTCGCTAGCTTGAGGCCAGCCTAATCCTTTATCACTTAATAACTAGCTTTATTAAGGCCTCTTTTGGCGAGAGCGTGGACCGGCACTAGAAAATAATCATGCAATCTAGCTTAGAACAATGTATCTCTTTGGGGAGTCTATGAAAAAAGTAATAGACGGGAATCAAGTAAAGAGGCGTTCAAACCCTTCCTCCCACAGCCACCCATCCTATCCCCCCCTCTGTCCGCCAGCAGAAGATTTGCTCACTGATCAAACTCTTGACCTCTACATCAGCCTCTTTTCCTTCATAGATTCTCTTCGCTTAGCAAAGGAGATAAGTAGTGCTAATATAATAGGGAACTAGACATACAGACAGCACCTAGGTATAGGCTGTGGAACTTCTTGGCACCGACTTGTTGTATAATGGTGAGAATTTCTTTGAGTATCTCTAAGGTAGCACTTGTTTTACTAGACGCGCAAACCTAAGTAAGAGAATGAGTAAGATATTAAATATGGCTGATTGGTTGAGTCAAAGTAGGGTTGTAGGATGGTACGGATGTAACTCACCCTAAACAGTGTTTCGATATATTTGATGGTACGGAGAGAGTTTCCTTACTTCACGGGTGGTTTATTGACAGTTTTCTGCCAATCGATTCCATAGTGGGCGAATTGAATCCACTCACGACTAATGGCAAGGAATATACTTAACCGCTATACTAAAGATTAGGGATAATATAAGTTTGCACAAAGGCCCTGCAGCTGTATCTGAAAGGAAGGACCCGTTTGGGTCGTGGCTGCAGCTGAATTGCATTTTAGCCACTACATGTAGTTATTGCAATTAGGGACCTAATCGCGATTTGTAGAATTTTTCCTTGTCTGATGCCAGCCAATTGTGGTCACCAGAACAATGATTGTGACGATCTAGAAAAGTAAAATCAACCTGCCTGTGTTAGACTTCTGCTCATACTCGTAGCTCCCCACGCCGACCTGCTTGGTTGAGAGAACAAGAACTAAGTCGCTCACAACAACCACAAGCGACGAGAACCAAAATCTCCAAACACCATTTCTCCAAGCACATCCGAAATATGTGATACTAGCATAGTGTAAACATCATTCGTTAATCTTATGCCACCTGATACCCATCACTCACAAGACACTTTCAACAGAGTCGCTTTAATAGAGTAATATCCTGTGGAGTTCTAGTCTAGTGACTAGCCCCTCTCACGCAGCTTGCTACGTACCTATGGCAGCAGCCTAGGCAGTAGGGGATGAAAACGAGCCTAGCAAGAGTAAGCTAACTCCGTTTAGAGCTTGACCAGCAAAGGATCTATGCACGGTGATATGGCAGCCAGAAGGAGGTACAAGAAATGTAAGGTTAGGAGGTACAAGAACCACCGCTCCGGTGGGTCAGGGCTAGTGAGAAGCATCTGTATCTTAAGTAAGTCTAGGTTTTACAGGGGATATGGACTTATTGGAATTACCTAGTGGAATCAGTGAATTCGGGAATTTAGCTGCCGAGATCTCGGACATTGCCAAGGCGATAATCTGGTGTTGGAATCAGCCTGATAGAACTTTGTGAACCTAAAGGGTTGTTGCAATTGCTAAGGTTCGGATCTTAGAGCTGTAGAATGCTCTTTATGGCCACTAGTACATTGTAGGTGATGGCCGTAATAACCTGACATTCGCTCGTTCGAGTTTATTCCCACTATAATCAATCTCATTCAAAACCTCCAGTGCTGTTTCTTTAGACACATCGCTAAATTCGAGATAGTCCAGGTCCTGAACAAACCGCAGAATTACTCGAAAGGTACGTCCTTCCTTCGTGAAGATTGGCGTGGAGAAGCTATAAGTTTTTCGTCTTGCTAGTCGATGCATGTTCCTGGTGAAGCTACTATAGTAGGCAGTGGTTGGGGGTGTATCACATGCGTAGGGGGCCTTTTCTTATGTCCCTTTTTATGAAGTCTTGTACCTGGTGTCCTCTTATTGGATTGCTAATTTGCGGGTAGCCAGCACATATGGATCCCCTGCGCATCTCGCGATGTCGGTGCAGCCAATCAGAAGGATTCTGAACCGTACTAAATAAGCAAGAATCTTATAGCTATTAGCCTACGCACCGTTTTTAACTACCTATCGCTAGCTTGATTCTACAGCGGGGAAACTATATAGAAAATAACTATTGATTCAATCACACCAGCACGAACTACAACACCGCCCACTCGAATAAACGGCGCGAAGGCTGCCGTGTGGCTAGCTATGTTGGCTCAAATCCGATCAGACATTTCAATTCGATAAAAAATTGCTCATGGAGACCAACCGCAGTGATCTAGTGATAATCAGACACGGTATGTGTAAGAGGGGATGCGATATCCAAAGGAGGAACGATGATATAGCAAAAAGAGACATACGGCCATGACAGGAATGTCATTTCTGGGCTTTTGTGAAGGGAGCAGATAGGTAGTAAACCTCACATACAAGGTGATATTCGTTGATCATCTGAGCGAGTAAAGAATAGCCTCGTTGCTAGGTGTGGTACGGTTTAGAAGGTTACTTATTGGGTAGGATATATCTTGATCTAAGCAAGTATCTAAACGAGTGCAAAACTATGATCTAACGCGCGGGGTCTAGTTGTTCCGAGACGAGAATAGGTATAGGTGGAGATCAAGAAGAGAAACCATCACCCTTAAATGCTATTTATTTCGTTTAATACACAAGGTATGGTTCAATCCATCCACCACTCCGGCAATCATTCCTCCTCTAGGCATCGATCTCCATAACATCACCCGCAGTTGCTCCACCACTCGCTGCCAGATCAACGATTGTAACAAATTTTTTGAGGTCCTTTTTTTCGATGATGGCCTCTTTGAGGTAGGCAGTTGTGCCACGGGCAAATTTGTAGGACTGTTCTTTGGGAACACGCTCGTTGGGTGTGAGGAAATTGCGCATGAGGGTTGCCTTTTGCGAACGTCAGTAGTAGCTCCATTTACAGCAACAAAATACGGAGGAAAGTCAAAGGAAGGATGTAGCTGTACTTTTTCGCTGGTAATAACACAAACGTCCACATTACTTCCAGAGCCCAGATCATTAAAAATACCTGCCTGGATCGCCTCAGAGCAAAGTTCAACCGCCTGTTCTTTTGTAAGGTTCTTCTGCCATCTTGTCTCAAAGATTGCCATTGCCGCCAGCGACCCAGATCCCATTGTCACGTATGGCAGTTTATCGGTTGAGCCGTGAGCATGGACAGTGAACAGATGTACGCCAGTAGGATCAACCCCAGCAACAACGAGGTATGCACCGATGTGGCCCTGATGACGGAACAGGTGCTGCTTGAGGAGTGTCATGCAGGTCACAACACGTGGTTTACGGCCGGTAGACAATGAGTGAAGTTCGAGCGAGGAGGAAATTAGAGAGGTAGTGAATTCTGTACTAGCGAGGGGTTAGTTGCAGTGCTTTAGTAGGGTATGTGGGGTATGTGGGTGTCTATCGTACTCTGCTGCTGTCCCAGCACCTGTTTGATAGGTCGTCAATGGCTATTAATTTCTTGAGATGGGGCTTGATATAAACATACCAGCACACCATATTTGAGGTGCAATATAGTGTAACTTTTCACAGTTCTTATCGGCAACGATAGGTCCGCTTGTAGCTCTGGTGTCTATCATCCAGCATTCCATCAGCATTCAACTTGTGCTAAAGCCATCTCAGCTGCCTGGAGATGAGGAATGTTCCCACCAGCAGCTATGACGACGCCTCCATCGTATATGCATCCAACAATGGTTGTACCGGTCGACGTAGCTTTCGGTAGCGGAAGTCCCCTCGCATGGAGTGCAGCGTTACGGGTATGATTTGAAAAGTCGAAGCCAGGCATTTTTCACGATGGACACGATGGGAAGTTTGGCGGGATGGATGGAGGGATGGATGCCGGATGCTGGATGCTGTTGATGATGAACGTCGTAGTTGCAGTTTGGATAGAGGCTCAATCAAGCTCTCTCCAGAGTACTCTCCCCACTACGCCCGCCATTGCTGTTCTTGGCGTTTCTTGGCACTTCGGCGAGACGCTGGAAAGATCGCTGTTACCCGGCGTTCGCGTTCTCCAGCCAACTTTCCCGAGATCTTAACAACACCCAGCTTATTCCCTACAACGCCATCGTACTACTACCGCATTCAAAAGATAATCCCGAAATCATGGCATACGAAGGCAGAGTTGGCTCCCGCTTCGGCGGTGGAGGTGTTGCCTCTCACTCCGCATCTAATCAAGATCGCCGAGAGCGTTTGCGAAAGCTTGCTCTTGAGACAATCGATCTCGACAAAGATCCCTACTTGTAAGCTCTTCCCCTATCCATTTCATCATCACCCAATCCCCAGTTTTCCAAACTAACACGTGTATGCAGCTTTAAGAACCACGTCGGCTCATTCGAATGCCGTCTCTGTCTTACTGTCCATCAGAATGACGGTTCATACCTCGCCCACACCCAAGGTCGCAAGCATCAAACCAATCTTGCCCGGCGCGCTGCGCGCGAAGCGAAAGAAGGCCGCAATCTCGACCCTATAACCGGTCTCCCGCAGGGCATGATCGGGCAACAGCTTATAGCACCCAGAAAGAACCTCATCAAGATCGGGCGACCAGGATACAAAATAACGAAACTCCGAGATCCAGTGACGCGACAGCTCGGACTTCTGTTCCAGCTGCAGTATCCTGAAATTGGGACGGAGATAAAGCCACGATATAGGTTCATGAGCGCGTTCGAGCAGCGCGTGGAAGTACCAGCGGATAAGAATTTCCAGTATTTGTTGGTGGCGGCGGAGCCGTATGAGACAGTGTCGTTCAAGCTCCAAGCCCGAGAGGTGGACCGAAGTGCAGGAAAATTTTGGACGCATTTTGATGCGGATAGCAAGGAGTTCTTTTTGCAGCTTTTTTTCAAGACGGAAAGAGAGGAGAGATATGCGGGTGTGCCTGGGTTGGCGCCAAGAGGGTAGGTGGGCCGAAGGCCAAGGTCTTGGACAATTTCCATGGTTGGGGTTGGAAAGTTGATTGGTTAGGGATCATGGTTTGTAGTCTCTTTTTTACTCGCATAAAACGTGGTTCTGATGGCTACGATAGATCTTTGGGAGGAACGTTTAATAATGTACACTACTCGGCACGAGCTAAAAATGTAACAAAACGGCTTGCTACGAAATCAACGAAATGTGATTACTGAACACAAGACAGGGCTTTCATTTTAAATTTAACTTATGACGATTCAACACATCCACCTACGACGATCTTATATCTTGAACAATACATGTAGTCCGACCTCAATCATCGCTCTCACAAATCAAACTCAAGAATCCACAGGGAAATGTCCTTCCATCGGTCGATACCCAAGAACCCATTAAAGAAACCCAGCGCAACTTTATTCGGGTCGGGAAGGATCGCAATCTCTGCACTTCCAGGGAAAGGTTTTAGTCCGCAAGGTCCCTACACCGCCCACGCAATGGTTCAAGCAAGATCTTCGAAGAATATATCCACTAGTGCAGCCGCAAGACCAGATTTGTTGGATCCATTGACACATTTGGGATCCTTTCAAAAGTTAGCACCCTACTACAAATCTAGAGATGGGAAATTACGTTAGGCCAAGTGTGGAATAGTAGGTTGATATAATATTTGTAGTGCTTAAAGCTAATGTCTAAAGTCTTCGATGGGGTTATTGGGGACGTGATCTCGAGTAGCTGTATGCTATATATTAGAACGAGAGCGAGATGGAAAGCGGGATGGGGACCTTTTTATAACACCAGTTCTCATACCACATCCCCTACATGTACATTGCAATATGGTCATGCGGTACTTTGTATTATTTCTGAAATCATGCCGAACGTTACCTGTGTATATTTTCCTGAGTAACTTCGCGAAGCCAATCATTGGCGGTCCTCAGTGACATTGGAAGTATACTGAGCATGTTCACGATTGTGACACTGAGTTTGATCACAGCAGGATTGCGGAAGAGTACCCACATTTGGTGAACCGCTTTTCTTATTCGAATAGGGGGCCGTTTTCGTGCGTCATAATATCTGAGGAAGTATAGTGCTCGGCAGAGCGCACAAGGAAGATATCGAGTGACATTGTGTGATTTTTGTGGGTACCGAAGAGTTCCGCTTCGCTATGCAAGGGGTCGCCAACCGTCCGGATCCATGAAATAGGAAATATAGTCCATGCCTACGCCCACGTCATACTACCTAGGCTAGTTAATACCTGATCGCGGGGCTGTTCTACCTGAGGGGGGTATTTATAAAGAGATCTTATTTCTCCTGTGTGGTGCTCCTCTCTTTCTCGTCAACTACACGCACTTATGTCACTATCTTTTACTGGGGTTGCTCACTATTTTTCTACGCCACCTCTTTCTTATCCTTCCTTTCATTCATTCATGTAGTCACTAGATATTTGCCATCAAGAACACATTAGCATCGATACCACAGCATGTTCCTGGAACCTATTACTAACTTCTTTCCTCTTTGTAGGATAGATTCTCACCGAAATAAGATCTCGAACCCCCAGGACGACTTCAAAGCGAGCAATCAGGAGTAAAAACCGCTAAGCAGACAAATTTCTCCATTTCCACCTGCTAGTGCTGTAGTGAAACAATCCCTCCGACATTAATGTAAATAGATTCGGAACGAAAGCGCAGCGAACGATACCCGACGGCAACCCGGATAATGGCTTGAATTGTTCGCGCCCTCTCTAATCGTCTTCAAAAACCGCTTGCGTACTTGTCGTCGACTGACCTGAGGTCCGTTATCTAGACGGTCTACTACAGCTAAACCGGTTCTTACCACTTACCTCATAGGAGGGATGACTAGGAGGCATATCGCCCTTGTTTACTCCCCTCCTCATCTTCGCTAGTTTCTATGATTCCCATTTAATATAGCTTTGCCACGTCTCGAGCTCTCTCTAGTTGATTTTGATCGTATTTGCAGTTAGGCTACAGGTATCTTGCACGCTTCAGAATCACAGTAGTCTTCTAGGACTTTACCCTCCGACGAATGGCTAGATTCGTCGGAAAAAGACCTGGAAATTAAGTGGCATACGGTAAGAATATTTTCCTATTATTGTTGGATGTTGGGTCTTCTTGGTGGTGAATCTTTTGTTGTTGTGTGAGATGTTCAGTTATGCTTCTATTTCCATTATCTAGCTTATCTACATGTATCTACAGTGTCTATCTTTCTGTTAACCGTAAATGAATACATGCATATTTTCAGTATTCCTTGGCAGAATGCAAGAGATAAATGTAGTACAAAAGCTTAAGGTTATGACGGTGATCACAAGCGTTATATAACATGTATGTAATGTTAGAGGAGCCATCATCTAGCCTAACCAAAAATAATAATAATACTGAAACTACTAGGTGTCCAAGTGAATTTAAGATGGCCTAAGGAGTTCATACATATATTCATTTTCTACATACATATAGCTCTAAGTAAATGTTCCCACGAAAGCTTTGCGGAGTAGATACGTGCATGCTGACTGGTTTAGTCTTACTTCTTACAGATACAGATAAGGTTTTATCAGCGTGTAGTCTGCATGTGGGCTCATTCCCCTCCCACTACCTTAGCTACGTGTATTTCTTCAGTGTGAAGCGGCACACGAGCGTAGGCCTGGGCACGAGGCTACATGTGCCCGTAGTCACTTCAAGTAAACGGCCTCGTGCAACCAGGGGGCTGCACAGGATCTGTTGGAGATGCTTCCTAGTACGGGGCTTGGCCTTCGGAGTCGGAAATGATTGAGAGACAGGTACCCGAGAACACGGGCACTTGGGCACCTGAAGAGCTATTTAGATAGGGGCCATATGCCCACCTCTAGCAAGCAAGTCTAAGCAATACAAGCAATCGAGTCTTCTAATCCTCCCTACGCGCCCAATATTAATTACAACAGGATCTACAAACAGCGCACGAGTGACCTTTCATGATGGTACGAAACATTTCGTAACTGCCAAGCGAACTCTGGTATGGCGTGGATACTCGACGCCTAATCCCGTGCCAGAGCATGTGGGCACTTGGTGGGTAGATGCTTCTTAAGGATCACCTGGCATGACCACCTTTATCAGCGGATTTCTTGTCGCCCATCTTTCACTCTTCCACCCACCTACAGCCACTTCCAGCTTCCACCCACTAACTCCTCTATCAATTTTCTCCATTTACCTATCTGTCTATCTGTCTATCTCTTGAGCTCTTGTCTTTTTCATCTAACTTCTCGGTCTTTGCCTAGAAATACATGTACCACTCGAAGATGATACTACTAGGTAATAAGCCTATCAAAAACGGCTGAATAGACGGCTAAATTCTATCTTTCTCGCAGCATCTCATTCACTCTATGTGTCTTCCATGCTGGGTGCCGAGCATCTCTCCTCTTAGTTCGTTTATCATTTATCGAAATCCCCTTCCTTCGATTCTCTGTAGGCTTGGAGAGCTTGCTAACACCCAACCATCGGCCTTTCTTTTTTTAAACATAGATTTTGCTCAATGGGGATAATTGGACAGACCACATAGAAAAACAATCATAATTTCTATGCTGACAATAGGTTTAAATTAGTAGCGAACCCAAACTGACTGCCAAAATAGCAAATAAAACCTCCTGCAACATCTCCTGGAGGTGTTGGGCCCCTGGTACTGGGCATTGGTAAGCCTCTGCCGAAACAGGGTCATTTTGAAAGATTAGTAAGGCTGCCCTCTAGTAATATTACTGATTTCCTTATAGATGGTTCCTAGGTTGGTATGCTTGTCTCTTTTGCGGTTGCTAGAATGGGCTGGGTTGGTATAAAGGTTTCTAGGGGAAATCATCGGAAGCATACAGCCTGTATGGGGGACAGTTGCTGATGTACGGTTCAAACCGAAGGGCTGCGGTTGCGTTTACCATCCAGGGGGATATATGGTGTGTATTCTTCCTTTACTTCGCCTACCGCGTTAGCATGTGTGATTATGACAGCCTTGACGGGTTTGTGAAATGATAAAGTAAGTTTCTCCGAGTGCGTTTGTATAACTTTGTTTTGCTTCGTACTTTTCGTCTTTCGTTCCTCCTTGCTATGACTGTGCATTCTTCACTTATTCTGAGCAGGAACGGTTGTTTTGGAGGGGTCGATGGTGTTGAACGTGTCCTAGTGATTTCTCTTGTCTTAGCTTCTCGTTCAGTTATCTGAATATCAATCTAACTTAATGAGTCACTTTGCATAGAATCTGATCATATGATAGTTCTTCTATTTGAGGCTTCGAGACGGGATTCATTCTATCGTGTAGGCAAAATATTGGTCAACCTGCTAATCTCTAGGAACCTGATGATATCCAATGACCTAATTACCCGGATTTGTAATTGCTATTGTGAATGACTCGCTGCGCTGGCTTGGCCGGCGCCATGGCAACACCGTGGGGATTCATTGGGAATTCAGGCATGCTCCATAGATTACAGGTGATATGAACCCCGAGATTGATTTCCTAATTTGTAACCAAGGAATGTGACCTTTTTTACTCTATGGCTATACTACTAACACCAGTAGCAACCGTGAATGTCGCTCCTCAGTTTCCCAAATAAATGAACTTCTCCTCTTCGTTGAGAAAGGCCAGGGGCCAAAATGCACCACACTTTCTACCTCGAGCAACAGTTTTTTTTGGGAGAGATAGATGCAAGACGAAAAGGAAGCCCCGCTAAACACCAAGTACATGGATAAAAGCATCAAAATGCCTCAGCCCCGTCCACTTATATCTTCTAGAAACCCTTCTGCCGTGGAGAGGCCAGTGCTCTTGACCGAAATGGTTAAGCACCTGGGGGCCACGTTCGTTAACGAACTCTGAAGTTAAGGAAGAGAAATACGAGATAGTTCTACTATTCGCAACTACAACATACCTTATCAAAGCGGTTTCTTTGCCTGGAGGAGGAAGCAAGGGTCACATTGGGCCCTAGCCGCTCTCAACTGAAAAGAGGAAGAGCTCATGTGGCAAACTGAGCAGCAACACATCTGGTCGCGGTGGATGTTCGTAGCGTAGCCGGGAAAAGAGGCCAACACTTGGAATGGGGAGACCCCGGATCTCAAGGATACGACGGATGATGGAGGGGGATAAGAGGAAACGACGGGAAGAGGTGTTTTATGTGTAAGAGCTTAGTCTAAGGCAAGTAGTGAGCTAGCGAAGAAATGATGCCTACGTATTCATGACCTGTCTTGAACTACAAATAACTTAGATCTTAGGAAGTGGTTTGACGCGAGCTCTCTAGTCCTCGGAAAGCCGTAAGCTGAATCTCGGGGACAAACCATTGTCGCCCGGTGGTGGTGTGAATGCTAGTCACGAGCCAATGACCCTCCTTACAAAACCCCTTCTAACACGCTCCCCCACCGAAACTTCGTTCACTGCTTGAATTAGAGAAATGATCTCTATTGCTCGTTCGGTAATGGTTTGACACGAGTGACATTTTGTGATTTTGCTGCAGCGAAATTTACTTCCTCTCCCCTATCAAGGATTGCATGTGATATACCTAATATTATGTATTTGAGTATACCATATTGCTATATCAATATGCGTTAAGGCCTTGCGATTATATCTTATATTCTGTGGGTATCACCTCAGTTAATATGTGATGAACCCCAATCCAATGGGTTATCGCCCACCCACATGTTTTTTACGGGGCTATTTCCGATATTTATCGTTATGGGACCTGTTCTGCTTAAATCGGTTTCATTCTCTACATAGCTCAGATCTGCATGACATCAACGGTCTTATCGGCGATAAGGTTCCCCACATTTCGTTCCAGCAACCCGACAACGAACCGAGACTCCATTTCTACAACACATCGAGATTAAAGAGAAGAATTAAACAAAATCCCATCCTCTTCAGAGCTAATATCATGCCAGTGTGAATATGCCCCCGCTGTCTTGTATAATGCTTATTTCATACTTACGCCAACCTACCATAATAGGACACTCAATGGTTCTTGCCATTGCGGCACCGTTCGCTTCGTTGTCGAAAGCAGCACCCCCGTACCTTATCAGCTTTGTGCATGCTCTATCTGCCGTAAAGTTGGGGGCTACGGTGGATCGGTTAATCTCGGTGCCTGGTTTGAGACATTGAAGATTCTACAAGGCGAAAACGCAATCAGGTAAACAGGCATAACCACTGCACCAGGCACAATGTATTTCAGTTTCAGAGAAGGCGTGCTGATGTACTATATGGCGGATCTGTAGCAAATACACAGCTGTCTTGAACCGGGACACTCCAGAGGAGAAGTTGGCGAGCAGCGAGCGAAGCTTCTGCTCAAAGTGCTCTACTATGCTTTGGGTGGGGTTTCTTCATCCACGGCTTCGACTTTTAAGCTAACTTACTCTAATTCAGCTCTGGGATAAACACTGGTATGCTTCCTAAGGGTAGGGTTACTGAATGGTGGGCATTGTCTAATTAGCTCTGGTTACAGGCCAGAATTATGTCACCCGTTCTCATCTGCGATCGATTCGCCATTGAAGACGCCTGTTGAGATGGTTTGTGTCATGAAAGATAGCAAGCCGGACTACGTATAGAACTCATCCCAACTTTAATTTCATTCCAAAGTAGGAGGGTTAGGGGCTGAGCTAATTTCCCTATAGGTCCGCTGGCCCGATGGCCCGAAGAAAATCTACGAGGTCTATGGGATTCATTCGCTTGAGGAGTGGCATAAGGAAAATGGTATGCTCAACTACCCCTTATTCGTATTTTAGTTTGTGAACCTTTCAAAATTAACACCCGGGTGGGATTTTAGGTGAATGGGTCGAGTAAGTGGGTCCACTGTTGATATCCTTAGATGACCACGGAGCAAAATACCTTTTACAAGTTTGTCTGGTAACTGCTTTGGTTATCACGCAGAAATTTAAATGGAAATTTAAATGAGAAATTTGACGTATTGACTTGGCGTGAAAATCTTAATCTCGGAAATTCATCTCATGGGAACTGGTTCATCCAGACAGCTAGCCTGCCGGATCTCTGGAGATATTTGTCATTCGCAGGTTTCTTCCAAGCACTCTTCCTCCCTTGGTATTTGTACATGAATTTCTACATATATATATGGGCCTACTTTCCACGAAGAACAGAATACACATCTCCGGCCATGCCCAGCTCTGCCGATATGAATTTCCCAAGCCACCACGGAATCTAGCACCTATGCTGTTTCAAGTATGTTTGACTCCGTCGACAGTGGCACTGTATATCTTACAGCCCTCGTTGCAGGATAATGCAACACCAATTCCGGCCAACTCTTCGCATATTGCGTATCATAGATACTATGCCATCCCACAGTCACTTCGTCCTTTCCCACAGCTGGCGACGGGTTCTTTGTTCCTTTCGTTTCCTCCGCTAGCCTATTTGCCTGCGCTATCTCCCATTCTAAAGATGCTGCCAGATCTGCAATCGAGTTGCCCTTCTGATCCATGAGCTTGTTCCTTTTCTCCTTCTTTGTCAATCCCTGAACTAGCTCCTTCGGATATGCCGTCTCGTGAAGCTTCCGAAATTCTCGCAGTTTCTTAAATGTCTTGAGGCCGATCGCAGGGAACGGGAACCGAACGGATGCTAAAGGCGTCCAAACGTCTTTACGGAGGGCTCTGGGAACAGACTTTTTACCAACGAAGGTGAGCTGTTTCAGAGCTCGATTGTTCTAGAAGGACTCAGATTCATTAATACAATACCACAAAAAAAATCATAGAGGAAGAGCAGAGGCGAACCTTTAGCGATCTTGTTAGCGAATAGACGACTTGTTTGGTCTGGATATTGTTGTAGATGAAGATGTTTTTGCCGAGATTGGCGACCATAGGATGGACATATTTCGCCGCCATCGCTGCAAATTACAGGGGGGGAAGTCCTCCTCGCTCTTGATCTGCTTTTTCCTGGGCCTGAATTGAGATGAGCGGGGTGAAATCCCGGTGGTGAGGTTTCGCGTTTGGTGGGGTCTTTAGGTTTTCGTGGGGGTTCCGCGAAGATTCGTTGGTGTTGAGGCTTTGGCTCATTAGTCAGCGTGGCTTAGCAAGTGCTTGTGGCGCTAGTCGGGCTGGCGAGTGACTTTTTATGAGCTGATATCTAAGTATATAACGCTGATTAGAAGCCATTTCTATCTCCCTAGATTAGTTTTCGGAGGGCAGTAGAGCAGTTAGAGAAGCTCCTTGAGGCTTGGATAAATAGACCCTGAGGTTGCGTGTGTGGGCGTGTGTATGGCGGGATGTGATACATGTGGTTAATATTAATATTATTATACTTCATACTGCTTGCATCCACGAGGGATATGGCATACATCAAAAGGAAACCGAGTCAGTCCGAAACAAAAGAAACACAAAAGAAACATTCGGTTAAAAATCCTTGGGTTGAATAGAGGGTCGGAGACGTTTATTAAATAATCACTTGCATACGTTGGTGAACACAGTGGTGCGATATATACTTAATTTCGAAGTGTTCGTGTGTCCCAGTAGAAGTCTCTCGCAATGCTTCTGCTTGTGATTAGCTATGTTCTTACCCACAACCTCGCGGCACAAACTTCAACTTTATGAACATTGTCATTCTCACTCAAAGAATCAACTTGATCCACACCTTAGAGAAACTTGGTTAAGATCTAAGATTTGTTTTCGGTCTATTGTGGCTCTGTTTTTTGCTATCTCTTCCGTCTTCTTATAAGTATCACCTCAGCCTCCTTTGCTACGCTGTTACTACCAAGACGTCAGTCACACTTTGAAGTCCTTTTATGCTTAGTATTTTCAACCTTGCTGACATGAGCTCTAACTGCAGGTCCCTTCTCAATTGTCTCATATCGCCGTTAGTGATCTTCTGGAAACGCGCATCCATATATCATCCTTTGTATTAATTCGTGGCTTCATACCGTTCATGGTCATAAGTCTGCGTGTTGCCCAGTGTGGAAACCACAACAATCAACCTTTTCTTCTAAACATAGGAACCTCCGCAATACTCCGCTAAATCGCTAGGGAAAAAAATTAAGAGAAATCTAGAGTATTAGTATTAGCTTTATAGACCCAGTATGTAGCTTGGTTGAAAATTCCAGGCTGCTTTGGGAAAAAGGGTATAGCTGTATGGGTGCAACTCTATAGCTAGAATTCAGACACAAAGGCGACATTTTAGTAAGTTAATACATTTTTTGCGATTATCCCACGAGTTTCGGAGAAATTATAAACCTGTAGCATAATATTGATTCGCGAATTAAGGTTACTCTTGCCATTTATGTTTTTTCTAATTTTTTCTATATAATACGTATCTATAGAGGTTTATTAAGATTTCCATTTCCTGAGAGAACTTGACCGCTGTGGTTACCGTGCCGGATAACACACAGACTTATGGCCACGAACAATAGCTAGTAGAAATCACCCAAGATATCTCTTCTATATACTCAAGCAGCCAGAATCTTTTCGGGTCAAGCGATCAACTAATGAGAAGTTAACCTGTCAAATCGGGTCACTATAAAGGCACGCGGTTTGGGGCGTACCAATGTACCAGGCATGGATGGGCGTACCTGGCGCGAGAGCTCCATATTGACAACGTACTGGACGCACCGGCGCAGCTAGACACACAAACGCACATAAACGTGCTGGATTTTAGGGGTGCGTCTGGACGCTTGCCCATGCGCCCACGCGCAAACCAGTTTTTGTTGATGTTCGTTTAAGTAGCACTACTCATCTTGGGGAATACCAAAGAGCTTGAAGAAACCTCGCCCCTGGAAGCCCACGCCCAATCACACCAGTACTATTATGCTTCACGACAGGTAACGGTTATGTAGATCCGGAAAATCGTCTCGTAATTGAACAATTAAAACTCATGAATAGATTATACCAAAGTAAAGCACGTAAGCAGTTAAATTTCAATTTCAATTGAAGCAATTGGATGATCATGAGTTTACGATTACATTAGTACCAGAGCATTCTGAACGGACTATATTCAAGAATGAAAAGATCAAGTAGAATTTATACATGTTACTACCAATATTTATAACTGGATGTGAGGTATCATTATAATCTAATCTAGTCTATTTTAGAGGCAGAATAATAATTGTAATAATTGTTAGTGAGAAGTTAAAGAAGAATTCAAAAACGCTGTATACATATATATAAATGAAATCAAAAAATAAATAATTTTATTTGAGGCCCTTTATAAAGGAAAGAAGGTTATTTACTTTAGAAGGCTATCCTTAACCATATCAGTAGGTCACTATGAATGCTCTAAGAGTACTTCTGTTATCAAAGTTTGAACTTCAGCGTGAATTGTATTAGGATTGGCGCCATGTTTCAAAAGTAACCGAATTACATCCAAATTTTCAACCCTTATTGCATGAGACAAAGGTGTCCATCCTGAGGAATAATTTGCTTCAAGTGAGGCTCCCATACTTACAAGGAGCTCAATTAAATCAAGCTGACCAGTCTCAATAGCATAAGTGAGAGGAGTGTTGTTAAATATATCCACCACATCAATGTTTGCACCTCTATCAAAAAGCAATTTCATTGCTTCTTTCTTTCCTTCAATGAGAGCCCAAAAAAAGGCTGTTCTATAATAAATGATGTCAACCGCGTCAATATTTTCGCAATAGTCCAAAAGTTTAGTTATAACATTTATATCTGCCACACCCAAAATCGCTGCCATAAGTGCTGTGTTTCCAAAAAAATCTGGTAGATTCACAAGCGCTCCCCGTTGCAAGAGTATCTCAACCACTTCTACATGGTTATTAAAGGCTGCTATTTGAAGTGCTGTTGAATACTCATCATGATTGATAGGTTCAACATTTGGAAATTGAGCGCCCTCTTTTGTAACCAAAAACTTATTCAAGTTAACTTCTAATGTATGATCCAACACAAGTTCAATTAGAGGAGCATGACCTTTGAGGGCTGCCCAGAAGAGTGCTGGCATATTGTCCTTGTCCTGGAGTGCGAGATGGTGAAGGAGCTTAATGAGAATACTATGAAGATGGTGGTTGGTGCAAATTAGATGTGTTATACCTATTGGTAGCTTAGTTGGTTACGACTTGAGTTCGCTTATGATGCACACATATGGACTGGCGTTCAATCCCCGACCATGTCGGTTATTATTAATCTTGGTTGATTAATAATAAGATTCGGATTGGATGTTTGGTTTCCCTGTGTCATCAATGGCCGACTCTTTCGATCGACACTTCCCCGATTCGCTTATACGTTGCGTCGCCGGTTAATTCCGACAATCACGCCATACGATAATGAGAGGGGTAGGAGCGAAGGAAAGTGTTTCAGGGTCTATGGGATTTCTTCATGTTAGTTCATGTTATTACATAGTCTTTGTATTCGACGCTTGACTACTATAAGTAGTCCAGTGTTCTGGATTGAGAAAGTGCTTCTTACGATCATCGTGACGAAAAACGGCGCTTATCGATATTATATTGTTTAGCAAAAATCACTTAGTGCAATTTCTTTCTTTTCTTGTGAATTACTTTTATCTCGCTTATGAGCGCTTGGCGCGGCGTTAATTATTAAAAGCACGACTATTGGAAGTTCTTGGAAGCTTTCTTTCGTCCTACGCACCCTACGGTTATCTTTTAGCGGTTCATAAGAAGCAGTTAGGACTTGCGCCTGTGTATTGTGTTGCGGATAGCAACCGGGCAGGTTATAGCGTCTAGATTGTTATCTAAAGCTTCTTGGAGATTTCCTGTGCGGTAAGAAGTACCGGTCTTACAAGATGACTCAAGCTTTTTTCATCAAGTTCTTTAGCAATCAAGATAAGAACTTCGTTCGGAATATTTAGAAGACCCATTTTTTTTTTCTTCTTCGAAAGGTTGCAAGTTACGTCTGGAGTTTTTTGAGTTTAATTTTGATTATAGTTGGAATATGGATATTTGTTGCGGATTTAGCAGCGGGATTTGCCCTTTTTACCATAATGATAGTAAATTCAATTTAAATGTATAGCACAAGAATTTAATTGACGCCGTCTGCAAATAATAGTCCAATCAGTTTTGCATTTCCAAATACTAGAAGGCGTGCGTATAGAGAAAGCAGTTGAGGGGAATATACAAAATTTCAGCCTTTAAGTTTTCACATTCATGATCACTGGTAGAGGAATACTAGGGATTCATTAGACACCCCTTTCTTTTGTAACTATGCCCAATATTGTCCCATTAAATCTTCTAGATGGAAGATTTAGTTTCAAAGTAGGTTTCTAAATTATTTACCCTTCTTTTAATACGATGTTGTGGCGTTAAATTGCTTTGCAAGATTTACGGGCACAGCATTAAATATAGCTTCAAAGTTAGAAAGATGAAAATAATTTTTCAGCGAGAGATTATTATGTTTTAAAGGGGAGTTTAACCAATTGTTGTGGGCAGACAGTAAGGATGTCCTATTAGTAGCCTCGAGGTCTGATATTGTGATTCCTTTCATCGTAGGAGGTACCATTGTTGGTGGGCGATAGGGACGTCCTATCAATAACCTTGAGATCTGACATCGTTTTCCTTTCGTTGTAGGAGGAGGGTTCGCAGCGAGCTTCCAATGATCGCGTACGTATGTCTTATGGGCATACTTCTTGAAACAGACGTCAGCGATGCGAAGCATCCCAATGGTGGGAAGGGCCCCCGAATCGTATTCCAAAGAGTGGAGCCAATAGTAGTATATTCAATAGATAGATCGTGGGTGGAAAATGAATAAATGTACAAAAGCGCGCTCATTGAAAGCTTATAAAAGGAACCCTCCACTACCACAGAACCCTAGCCTTTTGCACGTGATGTGGGTTAGTGGTTTTGTGGCAACGGATGTTTTCTCTATAAGCTCTAGACGAGAGCACGCTTTTGTACATCAATCTATCTCACGACATATCTCTATGGAATATACTATTAGCTTTACTCTTGGGCATACAATGCGGGGTCTCTCCCCCTACCATTAGATCTCCTTTTAGATGCTGCTCCACTGCTCTATTTGGCAGTATGCCCATAGGGAAGACATATGCCTATGGAAGCCTGCGTTGAAGACTCCTCCTACGACCAAGGGACACACGATTTCAGTTCTTGAGGTTACCAATAGGACGTTCCTACCATTGGCCCACAATGGTGCCTTCAACTTGAGAGATTGACAGTACCCCCCTTTGTTTAGGAAAGCGGTAGCAGAGAAACCCCACTAGAGCGGGCTAGGTTATACTGACAGGATACTTACAGGAAAACCATAGCAGATAGATAGAATGCATGACCACCTTTACAGGATTTTAATTTCATGGATGGTTGTTTCGTTGGTTGGTTAGGTACATGGGTACATGGTTGTTGCGTTTTGTTATTGTTCTTTGTGTTTCCTTGCGTTTCCATTGCAATGAGTCATGTCTTTGTCATCGAATCTCACGGTTTGATCTCTCGTTAAGCCCTTCAGTATCCCTGAAGGTGAGCAGTGCTACTTAAGCGAGAAGTCAAGCAACGAGAGTCACGATGTTTCTACAGGTCCTACGTAGGTCTAACTCAAGGCGAGTTTAAGTGTAAAGATCTTCACGACGACAGCGACAGCGAGGATTCTGAGGTAGAATCGAAGTAGTATTAAAGTAATACCGTAGAAGTAAGGTAAGAACGTTGCTTAAGAAAAGAAGGAGAAGAAGAGAATAAGACGACACAAAACCCATCCTTAAATACCCCGCTTTTTCATACACGAAATCCAATACCCGAGGAGAACCGAAATACAATAACATTGTCCTTTTTTCCACAACCCCTAAACCATAACAACCAACAAACCGATGCCTAACCCTATACCCAAATATCAATCCGTGAAAGTAGCCCCCCGTCTTAAGCGTGAGCTCCTGCGAACCTTAGGTCCAGTTGTAATCGTCGTGTTTTGGAATACATCGAGGGCAGTAGTGTCTTGAAAGTCTTCCGCAGGTTCCCAAGTAGGATGAGCATAGCCAGTCCACTCCACGAGGTATTGCAATCGTCCTCGATGAGTTCTTTGGTCGAGAATTCTTTCGATAAAGTATTCCTCCTGGTTGTTCACAACAACTGGGGCTGGGTGCGGAATAATTTGTCCGGGAAGAGCATCATTTGGGGTAGGTTTGAGAAGGGAAACATGAAAAACAGGATGATATTTAACCGACACGGGAAGATCAATCTCGTAAGCAAAAGGGGAAACAATTCTTTTTACCATATACGGGCCCATCCATTTCCAGTCTAATTTCTTCGCGTTACGGGTTGTCCGGATATTCTTCATGGATACGAAGACTTGGTCGTTAACCTGGTAGGCTGGGGCAGGGGTTCGGTGTTTATTGGTAGTTGTTTCCTGAATATCTTGTGCTATTCGAATTTGGGTACGGAGGTAGTCACTTAGTTCTTGCATCTTGCTAGTAAAAGAAGCGGCATCTAAGCTTTGGGGGGTAGTCTGGGTTGGGATAACAGAAGTATCGAATCTTGGGTGGTAACCATAGTTCGCAAAGAATGGAGAAACTTTGGTACTGGCGGATTCCTGATTATTAGCAGAAAACTCGGCCATCGGCAGCCATTTACTCCAGTCTTCCTGTTGGTATGATACATAGGAACGAAGGTATTGTTCCATTACGGCATTGAGTCTTTCCATTTGTCCATCTGTTTCCGGGTGAAAGGCAGTAGACATTCTGGCTTGGATTCCGAGACGTTTGCAAAGTTCCTTCCAGAAGTGGGCCGTGAATTGAGTCCCACGATCTGATGTAACATATAGGGGTAGCCCATGAAGTTTCCAGATATATTGGAGATATAAGTCGGCTACATCTCTGGAGTTAACTGTCGTATTGCAAGGGATTAAATGTCGCATTTTTGACAAGTGGTCGACCACGACCTTTCATGGATGACTGTTGTTGTTGGTTCGTTAGGTATAAGGTTGCGAGGCTATGGTGTTATGTTGTTGTTCCTTATGTTTCTTTGGGTTTCCGTTGCAATGAATCAAGTCTTTGTCATCGAACGAGTTGGGATGGGGTATATAAGCGAAGGGATTTCCCCTCTTATTGTACTTTTTCTTCTTCTTTCTTTAAGCAACGTCTTCTATTGTCCACTCGTGTATTACAAAATACAAACCTCGGTTATACCTCATAACCTTACGCTGTCGCTGTCCTCAAGTCCTCTATACTTGAACACTTCGTAGAGCCTGTGGAACTCCGTAAACACTCTTGTTGCCTAGTTTCCTCTTCAAGTAGCACTGCTCATCTCGGGGGATACCTGAGAACTTGAAGGAGAAACCTCGCCCCTTGAGATTACGTTGCTTCCTCATCCACACCCTCTACCCCGCTTTTTTTACGCTGTCACATAAACCCCAACGCCGCCATGAGCAACCCCGCCCCTGCCCCCTGGACCTTCCCGACCTTCGAGAATTTCCAAGCTGCCGCCAACGCCGACCTCGCCTCCGCCTACGAAGAAATTCGATCCCATTACCAACAACGGGTCGACAACCTCACGTATGCAGACCTACAGCTGGAAGAGGCTGTACAGGAACGAAACAATATGACGGCAAGATTCAATACCTGCCAATCCCAACTACAAGCAGCAGAAGCAGAAATCGCCCGCCTTCAGAACGCCGCCCCCCCACCACCTGCACCATCGCCACCACCCCCTCCTGCTCACACTCAAGGAGGTCGCTCGGATAAGATGCCTGACCCAGATAAGTTCAACGGGTCTCGCGATAAACTCCCTGGGTTTGTTCTACAACTCAGGTCAAAACTCTCGGTTAACGCCGATCGCTTTTCCAACAGCAACAATATGATATTGTATGCTATCAGCCGTCTCGAGGGAGCCGCCCTCGAACAAGTTCGCCACTCCGTCCTTCCTGACGGAACTACCACATGGAACTCAGCCGCCGATTTGATCACCGCCTTGGAAACAGCCTTCGGCGATCCCGACCCTCTCGGCACTGCCCGCCGTGAGCTGCATCAACTCCGACAAGGGAAGCGAGATTTCTCCGCCTACCTTGCCGACTTTCAACGAATCATGGGACGTCTCAACTATGACGAGTCAGCCAAGAACGATGCTCTGGAATACGGCATGTCGGACGAACTGAAAGAAGCAGTAGTAACCGTCGCCGACTTCCCCACCACCTTTACTTCCCTCTGCGCCTTCCTTCTCCGCCTGGATAACCGAATCCGAGCAAGAAGGGAAGAGAAAAAAAATGCCGCCCGCAATACCATGGGACAATTCACCGCCCCTGCCGCCGCCCCCGCCGCCTATACTCCCGCTTCCTCCTCCTTCGCTCCTGGAGGACTCGTTCCCATGGATCTCTCCTTTGGCCGAACCTCCACCTCTCGTCCCGCCCCTGAACAACGGTATGTTCAAATAAACGGAAGAAGGAAATTATCTCCGGAAGAAAAATCCTGGAGACAAACCAATAACCGTTGCCTGTTCTGCGCCGGGGAAGGCCATATCTTCTCAAACTGTCCCTCCGCCTCCAAGCGTCCCGCCATGAGGGGAGCCGTCACTAATACCGCCGCCGTACCCCCAGCTCCCTCTGTCTTTCCGCCACCTTTGCCACCTCGTTTTCCTGCCTTCGATGCAGCAGACTCAGTTGAGTCTTTAAACTAGTTCAACCAGAGTCGCCATGTGACCCTGCTCTGGTTTCGTTTTCTCCTTTGTCAGCGTTCTCTATTTCTGGGTTTTCAGTGTCGAATGTGTGTGTGGAGGATAATTTGGATGGGGAACATTTTGTAGTTTCATGTAGCCTTTCCCACCAAAATAAAATCATAAAAACACACGCACTTCTTGACACTGGGGCCTCAGGGTTCGCTTTCATTGATGAAAACTTTGTGCGTCACCATTCTCTTCCCTTATCTCCCTTAAAAACCCCTCGCCAATTGGAAGTCATTGACGGCCGAACAATTGCCTCGGGAGATATTACAAATCTTTGCCACCTAGAGCTTTCCATCCAACAGCACACTGAGAAAGCCCCCTTTTTCGTCACCAAGCTAGGCCATTACCCCCTATCCCCTGGATGAATCTCCATGACATCCATCTACAATTTGCGAACAAAAGCATTGAATTCAATTCTGAATTCTGCACCACCCACTGTGCCCCCAAGCAACCCGTCGTTTCAGCCGCCGCCATTCCCCCTCCAGCAAAGTTAAACGCCGCTTTCATTGGCGCAGCTAGCTTCCGCATGCTCGCCAGGAAAAAGGGTACTCAAGTATATTCCATGTCCCTCTACGAAATCAATAGAGTCCTCGATAGCAAGACTACCAAGGAAGAGTGGAGACAACGAATACCCGCCGAGTACCACGAATACCTGGATATGTTTGACAAAGCTAAAGCTCAAGGACTCCCTCCCCGACGACCTTATGACCATAAGATCACCCTGCAGGAAGGCAAAGAACCACCATTTGGCCCTCTCTATGGTATGTCACGAGATGAACTTCTAGTTCTCAAAAAGTATATCGAAGACAACCTAGAAAAAGGATTTATCCGTGCCAGTTCATCTTCCGCCGGTTCTCCAGTCCTCTTCGCCGCCAAACCCGATGGTTCCCTCCGCCTTTGTGTTGATTACCGTGGCCTTAACGCTCTCACGGTTAAAGACCGATATACTTCCCCCCTGATCAAAGAAACGTTGGACCGTCTCGCAAAAGCTCAGTGGTATTCTAAACTCGATCTCCGTGACGGCTTTCACCAAATTCGCATCGCTGAGGGAGAGGAATGGAAAACAGCCTTTCGAACCCGATATGGCTTATATGAATATATGGTAATGCCATTCGGCCTCACCAATGCCCCTGGAACCTTCCAACGCTTCGTCAACGACTCTCTTCGGGAATACTTGGATCTATTCTGCACAGCGTATCTCGATGATATCTTGATATACAGTGATACCCTCGCGGAACACAAGGTACACGTCAGGCAAGTTCTCAACGCCCTTAGAGCCAATAACATTCTTCTCAAACCTGAGAAGTGCGAATTCCATGTCCAATCAATAAAATACCTCGGCCTAATTCTTACGCCTGAAGGAATCAAGATGGACGAGGACAAGCTCAAAGCAGTGCGCGACTGGAACCGACCCAAATGTGTCAAAGATGTGCAAGCCTTCCTAGGGTTCGCAAACTTCTACCGAAGGTTTATTCTAGGATTTTCTCGCCTCGCTGCCCCCCTTACTGCCTTCACAAAAAAAGGCATCACCTTCGAATGGACTGTCGAAGCTGAACTCGCTTTCGAAGCCCTAAAGACTGCGTTCACCGAGGCCCCTGTACTTATCCACTTTGACCCTCGAAAAAAGATCTTTGTAGAATCCGACGCTTCCGACTTCGTCTCCGGTGGTGTTCTCTCCCAACTTGATGACAATGGCGTACTTCACCCCGTGGCATTCTTCTCCAAGAAACACTCACCTGCCGAATGCAACTACGAGATCTATGACAAAGAGCTCCTAGCAATCATCCGATGTTTTGAAGAATGGAGACCAGAGCTTGAAGGATCAGAACTACCCATCTCAGTCATTACCGACCATAAGAACTTGGAATATTTTATGACTACCAAGCAACTTAACCGACGACAAGTCAGATGGGCTGAATATCTTTCACGTTTTGATTTCGTCATCACCTATAGACCAGGGGTACAAGGAGGAAAACCGGACGCACTGACTCGGAGATCGGGAGATCTCCCTGAAGAAGGGGATGAAAGACTAAGACACCAACATCAAGTAGTCTTAAAGGAGAAGAACATTGATCCTAAGTTGAGTTTGTTTTCGGGTTCTTTATCAAATGAACCCGCTGAATTGGATGCCTCCCTCGATAATTTAATGAACCTTGGATATAAAGCTGACCCGTTCCCAAAGAAAATCCTCCTAGCACTCAAAAATGGTGAACAACAATCCAAAGAGATCACCCTAGGAGATTGTACCGAGGTCAATGGCCACCTTTATTATCGGCATAAACTCTATATCCCCGATCATGACCCTCTTCGCCTTCTCATCCTACAACGACATCATGATGCCCCCTCAGCTGGCCACCCAGGACGTGAAAAATCCTTCGAACTTATCTCAAGGCATTTTTATTGGCCAAAGATGAGAGAGTATATTGGCCGTTATACGCGGAACTGTCATACCTGTCGACGAGCAAAACCAAGCACCCTCGGTACCCAAGGCGTACTAAAACCACTCCCAATCCCTAATCGCCCCTGGGAAGAGCTATCAATGGACTTTGTCACCGGTCTCCCAGAATCTAATGGCTTTGACGCTATTATGGTTGTAGTAGATCGGCTCTCGAAGATGCGGCACCTTATCCCGTGCAATACAACTGTCAACGCTGAGCAAACGGCCGAGCTCTACCTCCGAAATGTTTGGAAACTCCACGGACTACCTTCCCATATCACTTCGGATAGAGGAACGCAGTTTACCGCTAAGTTTTGGAAACATCTTTGCCTACGCCTGAATATCTCCGCCCGGATGTCAACGTCCTTCCACCCCGAAACAGATGGTCAAACCGAACGTCTTAATGCCGTCATGGAACAATATCTTCGATGCTATGTTTCTTACCAACAAGACGACTGGACAAAATGGTTACCTATTGCGGAATTCGCTGCCAATAACCAAGAGTCAGCCAGTACGAAAGCTACACCTTTCTTCGCCAACTATGGTTACCATCCTCGCTTCGATACCTCCGTTATCTCTAATGACCGCTCTCCCCAGACCCTAGATGCCGATGACTTCGCCTCTAAGATGGAAGAACTTAGAGACTTTCTTAGAGTTCAAATGAAGACAGCACAAGATACTTTCGAGACCAGTGCTAATCGACACCGCACCATTCAAAGTCAATGACCTTGTCTTCATATCCATGAAGAACATGAGGACGACTAGGAATTCGAGGAAACTGGACTGGAAGTGGAGTGGTCCCTTCTCCGTGAAACGAATAATCTCCGCACATGCCTATGAGATAGACCTGCCATCGTCTATGAAATACCATCCGGTATTTCATGTTTCACTAATCAAAGCTGCTCCTGTCGACCCATTCCCGGGTCAGATCATCCCACCACCACCCCCAGTCCAAGTCAACGATCATGAGGAATATCTTGTCGAGAGTATCCTGGATTCTCGCATTCGCCACGGGAAACTGCAATATCTGGTTGAATGGACAGGTTATGCTTTACCCACGTGGGAATCAGCTAACTACCATACGGAAACTGAAGCAGTGGATGTCTTTCACCGACAATATCCCAAAAAACCCAAGGAAGATGTGGTTAGTGTTCGCAGGAGCTCACGGCTATAAGGGAGGGGGTACTTTCATGGATGACTGTTGTTGTTGGTTCGTTAGGTATAAGGTTGCGAGGCTATGGTGTTATGTTGTTGTTCCTTATGTTTCTTTGGGTTTCCGTTGCAATGAGTCAAGTCTTTGTCATCGAACGAGTTGGGATGGGGTATATAAGCGAAGGGATTTCCCCTCTTATTGTACTTTTTCTTCTTCTTTCTTTAAGCAACGTCTTCTATTGTCCACTCGTGTATTACAAAATACAAACCTCGGTTATACCTCATAACCTTACGCTGTCGCTGTCCTCAAGTCCTCTATACTTGAACACTTCGTAGAGCCTGTGGAACTCCGTAAACACTCTTGTTGCCTAGTTTCCTCTTCAAGTAGCACTGCTCATCTCGGGGGATACCTGAGAACTTGAAGGAGAAACCTCGCCCCTTGAGACGACCATTATTGCATCGTAGCCATCCGACTCTGGGAGACCTGTAACAAAGTCCATTGAAATCTCCTGCCAAGGACGGTTCGGGATAGGGAGAGGGCGGAGGACGCCTTGGGTTCGCTGATTAACTGGCTTTGCTTTTTGACAGATATGGCAGTTGCGAACGTATCTGTTGATCGAGTCCCTCATTTTCGGCCAATAATAGTCTCTTGCAAGGAGTTCGAAGGTCTTATCACGGCCAGGATGTCCTGCTGCCGGTACATCGTGGTGTCTTCGAATTATTTCCAGGCGGAGGGCATCCAGGTTGGGGACGTAGATACGATCTCGATAGCATAACCTTCCATTCCTCTCGGTACATTCGCTTAAGGTGATCTTTTTTGATTGTTGATCCTTATTCTTTAATGCCTCGAGTATTTCTTCAGGAAACTTGTCAGCGATATATCCTTCCAAGAATAATTTGGTTAAGAGGGCGTCCAGTTCAGCGGCTTCATTTGACAAAGAAGCCGACAACAAACTTAGCTTAGGGTCTATATTTTCCTTCTTCAATACCACTTGGCTTTGATGTGCCAACCGTTCATCCCCCTCCTTGGGAAGATCTCCTGATCTTCTGGTCAATGCATCCGGTTTTCCCCCTTGACTACCCGGGCGATAGGTGATTACGAAATCAAAGCGGGAAAGATATTCTGCCCATCGTGCTTGGCGTCGATTCAATTGCTTCGTGCTCATAAAATACTCAAGGTTTTTATGATCGCTGATTACGTCGATAGGGTGTTTGGACCCTTCAAGCTCCGGGCGCCATTCCTCAAATACTCGGATAATAGCCAACAGTTCCTTGTCGTAGATTTCGTAATTACATTCAGCAGGTGAATGTTTTTTCGAGAAGAACGCAACCGGGTGGAGGACTCCAGTGTCGTCATATTGCGAGAGTACTCCTCCGGATACGAAGTCGGAAGCATCCGTTTCCACGATGATTTTCTTATCAGGGTCAAAGTGGATGAGAATGGGGGCAGTGGTGAAAGCATGCTTTAGGTTCTCAAAGGCTATGTCAGCTTGGACGGTCCATTCGAAAGTGATGCCTTTTTTGGTGAGGGCGGTGAGGGGCGCAGCGAGTTTGGAAAACCCTAGGATAAAACGACGGTAGAAATTTGCGAACCCGAGGAAGGCTTGTACATCCTTGACACTTTTTGGGGTATTCCAATCCCGGACGGCTTTCAATTTTTCTTCGTCCATTTTAATGCCGTCGGGGGTGAGGATAAGGCCCAAGTACTTAGTTGTCTGTACTTCGAACTCACATTTCTCCGGCTTGAGCAGGATGTCGTTGTTTTTAAGCGTTTGGAGTACCTTTCGTACGTGAATCTGGTGTTCCGCAAATGTATCACTGTAGATCAGGATATCATCTAGGTAAGCTGTGCAGAATATGTCCAAGTATTCAGTAAGGCAGTCGTTAACGAATCGTTGGAAGGTTCCGGGGGCATTGGTCAGGCCGAATGGCATGACTTGGTATTCATATAAGCCGTAACGGGTACGGAAAGCTGTCTTCCACTCATCTCCCTTGGCGATTCGTACTTGATGGTAACCGTCACGAAGGTCTAGCTTGGTATACCATTGCGCTTTGGCTAGCCGATCTAGTGTTTCCCTGATAAGGGGGGAAGTATATCGATCCTTAACTGTAATCGCATTTAGTCCTCAATAGTCCACGCAGAGTCTTAAGGAGCCATCAGCTTTCTTTACGAAGAGGACGGGGGATCCAGCAGGGGAAGAGCTGGCGCGAATAAAACCCTTCTCTAAATTATCTTCAATATATTTTTTGAGGACAATGAGTTCTTCTCGTGACATTCCATAAAGAGGGCCAAACGGTGCGTCCTTCCCTTCCATCAGCTGTATCTTATGATCATACGAACGCCTTGGAGGTAAGCCTTGAGCTTTGCTTTTGTCAAACATATCCAAAAACTCATGGTACTCAGCAGGTATCCTTGCTTTCCATTCGTCTTTGCTGGTCTTTTCTTCTAAGATTTTATTAATCTCATAGAGGGACATAGCATAGGCTTGGGAAGAACGTTTTCGAGTGAGTGTTCTGAAACTGGCGGCGCCAATAAATGACAAGTTTAGTCTGGGAGGAGCGGGGATCGAGGGTGTGGATATGGCAGCTTGATGAGGGGCACAATGGGTCGTGCAGAATTTAGAACTAAATTCAATACGTTTGTCGGCGAAGTGAAGGCGGACGTCATGGTGGTTCATCCAAGGGATTCCTAGTACTAGTGGGTAATGTCCTAGTTGGGTGACGAAGCAGGGGGCTTGTTCCTGATGTTGTTGGATAGACAAGTTGATATTGGCGATGTGAGTAATGTCTCCTGAGGCTACTGGTCGGCCATCAATTACTTCAAGTTGTCTGGGTGTTTTTAGGGGAAGGAGTGGAATAGAGTGGTGACTCGCAAAATTCTTATCAATGAATGCAAATCCAGAGGCTCCAGTGTCTAGCAAAGCGTGTGTTTTAATGACTTTATTATTATTGGAGATATTGCACGAAATTACAAAATGCTCTCCGTCCAATTGATCCTCCACGCTTATACTATCGACTGAAAACCCGGAAATTGAAAATGCAGACAAAGGAAAAGAAATTGGAACCAAGGCAGGGTCACTGGTCAGCCTTGGTTGCACTAGTTTAAATTCTCCCCTGAAGCGTTGGCGGATTCCAGGGCGAAAAACTGAGGTGGGAGAGGTGGTGGCGGTAGGGAGGAGGCTGGAGGTGTGCGGCTAGCGGGCGGGGCAGTGAGAGCTCCTCTCATTGTAGGTTTCTTCGGGGCGGAGGGACAGTTGGCGTAGGAATGATCGGGGGCGGCGCAAAACATGCATTTGCCGGTAGAACGGCGCCATTGCTTTTCTTCTTCTGACAGCTTCCTTCGTCCATTGACCATTGTATACCTTTGGTCCTGAGGGGGGCGAGAAAGGTTGCTGGTGCGTCCGAAGGAGAGGTCCATAAGAGCAAGGCCTCCTGGGACAAACGAAGAGGCAGGAACAAAAGGGGTCATTACGTTGGTTGGGGCGCTGAACTGTCCCATACTCTCACGGACGTTTCCTCGCTTCTCTGCTTTACGGGCGCGGATACGATTGTCCATTCGAGTGAGGACCAGGATCATGTCGTTGAGGGTAGCAGGCATAGCGGCGGCGAAGACCATAGCTTCCTTTAACTCTTCTGACATACCATGCTCAAGGGCGTCCATCTTTGAGTTTTCATCAAAGTTTAGTTGCCCCATGATGCGTTGAAAGTCAGCCAGGTAAGCCGAAAAGTCGCGTTTGCCTTGCCGGAGTTGGTGTAGTTCTCGTCGTGCTGTACCAGTGGGGTCGGGGTCTCCGAAGGCAGTTTCTAAGGCGGCGATGAGGGTGGCGGCGTTGTTCCAGGTTGTGAGGCCAGAAGGGAGGACTGTGTGTCGAACTTGTTTTAGAGCGGCCCCTTCTAAATGGTTGATGGTATAGAGAATCATGGTATTCTCATCAGCGAATCGGTCTCTGTTGACCGCAAGTTTTGATCGAAGTTGGAGGATAAAACCGGGGAGTTTTGCTCTGGATCCATCGAATTTCTCTGGGTCCGGCATGCGCTCCGAGCGATGGGTGGTGGTTGGTGGCGGCGGGGGAGTGGCAGTGAGGTTTGGGGGAGCTGGGGGCAGAGAGAGGGATGCACGGGCTTCGTTTCGTTCCCGACGTAGTCGGTCGATGAGGGTTGAGGCATCGCTGACCCGTTGATCCTGCTGTTGGGCGTGATGGTTGGCATTGTCTGCCTGGATCTGGGCGGTGTTGAGCTTTATTTCTAGCTCCTGCGTTCCTTCTTGCAGGACATCGATTTGGTCTTCGAGGGCTTGATTGAGTTCCCGGAGTCGATTAAATAACTCAACGGGGTCCTCTCTATAGGCCTGGGCAAATGCTTCCTTTGTGGGGAAGCGGGGTGTGGCGACGGCGGCTCCTTCAGAGGAGGAAGTGACGGGGGCGGGAGAGCTCATTGTTACTTCGTCGTAGGAGGTGTAGATGGGACAAGCAACGTAATCTCACGGTTTGATCTCTCGTTAAGCCCTTCAGTATCCCTGAAGGTGAGCAGTGCTACTTAAGCGAGAAGTCAAGCAACGAGAGTCACGATGTTTCTACAGGTCCTACGTAGGTCTAACTCAAGGCGAGTTTAAGTGTAAAGATCTTCACGACGACAGCGACAGCGAGGATTCTGAGGTAGAATCGAAGTAGTATTAAAGTAATACCGTAGAAGTAAGGTAAGAACGTTGCTTAAGAAAAGAAGGAGAAGAAGAGAATAAGACGACACAAAACCCATCCTTAAATACCCCGCTTTTTCATACACGAAATCCAATACCCGAGGAGAACCGAAATACAATAACATTGTCCTTTTTTCCACAACCCCTAAACCATAACAACCAACAAACCGATGCCTAACCCTATACCCAAATATCAATCCATGAAATCGAAAGAGCTGGAACTTTGGTATATAAGCGAAGGGATTTCCTCTCTTGTTGTACTTTTCCTTCTTCTTTCTTTAAGCAACGTCTTCTATTGTTTACTCTTGTATTTCACAATACAACCCTGTTAAAATGATAGCCAGGAGGTGGTAATCAATTACAATGGAAGAACAGCAAGAGCAATAAGTCTCTAGAGTATCTAAAGTCGGAAGGAGAGCGAAGTGACTATAATCTCTGAGGAAGACGAGATATAAGCGAGAACAAGAGGATTCGAGCTTAGGTCTAAAGTCTGAATTTTCTATCGATGATTGTCTGAAGAACTGAAGGAAATAACTGAGGGAAGAATACAAAGTATTTATACACTAACAGCTTCTCTCCGACCGTGGCAAAAATATAGGTGGGAAAGCCTTTTGACCCCGTAAAACTGCCAAGTAAATGTAAAAACAGGAAAAACATGAGTTGTGTTACAAAAGAAGATAACGGAACGTTTCGGCTGTGTAAGTATGACTCATTTCCTATACATCGAATTAACATAGCAAGTATAAACGAGATATGACATCCCAAATTTATAACAATGTGAAAGATTAGACTATTAAACCCAAATATATAATAAAAATGACTCCGTTATCTATATGTCCCAATAATCAATAATATATGCATGGAGATAAACAATAATACAAACTAATTAGGAAATGTACAAAGTCACTTCAAATTCCAACAAACCCTTGGTTACATCTCATAATCTTTCATTGTCGCTGTCTTCAAGTCGTCATAACTTGACTCGCCCGTAGAGCCTGTAGAATCTTCACACACACTCTCGCTGCTAGTTTCTTGTTCAAGTAGCACTGCTCATCTCGGGGAATACCCGAGAGCTTGACAAAGAACTCGCTCCTTGAGAACTAACAGGAAGGCCGTATGAGATGAATAGGTTTTATGAATGGTTGTTGTGTTGTATAGTGGGTTGCACGGGTATTCGGTTATTATGTTCCTTGCGTTTTCTTGAGGTTTTGTTGCAATGAGTCACGCGTTTGTCATCGAAGTAGATGGAACTTTAGTATATAAGCGAAGGGCCTTTCCCTCTTATTGTACTTTTTCTTCTTCTTTCTTTAAGCAACGTCTTCTATTGTACACTCGTTGTATCCTACAAATACAACCCTCGGTTACACCTCGTAATCCTTCGCCGTCGCTGTCTTCGAGTCATCATAACTTGATCTGCCCGTAGAGCCTGTAGAACCTCGTATACACTCTCGCTGTTAGTTTCTCGTTCAAGTAGCACTGCTTATCTCGGGGGATACCTGAGAGCTTGACGAGAATCTCACTTCTTGAGAATCGGCTGCACGACCTCCTCCACAAGATCATAATACAACCAGACAGCTGTATCAGATGAATGGGCTGTACGAAGTCTGTGGGATAGTGTTGAGCTATGGTCTATCCTACCCATTAGATAAACGCTGTACCATTATTTAATCCATCTATAAATACATGTAAAGATTTCATGGATGGTTGTTTCGTTGGTTGGTTGGAAACAGGGGTTAGTGGTTGTCGTGTTACATCGGGGTTCCTTTTGTCTCTTTGGGTTTCTGTTATTATGAGTCAGGACTTTGTCATCGGAGGAGTCGAAATGTGGTATATAAGCGAAGGGAATCTCCCTCTTGTTGCGCTTTTTCTTCTTCTTTCCTTAAGCAACGTCTTCTATTGCACACTCATTGTATCTCAAGAATACAAACTCAGATTACACCTCGTAATCTTTCGCTGTCGCCGTCTTCGAGTCGTCATAACTCGAACCATTGGTAGAGCCTGTAGAACCACCGTACACTCTCCTATTGTTAGTTTCTCGTTCAAGTAGCACTGCTTATCTCGGGGGATACCTGAGAGCTTGACGAGAATCTCGCTCCTTGAGATTACGTTGCTTCCTTATCTACACCCTCTACCCATACCCATTTACTTTCGACGTCACCATGAGCATTCCCGCCCCCGCCCCCTGGACCTTCCCTACCTTCGAGAATTTCCAAGCCGCCGCCAATGCCGACCTCGCCTCCGCCTATGAGGAAATCCGCTCCCACTACCAACAGCGGGTGGATAACCTCACATACGCAGACTTACAACTTGAGGAAGCAACTCAAGAAAGAAACAACATGACGGCCAGGTTCAATACCTGCCAATCCCAATTGCAGGCAGCTGAAGCCGAAATCGCCCGCCTCCAAAACGCCGCTCCCCCACCCCCAGCACCATCACCGCCACCTCCCGCTCACACTCAAGGAGGCCGCTCGGACAAGATGCCCGACCCAGATAAGTTCAATGGGTCTCGCGATAAACTCCCCGGGTTCGTCTTGCAACTCAGGTCAAAACTCTCGGTTAACGCCGACCGCTTTTCCAATAGCAACAACATGGTATTGTACGCTATTAGCCGTCTCGAGGGAGCTGCCCTCGAACAAGTTCGACACTCCGTTCTTCCTGACGGAACTACCACTTGGAACTCCGCCGCCGACCTAATCACCGCCCTAGAAACTGCCTTCGGCGATCCCGACCCTCTTGGTACCGCTCGCCGTGAACTGCACCAACTCCGACAAGGGAAGCGAGATTTCTCCGCCTACCTTGCCGACTTTCAACGCATCATGGGACGCCTTAACTACGATGAATCAGCCAAGAACGATGCCCTAGAGTTCGGCATGTCGGATGAGTTGAAGGAAGCCGTAGTAACAGTTGCCGACTTCCCCACCACCTTCACCTCCCTCTGCGCTTTCCTCCTCCGCCTGGATAATCGAATCCGAGCAAGAAGGGAGGAGAAGAAGAACGCCGCCCGTAACACCATGGGACAATTCGCTGCCCCTGCCGCCCCCCCTGCCGCCTTTACCCCCGCCTCCTCCTCCTTTGCCCCTGGAGGACTTGCCCCCATGGATCTTTCCTTCGGTCGCACCTCCACCTCTCGCCCCGCCCCAGAACAGCGATATGTCCAAATAAATGGAAGAAGAAAATTGTCTCCTGAGGAAAAATCCTGGAGACAAACCAATAATCGCTGCTTGTTCTGCGCCGGGGAAGGACATATCTTCTCTAACTGCCCTTCGGCCTCCAAGCGCCCTGCCATGAGAGGAGCCGTCACTAATGCCGCCGCCGCCCCCCCAGCCCCTTCTGTCTTTCCGCCGCCTCTCCCTCCTCGCTTTCCTGCCTTCGATGCAGCAGACTCAGTTGAGTCTTTAAACTAGTTCAACCAGAGTCGCCTTGTGACCCTGCTCTGGTTTCTTTTTCTTCTTTGTCAGCGTTTTCTATCTCTGGGTTTTCGGTGTCAGATGTGTGCGTGGAGGATAAATTGGATGGGGAACATTTTGTAGTTTCATGTAGCCTTTCCCACCAAAATAAAGTCATAAAAACACACGCACTTCTTGACACTGGAGCCTCAGGGTTCGCTTTCATTGATGAAAACTTCGTGCGTCACCATTCCCTACCATTATCTCCCCTTAAAACCCCTCGCCAATTAGAAGTCATTGACGGCCGAACAATTGCCTCGGGAGATATTACCAATCTCTGTCATTTGGAGCTTTCTATTCAACAACATAACGAAAAAGCTCCCTTCTTCGTCACCAAACTAGGACACTACCCCCTAGTACTCGGTATCCCGTGGATGAACCTCCATGACGTTCACCTACAATTTGCGAACAAAAGCATTGAATTCAACTCTGAGTTCTGCACCACCCACTGTGCCCCCAAACAACCCATTGTTTCCGTCGCTGCCATCCCACCTCCAGCTAAAATTAACGCCGCCTTTATTGGAGCCGCCAGTTTCCGCATGCTCGCCAGGAAAAAGGGTATTCAGGTCTATTCAATGTCTCTATATGAAATAAATAAAGTCCTCGATAGCAAAACCACTAAAGAGGAATGGAGACAAAGAATACCCGCTGAATATCACGAATACCTGGACATGTTTGACAAAGCAAAAGCCCAAGGACTCCCCCCCCGTCGCCCCTACGATCATCGTATAACCCTCCAAGAAGGCAAAGAACCACCATTCGGCCCCCTCTACGGTATGTCACGAGATGAGCTTCTAGTCCTTAAGAAGTACATCGAAGACAACCTAGAGAAGGGCTTTATTCGTGCCAGTTCATCTTCTGCCGGTTCCCCCGTCCTCTTTGCCGCAAAACCCGACGGGTCTCTACGCCTCTGCGTAGACTACCGAGGCCTTAACGCTCTTACTGTCAAAGACCGATACACCTCCCCGCTCGTTAAAGAGACCCTCGACCGCCTCGCTAAAGCACAATGGTATTCCAAGCTAGACCTTCGGGACGGATTTCACCAAATCCGCATCGCAGAGGGAGAAGAATGGAAGACCGCTTTCAGGACTCGTTACGGTCTTTACGAATACATGGTTATGCCATTCGGCCTCACCAATGCCCCCGGTACCTTCCAACGCTTTGTCAATGATTCTCTCCGAGAATACCTGGACCTCTTTTGCACGGCCTACCTCGATGATATCCTTATCTATAGCGATACCCTCGCCGAACACAAAATCCACGTCCGACAAATCCTTGACGCCTTAAAAGCTAATAACATCCTTCTCAAACCCGAGAAGTGCGAGTTCCATGTACAATCTATCAAATATCTCGGCCTAATCTTAACCCCCGAAGGTATTAAAATGGACGAAGACAAACTCAAAGCCGTCCGGGATTGGAATCGCCCAAAGTCAGTTAAAGATGTGCAGGCCTTTCTTGGGTTCGCAAATTTCTACCGACGATTCATCCTAGGATTTTCCCGATTAGCCGCCCCCCTTACTGCTTTTACAAGAAAAGGTGTTGTCTTTGAATGGACAGTCGAAGCAGAACTGGCATTTGAAGCCCTGAAGGACGCCTTTACTAAGGCCCCAGTTCTCATCCACTTCGACCCTCGAAAGAAAATCTTTGTAGAATCCGATGCTTCTGACTTCGTTTCCGGCGGTGTCCTTTCCCAACTTGACGACAACGGCGTACTTCATCCTGTAGCCTTCTTCTCCAAGAAGCATTCACCAGCCGAATGCAACTACGAGATCTATGATAAGGAACTTCTCGCTATCATACGCTGTTTTGAGGAATGGAGACCAGAACTCGAAGGCTCAGAACTGCCCATCTCTGTCATCACTGATCATAAGAACTTGGAATATTTCATGACCACCAAGCAACTTAATCGACGACAGGTCAGATGGGCAGAATACCTCTCACGATTTGACTTCGTCATTACCTATAGACCAGGAGTACAAGGAGGAAAACCGGACGCACTGACTCGGAGATCGGGAGATCTCCCTGAAGAAGGGGATGAAAGACTAAGACACCAACATCAAGTAGTCTTGAAGGAGAAAAACGTTGACCCTAAGCTGAGTTTGTTTTCGGGTTCTTTACCAAATGAACCCGCTCAATTGGATGCCTCCCTCGAAATCTTAATGGATCATGGATATAATACTGACCCGTTCCCACAAAAAATTCTTCTAGCACTTAGAAATGGTGAACGACAATCTAAAGAGATTACCCTTGGCGATTGCACTGAAGTCAGTAACCGTCTCTTCTACCGACAAAAACTTTATGTCCCCGATTATGACCCTCTCCGCCTCCTTATCTTACAACAATATCATGACGCCCCCTCCGCTGGCCATCCAGGACGTGAAAAGTCCTTTGAACTTATCTCAAGATATTTCTATTGGCCAAAGATGAGAGAATATATTGGACGGTATACCCGGAATTGCCACATTTGCCGACGAGCCAAACCAAGTACTCTAGGTACCCATGGCGTCCTGAAACCACTCCCGATTCCCAATCGCCCTTGGGAAGAATTGTCGATGGACTTCGTCACTGGCCTTCCAGAATCTAATGGCTTTGACGCCATTATGGTCATTGTGGATCGACTCTCGAAGATGCGGCATCTTATCCCGTGCAATACCACCGTTAATGCCGAACAAACTGCAGAGCTATATCTCCAAAATGTCTGGAAACTCCACGGACTTCCCTCCCATATTACTTCTGATAGAGGGACACAGTTCACTGCAAAGTTTTGGAAGCACCTCTGCCAACGTTTGAATATTGCCGCCCGCATGTCCACCTCCTTCCATCCGGAAACCGATGGACAAACTGAACGACTTAATGCCGTGATGGAGCAATACCTCCGTTGTTATGTGTCATATCAGCAAGATGATTGGTCTAAGTGGTTACCTATTGCTGAATTCGCCGCTAATAACCAGGAGTCCGCAAGTACTAAGGCTACACCCTTCTTCGCTAATTATGGCTACCATCCCCGGTTTGATACTTCTATCGTCCCCAATGACCGTTCCCCACAAACCCTCGATGCCGATAACTTTGTCCAAAAAATGGAAGAGTTAAGAGATTTCCTTCGAACGCAAATGAGAACGGCCCAAGACGTCTTTGAAAGTAGTACCAATAAGCACCGTACGCCTGCCCCATCATTCAAAATCAAGGACGAAGTCTTTGTATCTATGAAGAACATGAGGACAACCAGGAACTCGAGAAAGTTGGACTGGAAATGGAGTGGCCCTTTCCCAATAAAACGAGTAATTTCGGCCTATGCTTACGAAGTCGATCTACCAATCTCAATGAAATACCACCCTGTGTTCCATGTTTCATTACTACGAGCCGCCCCCATCGATCCTCTCCCAGGCCAAATCATTGCCCCTCCACCTCCAATCCAAGTTAACGATCACGAAGAATACCTTGTTGAGAGTATTCTAGACTCTCGCCTTCGCCGAGGAAAACTCCAATACTTAGTCGGAATACCATGGAGAAACGGAAGCGAGTAGGCAGTTTTCATCAAAGATAGGATAAGCCTAGGAAGAGACAGAGAGTCTAGAGAGAGAGAAGAGAGAGAGAGAAGAGAGAGAGAGAGAGAGAGAGAGAGAGAGAGAGAGAGAGAGAGAGAGAGAGAGAGAGAAGAGAGAGAGAGAGAGAGAGAGAGAGAGAGAGAGAGAGAGAGACAGAGAGAGATCATCAAAGATACCCGGATAAGCCCAGGAAGGACTTGGTTAGTGTTCGCAGGAGCTCACGGCTATGAGGGAGGGCTACTTTCATGGATGGTTGTTTCGTTGGTTGGTTGGAAAACAGGGGTTAGTGGTTGTTGTGTTACATCGGTGTTCCTTTTGTTTCTTTGGGTTTCTGTTATTATGAGTCAGGACTTTGTCATCGGAGGAGTCGAAATGTGGTATATAAGCGAAGGGAATTCCCCTCTTGTTGCGCTTTTTCTTCTTCTTTCCTTAAGCAACGTCTTCTATTGTACACTCATTGTATCTTACGAATACAACTTCAGGTTACACCTCATAATCTTTCGCTGTCGCCGTCTTCAAGTCCTCACAACTTGAACCGTTAGTAGAGCCTGTAGAATCTTCGCACACTCTCCTGTCGTTGGCTTCTCGTTCAAGTAGCACTGCTTATCTCGGGGGATACCTGAGAGCTTGACGAGAATCTCGCTCCTTGAGAAAAGACGATTACCGTTTCACAGAAAATATTGGCCCTGATTAGTTGAACCCTACTTTCCATATACATGATATCATCAGAGATCATCAGTCACTCCCGTAATTTTTACACATGTATCCGAATAAGGCTGTACTGATTTTACGTAACACAAGTTTGTTAAAACCCTTGCTAGGTAAAATCAACGACATGGGAGAACTTTAAATATTCCCAGTACTGAATGGGGGTACTGTAACCAATTGTTATAGGTTGATAGGCTGTGGAACATTCCACAGAGGCCGATCACAATATTAATGTTATTGTTGACAGCGCTTACTCGTGATGCGATCAGGTATTCAAGGATGCAGGGGTTTGAACCAATAAAGATATGGGCGAATATGGTGGGAAGAGGCATAGAAGGTCTCATGGTTCAGTTCCTCGTTAAGCCCTTCAGTATCCCTGAAGGTGAGCAGTGCTACTTAAGCGAGGTACTAACACGTTCGAAGAGTGCAGTGTTTGTACAAGGTCTACGATGGATATACTTCAAGGTGAAGTATCGGCAATGTTTCACAGCGACAGCGAAGGTTCTGAGGTAGAACCGAGATAGTATTAAAGTAATACAGGTAGAAGTGAAACGAGAACGTTGCTTAAAGAAAGAAGAAGAAGACAAAGAACGAGCGAAATCCATCATTTAAATACCTCGCTTTTCCCAACAAACCCGATAACCGATAACAACCGAAATACAATAACATTATACAGTAACTCAAAACCCATAGCAACCATTGGACCCAAACCTAACCCTATACCAAATCCTTAATCCGTGAAAGAAGGTTCAAAAACTCTCATAAATGGTTTGATCCACAAAGTGACAGTGCTATACATCACTGCCTGAGTCTTGCTTGTCCAACAGGGCGTCCCCTTTATTAGAATCCGTGTATCATTGCAATCGAATACCCGATCGCATCACAGGTACATGCATTTAGTTGAAGAAACAAACTAGAATTAAATAAGAATTTATGCATATATGTAAGCAAGATTGCATTATACGAATTGACGTATATCTGCTTTAGCGTGCATCGTTTATAACCACAATAAGAAAAAAATGGGGTGGATCTACTACCATAGTGCTAAGAAATGCCATCTCAATTCTAGAGAACTACCCTATTCATCACTGTAATTCAGAATTAGTTCAGCATGTTTTCAGAATATTACACGTATTATATATGTTGTGCCAATTGTATACCCTGTTTAGGTTTGCATCTATCTCTTCTGCATTTCCATTTATTATACTGAATCTGTCAAGGCTTCAGAAGCCCAACCAAGATATTACCACTAAGCTAGGTCGCAATCTTTCATATACATTAGAATTGAAAGTTTCACAATAACTGGTACAAATAGCACTCTGCGACTATATAACTATAAGGCGCAGTATAAACTGGTTATAGTCTAATGTATGAATCACAAATAGTGCCCTAGGATCTTTTTAAGCGCTGAGTACTAGCGCATACTGCAACAACTATTAGATCTTGTCGTGCGATCTTGGCTAGCAGCCGCAGCAAGGGATCCTTGAAATACGAGCAAGCGCACTAGGCACTATTGTTATGGCTATCGGAATAAGTGGTGAGACGATATATAAAGTTTTTTTTTAACATGTTTGGAACCTAGCTAAGGATCGTCTCAAGCGATACTATAGAGTACTACTCGTTCTCGGTCATATGAACCAGAAAACAGGGGGATGTGACTCCTTATAGTACAATACCATTCTTAGGCTACATGTTATACAATGCCACATCCCCCTGTTTTCCAGTTCATATACCCGGGAATGAGTACTAGTGATAGACAGCTAGCAGGAAGACAGAGATATTATATCACTAAAAACAAACCAATTAAAGCACTACTATTATAGTTTCTCTTCCTGCAAAGAGGAAGCGAGGGGGGAGGGCTTGAGACCTCTCGTACCCACAAGCCACAACCAACTCAACTGTTTTGAGCAAGGTGATCAATGGTTAGCTAGAGCTTAAAGGATGATTTTATTACCATTTAAATTCAAAACTACAAGCAAATAGTAAATCAAAGGCATTCGATGCCCGGCAAGCCTGCCAGTCTTCTAGTGGTAATACAGTGGGTATTGTCATACACAAATACTTGATATTCCTTATTAGCCGGGTTTTGCCACCCGTTCAAGATCGGCAGTAAACTACTTTCTATATTTAACGCATCATAAGATTTCGGAGTAACTACCATCAAATGACCCTACCTTTTCCCTAAGGCGTAGCGAGAGGGAATAACGAGACTTTCTTGGCGTTGAAGGCAAGAAACATAAAATCACCTATCACAACTACATTTGGCTGATGCCCAGGCTTTGACAAGATTATGATAGGGAGGTGATTTCATGGATGGTTGTTGTGTCGCGTGGTTGGGTGTATGGGTATTCGGTTGTTTTGTTTTGTTGTTTTGATATGTTTCTTTGGTTTTCCTTACAATGAGTCATGCTTTAGTCATCAGAGAAGTTGATTGTGGGTATATAAGTAAAGGGAATCCCCCTCTTGTTGTACTTTTTCTTCTTCTTTCCTTAAGCAACGTCTTCTATTGTACATTCTTGTATTTTACAATACAAAACTCGGTTACACCTCGTAACCTCACATCACCACCGTCTTCAAGTCTACTTCACTTGAACCAATTGTAGAGCCTGTGGAATCCCGTAAATACTCTTGTTGCTAAGTTTTCCGTTCAAGTAGCACTGCTTATCTCGGGGGATACCTGAGAGCTTGTCGGAAAACCCTGCCCCTTGAGACCAGCACCCAGCTATTTTCCTCATAGCGACTTCATTGAGCTAAACTTCAATGAAATCTCTAGTGCTCTTAGCTCATCTTCTAGCTCCTCAGCACCCGGGCCTGATACTATACCATATAGTATCTGGAAAAGAATTAACTCCATCAACCCACAAATCATCCATCAACTACTCAACCCACTAGCACGCTATGAATATCACTCACTTCAGCTTAAAAAGGCCTTTGGTATTGTCCTTCCTAAGCCCAATAAAGAATCGTATGACTCTCTGTCTTCGTTCAGAGTAATTGTATTACTCGAAACCCTCTCAAAAATCCTCGAAAGAATCTTCGCAACACGCCTAGCTTCTCTCTCCCAGTCAAACAGACTCATTCACTCCAACCAATGCGGATCCTTATCACTTATTTCTACCGGTCATGCAGTATCTGCACTTCTACACGACATCCAACTCCTTCAAGGCGCCGACACAAAAGTCTCAACCCTCTTCCTTGACATTAAAGGGGGTTTTGTCAATGTCAACCCATCCATCCTTAAAAAAAGACTCCTCGATCATAGTATTCCCCAATATATGATCTCTTGAATTATTTCATTCCTACATTCTTGCGAATGCGCACTCCTTTTTAAAGGTTCCCTCGCACCTTCTTACCAGTCTCCGTTGGAGTTCCTCAAGGCTCTCCAATTTCTCCCCTTCTTTTTCGTATTTATATTGCACCCCTTCATCTCCAAGACGATTTTAAATCCACCTTCTCCTACGTCAATGATTTTGCAATCACGGTCTTTCCCATTCATCCAGAAGGAATGCTAAACTCCTTGAAAAAGCTGCGCACGATATTAATCAGATCGGCCACGCTATCAAAGTTAGCTTCTTCATTCCTAAAACGGAACTTATCCATTGGACAACAATCCATAACCGACTCCCGCCTACTCTAAGAGCTGCCATTAATCTTAACGGCCACACCTTTTTACCCCTCACATGTGTTAGATGGTTAGGATTCTGGTTATCCTACAATTTTAACACTAATTCACATTTTCTCAAACAACTCTCCTCAGCCCAAAAAGCCTTTTTCGCTATTAAATCACTTTCTCCTTCCAGTTCCAGTTTAACTAGCCACAACACACGCAAACTTGCTATGGGGCTAATTCAGCCCATTCTCTCCTATGGCATGAATGTATTCACACCATCTGCATTGATCCTCAACAAAATAAAACCCTTTTAGAATAGTGTCCTAAGGTGGATTACTTTCACGGATAGTATGAGGTAATGGGTTAGGATGGAATTATTGGTTGTCACTGATAACGTCTCGATTATAATGTCTTTGTTTCTCGGTTAGGTTTAGGTTATGAGTCAGAATATAGAAAAACGGGGTATTTAAGGAAGGGTTTTTAGTCGCTTGTTGTTTTCTTTCTTTCTTTCCTTAAGCAACGTTCTCGTTTCACTTCTACCTGAAATACTACCTTGATTCTACTTCAGAATCCTCGCTGTCGCTGGTTACCTTGCTGCACTTATCTCGCCTTGAGATAGACCATATGTAGAACTTGTAGAAACTTTGCACTCCTCGAACGTGTTAAGTACTTCGCTTAAGTAGCACTGCTCACCTTCAGGGATACTGAAGGGCTTAACGAAGGACGAGACCATGAGAATTACAAATTGTTTTTATTCCACCAATATTGGAGCCCTAACAAGGGAATTCTCCCTCCCTCCCATGCTACTGTTTGCCCAATACCTGAGAAGAAGCCATGCCATTCGCATAGCCACCTTACCAGTATTATTTAACCCCGCCTCAGCATGGCATTTCCCTAACTCTCAAGCGGATGGCACTCCTCTCCCTCTTCTCAGAATACACCTCAAAGGCCTCAGCGCCAGAAGACCCAAACCATGGAACTCCAACGCCAAAAGCCGTGTTCGACCTTTAATAATTGATTCCTCCACAAACGAAGCATGGAAATACCTCCTCACCAACTACTACCCAGGCGCCTCCGGTCCTATTTTGAAAAATCCCAATCCAAATCGTGCAATGATAATTGAAGCTAGCAACGCAGCCATCACATCCCAACTCATCATAGATTGGGACTCGTACGAACCACGCCCCAATTACTACCCATACTACACATCAATGCTTTCATGGATGGATGTTATGTCGATCGGTTAGGTACATGGGTACATGGTTGTCGGGTTTCGTTGTTGTTCTTTGTGTTTCTATGAGTTTCTCGTTACAATGAGTCATGTCTTTGTCATCGAAAGGGTTGGAACGTGGTATATAAGCGAAGGGATTTCCCCTCATCTTGTACTTTTCCTTCTTCTTTCTTTAAGCAACGTCTTCTATTGTACACTCACTGTATCTCACGAATACAATCTCAGATTACACCTCGTAATCTTTCGCCGTCGCCGTCTTCAAGTCACCACGACTTGAACCATTAGTAGAGCCTGTAGAATCCTCGTACATTCTCCTGTTGTTGGTTTCTCGTTCAAGTAGCACTGCTTATCTCGGGGGATACCTGAGAGCTTGACGAGAATCTCGCTCCTTGAGAAATGCTACCTCACCCATTCATGAAATTTTCAAAATTCATGGCCGGAAGCATCCACCAAATGAGGGCCCATAAAAGCTACCTCAAAGCTCATACCTCTTGGTCTCATAATGGCCCTACATCATGTCCCCTTTGTGGTGACGCTTCTCAAAATTTTTCTCACGCTATTTTGCATTGTTTTGCACTGTCATCCGAACGAAATTTATTTATTCCCTTTATAAATTCTCTAGATGCAGACTCTCCAATTTAGAACAATATTTCATCCCTAATTGCTCTTGCTGAATTTATTTCAAAAACAAGAAGAAATTTTCCTTCAATCAAAGAAATTGCTTTATCAGATCTTTCATCATCCGGCTCATCAGATATTTTATCATCTGTTTCTCTACATTCTATATCGTCTCTTTCATCTCTTTTAAATTTTTTTTGAATTAATGGAGGATTAATCTATTTCACGCTAGTATTTGTTTCAACGGCATGTGTTTGCCAAATAGAGAATATCTGTTTAGGAAATCTTTCAGTTATAAAAAGTTTTTTTTTTTTTTCCGGAGGATTCAGGATTCCAGGGTTTTGTTCACGCTATAACTTCGGTTGCATGTGACATTCTTGTACCATTTATATAAAACAATGAAACAATGATTTAACAAAAAAAAAAACTACGGTACGTTTCAAGGAGCGAGGTTCTCGTCAAGCTCTCAGGTATCCCCCGAGATGAGCAGTGCTACTTGGACGAGAAACTAACGGCTAGAGTATGTGCGAAGATTCTACAGGCTCTACCAACGGTTCAAGTTATGATGGCTTGAAGACAGCGACAACGAGAGATTACGAGATGTAATCGAAGATGGTATTCGTAAGATACGGTGAGTGTACAACAGAAGATGTTGCTTAAAAAAAGAAGAAGAAAAAGTACAACAGGAGGGAAAATCCCTTCGCTTATATACCACATTCCAGCCCTTTCGATGACAAAGACATGACTCATAGTAACGAAAACCCAAAGAAACAAAAGGAACATCCATAAGGCACAATAACCGTACACCCATATACCCAACCGGCCAATGAAACATCTATCCATGAAAAGTTGCCCTATACTAATGCATACGCCTACCTCGTCCATTCCCCTACAAAGGCGCCCACACCTCACGGCTATTTATTTCCATTACGCAGAGTAACCTGCATTATATTAGCTGACTAAATATTCTCAAGCGTGCTTTAGCACTGGATGGTTTCGTCATTATAAATTTCGATCTATGGAGAGAACGCTATATATTCCTGTTCCCACTAGACCGATACAGACATGTAAAAGTAAAGGTTTATTTTGCGCTGCGCTTTGACTTCATACAAATTGTAAAAAAGCCCCTCATAACAGTTTTTTTTTCCCGCGGCACAAGCGCAACTTCAGCTTGCTATATAGAGCGATTGGTTATATGACCCACCTTGCGGAGAAACATACTTATCGCTAGGGCTTCCATTGTGTACGTGGTTTAGCTTCGACATATGGCTATCCAGATCTCAGTGCAAATGGAAGCTTAAGCCTAGAATAGCCTCCGCATAATAAGTACTATAAGATGTTAATTCTTCATAGGATCAACCCGTACATGTTTTTTTCAAGCCACCAAACCTGTTCCAATAATATCAAGATATGTTCGCCGGTTCTTAGCTCTTCAGCCACCACCGTGCTATTAATAAGGGTATCAAGAGTCGAGAAAAGTTACGATGCAAGGCAGATAGGCAAGTAGGTGATCAAGGAACCAGGCCGAAATCTTACTTATGCATGCCACCCAGAGCGATCAAGAATTTAATAGCACTTAACATTGTTGTATTACCTACACGCAGGCCTATCACGGTACACTCCTAGCCCTAAAAGCTTAAATAGACAAAATATAGAGCTGCATAGGCTACACTCTTTAGCTTTGACGACTGGTTATCTACCCAAAGGAGACTTCTAGTGCTTGTTCTGTCTCTCACGGCGGCATACACCAGCTATGGAATTCCTTCTACGGATACAGCTACTAATTTTATAATAAAAAAGCAGAAGTAGTGCCTCAGTGCAATCGTTAGCCAATAATCACATATATTCCAATCACAATGTATCAGAAACCACGATTAAGCAACATTGGCGGCTCATCTTTCCCCTCTCAGCATATAATTCTAGTTAATAGAAACACGCCGCATATCTTAGCAGTATAGAAGAAACGAATTGAGGATCGTGAGATCGAGGATTTTTTTTGAAACCATATGGATGGATAGTTCGTCGATTGCGCCGAACCAAAATAGATTGTGGAGAAAGCGAGATTTTTTCTTCACAGGTCCAAGAGATGTTGGTACGACTATAAGTTTAGGAATATATATAAGAACCTCCACCAGGCCTCAGCATTACCTCCCTTCTCCAGCTCACAGCGCCTTAGTCTCGCAAAGCCAACTGCTAAAACTCCCTCTTGTACAATTAAGCTCTAGCTAAAAAAACCACCGTCTCCTCCCACTACAAAAACCCAAACTCCTATCCTAACAAACACAAATTTCCTCCCGCAACTTATCCAACAAAAAATGGTTGCTCCAATCCTCTCCCTCTTCCTCACTCTCATCGCCGCCTTCTGCACCCCAGGACTTTCCTGGGTATTCACCGCCTATCGCGACTCAAACTACCGAGGTGGTGCGATCCTTATGATCTCAGGCTCCGCGGGTAGTGTTAGCGGCTACTGCGTTGATTTGACAAGCAAGGAAGATAACGCCATGTCTTCGTTCATCTGGGGACCGGAATCGGGAGACTCATCGTGCGAACTCGCGCTCTGGGACGACCATAATTGTAACGGCGACAGACTGGGGTACAGCCAGACTGCGTGGTCGCACCCCGTGTTCTCGACTGCCAACAATGATCGCGTCTCGGCGGTTAGTGTCTATTGTTAAGACGGGAATCACATCCTCGGTGGGGATGGAAAAAAAGAGGACGATGAGCTGGCTTTATGGGTTTACTTTTATCGCGTTTGCGTTTATTTTGTCTTTTTATTCATTCTTTTTTATTATTTCGTTTGTTCAATCTACTGCTATTATATATAAAAAAAATGCTTGTGTGTTTCCTGTAGGTGACGAAGGAGAGAATTTGCTAGCCTTACGGAGAATTGTTGACCAAATCAAATCTCCAAATCGTCTGCATCTTGCATCTTGCACTACAGCCAATAAAGTGCTCAAACATACACGTAGCTTCGAGAACTGTTTCGGGGGAGGTTCTCGAGTACATCGATGAACGGTTCGAGTCTAAGTTCACCAACGTGCATAAAGGGGTTTGGTAGATAGCCGAGTGATATTATGTGACGGCAATTGAGCAAGAAAGCTGATGGTTAATTACGGTTAGAGGGCTAATCCATGATCTTCAAGAGATAGACTATTTACAAGCGAATCCTTCCGTACAGCTCCATCCTATGAAAGAAAATGCTGTGCGCCAAAGTCTTCCAAGAAGGATATTAGTGAAATGAAAGACAGAAAAACACTCACGGAACATGCAATTGAAAAACTTTTGTATATTTCCCTTTTCCATCCTCTTACACACTAAACACACACCGTACTCCCCACTGGCTTTAATTTTAGACATCAATTCACCTCCACTATGCCCAGCTATATATCATCATGCGCAAAAGGAACCAGAAAAGGAAGAAACCCCCGAAATACCCCCAAAATGGAAGAGAACAGGAAGAACAAAAAAAAGAAAAACCCTCCACTCTAGCATCCTTCTTCTAATCCTCAACCGGATCCAAGCTTGTTCCACTCCTAACGATAGTGGCCCATCCAATCAACCGCCAATGCTTCTCAATTCGCCTACTCAGAGCAATTTTCTCTCCGTCTTGTGTACAGGCGGGCGAAGTCAGTTGCAGCTTCGCGACGTCTGCCTTAACAGCGATAACTTTTGCGCCAGTAGCGGTTGATCCGATGTTGACCATGAGGACTTCGTTCTTGGTCAACTTGGCAACCTTAGCCTGTTTGCCATCCGCAGTCTTAACACCGAGGAGACGACGTAGCAAGAAATAGTTGACCTCGAGATCACAATAGATCGAAGGGAGGCGGCCCTTAAGACCAAGAACAAATCCGACAAGACGATCAGCACGGCAGAGAGTCGGATCAACGCGAGTACCGACACCTGTGGATTCGGTTAGATGGAATCAAGCTGAAATGGACAGATAGTGAAGAAGCATACCAATAAGACCACCAGGAACAGCGAATTTCAAGTCATTGTTCTCGGCAAATAGCGAAACGATCCTAGAGAAGATTGGCTTGCACTTGATGCCCTCATCGGTCCTGGTTACAATACCAGGCCTGATCTCGATCTCGTCACCAAGCTTCAGTACACCAGTCAAGATAGAACCACCAGCGACACCACCCTTCAGATCTTCGATCTCAGCACCGGGCTTGTTGACGTCGAAAGATCTGATGACAATCATATGGGGGGTTGCGGTGAAGTCTCTGATTGGAACAGGAATCTTTGTTACAAGTGCCTCATTAATAGCATCGATGTTGTATTTCAGCTGGGCAGAAATAGGGATGATCGGGGATCCGTCAGCGACGGTACCACGGATAAACTTCAGAATGGACATGTAGTGCTCCTCAGCAGAAGCTTCACGCATCAGATCGACCTTGTTCTGAAGGATAATGATGTGGTTCAACTTCATGATTTCGATAGCAGCCAAATGCTCTGAAGTTTGTGGCTGTGGGCAAGATTCGTTTCCTGCGATGAGAAGGAGGGCGGCATCCATGACGGCGGCGCCAGACAACATAGTACTCATGAGAATGTCGTGTCCCGGGCAATCGACGAAACTAGCCCAGATATTAGCTAGAAATCCTAGGAACTAGCTCAAGGCTAGGAAAACTCACGAAACATGTCGCAAAAGTTCGTATTTTCCACTACATCCTTCCCGTTCGCAGTCTGGGTCGACCTCCTTGTCACTCTTGAAACTCCTATAATTGCCCGGTCTGGGACACTCGGGGTTGTTGCACTTGTAGACCTTAGCATTGGCATACCCAAGCTTGATAGTAATATTTCTCTCCAGCTCGTTCTTGAATCTAACAGTTTGCACACCAGAGATGGCCTTGACGACGGTACTCTTCCCGTGAGCTACGTGTCCGATAGTACCAATATTTATTGTGGCTTGTCGTGAAATAATCTCCGGAGACAGAGGTGAGAGCGTAGTGAGGTCGAGAGTCGATGGATCTGGTTGAGGAGGAAGCGGGGGTCTAGGGGCAATGATCTCCTGGATCTTTCCGCTGCTTTTTAGCGCAGGCTTCAGGTCCTTCGTTGGGATCTCGTCGATATCAGAGTCGGATTGAGCGTCCAAGCCAGGGGAGCCAGGGGCAGAGTCGTTCCCATCATCAGGAAGATCATTTCCAAGCTTATCTGTGTGTTCGAAAACATCGTTGCCGAGCTTATCTCCATTCGTTTCCTCCATGATTGCGGGGTGGTGGGGTGATGAGGGGTTGAGATAAGGCGAGGAGATCGCAATAGCGTTGTGATTCAGTTAAAGAAAACTTCTGCGTAACTCCCGGATAGAACCTGATCTTTCCAGACGTTTGATGGTGAAATAGCAGCGAATCCTTGATGCCTACAGTGTTGTTGAAACGTCCAGGTGGGGAGAGGAAGTGAAAAAGAAAACTGAGTGGTGAATCATCACGAGCTGACTCAGCCGCCACAGTGACTAAACATGTAGGATAGCAACGAGGGAAACCCTAACCCGTCTTCTGTGCTTTCCAAAACTTAATTTTGACCTCATTTGAGCCAACTTTCTGCATCGCCATCTTGTGTTTCGCCGGGCAGACTGAGCAACGAAGTGCGTGTAGAAGCAGAGTATTTCCATCATCCTGACCCAAGGCCGCTGTTGCCAGCCTTAGTCAGAGCTTCCGTCTTCTTGCTGCACCAAGTATCACTCGTGATATGTTCCTGGCCTTGATTCCTAGGGGACGGGTACTACAGCCCTTGATCCTTCCGATGGATCACGCAGCCCAAATCCCAATATTTCTCAGCAATTGGATTGAGAATCGAATTCTTTGCGGTTGCCAGCAGCACAATTTTCGGGCTTCGTTGCAACAACCCTTAAACGCTGCAGTTACATATGCGAAATAGCGCAAGCTACATCCCTCGAGACAGCTTGTTTCAAGTTCCCACCTGTAGATCAGTTCCACACCCTATTCTCTCAATCCGCGGCAGTTATCACCTCTCCCCACAAACTCCTCAGGGTTAGGGCTGCACGGCTCCCCACTTGCCGTATCCAGCTAGCGTTGCAACCCCTCGGCAAGCATTAGTCTCGTTTTCACGTCAATTTTTCTTCTTGCAGCTGCACGACATCGTGAGGGTTTCTCGAAAGCCACACAGAGCAACCCCAGTCCCCTCCCTTTTATATATATAAACCTACCAGCAGTGTGCCTCCGCGCTACATCATATGGCTGGATCCCTCGCCTCCGATTCTTCACGCACTCTCTCCCTCTCCGCAGAAAACACAAGGAAATCTACAATGACCGGCGGCCCATCCCCGCTGCTGCTTCAGGCATTATCTGCGAACCCACATGAGTTCCTGATGCCCGCGCCGAGGCTACACAATGCGGCGCTGAGTATGGCGAAGCAGTATTTGGACCCTTTAGCGGCGGTGTTTGCGAAGGGGGGCGTGAAGAAGAGTGAGGTATTGGAGAAAATTTATCTCGACGGGTTTGATGTTGATCAAGTATGGGAGCAGGTGAGAATTGTTGTGGATGCAGTAGAGGGTGGGGTGGGGGAAAGAAAAGCGATTGGATCTGGTGTTGATGGGGCTGTGGCGAATGGGAAAAAGCGGAAGGCGGTACAGTTTGAGGAAGAGGAGATGAGCAGGAGCGAAACCAGAAGCGAGTCCGAAAGCGATGGTGAAGGCTCAATTGATTACGAGGACATTCCAGAAGATGAATTGGATAATGAATCCTATCATAGCGATGATGGCGAAGAAGATGATGAGGCCATGGACGATGATGAGGGTGGTGTCAAATTCCTTGAGGAGCCTGATGCAATGGAAATTGGCCCTGGGGAGGATGAAGAGGGCGAGGACGAGGACGAAGAAACCGAAGAATATACAGAAGATGTTCACGGCTTGAATGATGGCTTCTTTTCTATTGATGACTTCAACCGCCAAACCGAATTTCTAGAACTTCAAGACATGCGTGGCGGCGAAGACAATTCTGATGACGAGGAAGAGGGTATCGACTACAACGCAGACCCGGCCACGCTTGAAGATGAAGCCGATGACGATGAAGAAATACCTCTAGGAGAAAAGACCTCTAAGAAAGATGATTATGAAGAAGACTCTGATGAAGAATTTGGTGAAGACCAAGACAACGCCAACGACCTTATGTACGAAGACTTCTTCGCTCCCCCTCCAAGAAAAGGATCTGGAAAAAATCATGCCCCCAGAGATAAGAAACCGTGGAAACAAGCCTTTAGCAAGAAACCCTCGGGAGATGACGACGGCGACGACCTCACCGCTATCGAATCCGACATGGCCCGCGTCCGTCGTGATCTTTTCGACGATGATGCTTCCGAGCACGAATCTGACATCGACATGGACAGCGATCCTTCTGACCCCTTAAACCGACGCAGTGCCCATGAAAAACGTCAAGCCGCTCTGACCGAACAAATTCGTGCTCTCGAGGCTGCTAACGTCGCCAAACGCGATTGGACCCTCTCCGGTGAAGCCCGTGCTAACAGCCGCCCCGTCAATTCTCTCCTCGAAGAAGACCTTGACTTCGAACGAGCCGGCAAGCCTGTCCCAGTTATAACTCAAGAGGTTACTGAAGGGCTCGAAGATATGATCAAGCGCCGTATTCTCGCTGCCGACTTCGACGAGGTAATTCGACGCCGCCCAGACGAAGCCGCAAATGTCCGTCGTGGCCGAGTCGAGCTAGATGACTCGAAGCCGACAGACTCTCTCGCAGAGATCTATGAGAAGGAACATCTAAGAGCTATTGATACGGAGAACAACCCGACAGCAAAGGATGAGAAGCTAGCAAAAGAACATACCGAAATTGAGGAATTGTTTGCAGATGTTAGCAGGAAACTAGATGCGTTGACGAGCTGGCATTATACCCCGAAACCGCCGAAACCGTCGCTCAGCATTGTGGCGGATGTCGCGGCGATTAGTATGGAGGAGGCACAACCAACTGCTGCTGCAGGTGGCGCACTGGCTGCTAATATATCTATGTTGGCTCCGCAGGAGGTTTATGCGCCAACGAAGGGTAAAGCACAACTACCAATCGGTGGTGGGTCAGGTAGGGAGATTGTGACGAAGGGAGGCGCAGCGGTGAGCACGAGAGAGATGACGAGAGACGAGAAACAGAGAAGAAGACGTAGAGAAAAAGCAAAGATTAAGAAGAGAAATGCCGCGGAGGGGAACCAGGGCGGCGCCAATGCAAAGGAGGGGAGCAAAAAGGAGGTTATGCAGGACCTTAGGAGAGGTGGTGTTAAGGTTATTGGAAAAACTGGTGAAACGAGGGATGTGGACGGAGGACTGGTGAAGGAGAAAAGTAAAGGAAGAGGTGGTAGTAGCGGATTGAAGTTGTAACGGGTGAACGGTTTTTCTTTGGTTCTGAATTTTCTGCTTCTAACTAGTAGTGCTACGCAGTTCGATAGCTTTCGGTTGTAATATATTTGTTCAATTTCTTAAGTCTCGGAATATCCTGTTTTATAGGGTGTTGAGATGAAAAATTATCGACAAAAAAGACCTTATTTTGTGCATCATGCTCAATTTTCGTCACTGAATCTCACTCGACTAAACCAGCTAGGAACCTGTTGGATATATAGGCATCCTAGTAGACTTTCCATGTGCTTTTATATGTTCCAACTGTGTTTGGTTTTGTCAATTCGGCAGATATACAGGTTCTGCTAGGGATGTGGCTGATTTGGGAGACCGGTGAAGATGCCCCATCTTCGTTGATATGGCTTATTTGGTAGTATATCTATGGGTACACGACTATACTAGGCCTCTCTTGCTTTCTTTGGGCTCCCTTTTTCTTTTCTTCACTGCCTCACGCAGATATACGAATACATTCGTTATCTTTAGCAGAGCCCTCCATGGATCCAAATCACCCACTCATTAGATTTGAACTCAAAGATCCCTCAGAAGAGATATCGCTAGCTATAATAGAATTCTATCTCAATATTTTTAAACCAGTACCGATGTTCAAGGATGATGATGTGTAATTTTATAGACCCTCGGATATCCCGTGGCATGTAATTCCTCTAACAAATTCTTATGTCCTGGCGCTCTAGAAGTCCAAGCTAAATATCTCATTCAGTGATACGGACTATTAGATGATCAAAATTTCTATAAACACAAGCGCTTATCTGTGCTTCTCTAAAAAAATGTCCAGTAAAATAAGTCAAGGTATCTAGTTAGGTGTCCAGGAATTTTCGCTCTCACTCTCACTCACTCTCACTATCACGCCCGGACTGTAATTCTCGCTCTTCTCCCTCCTGGTCATCTTCAGGTTCTTCCGTATCGACAGCTACGTATGCTGGACTCGCGGCAGCCGTTTTTGCCGTCCCATCGTCTCGCATCCCAATTACCACATTGCCAGCTACTAGAAGACTTGCTCCTAACCACCAAGTACCAGGAAGCGACTCGGAGAAAACCATCCAACCGAGGAGGGCAGTAATCTGGCTTGATTGTCAGCTCTTGGGCGCTCAGGAGCACGGAGACAACCAACCATGAAGTTTGAAGAAGTATTGATGATGCTAACTTTAGTCGCCGATGAACCTTTCGCTAATGCAGCTATATATTTTTAGGAAAGACTCGTCAATATCGGGTAACTACTTGAATACGATTATGCGAACAGACCTGTAAACAATCCCCACATCTAAGTCAGGAACTAGGTTAGCACGAGTAGGTTTGGCGGGAAAAAGGCAAAAACCCACGATAGCATTGAAGATTAAATTGAGAGCAAAAAATAGCTAGAGCCTCCCGTTAATAATGCGTAATAGAGCTCAAGGGCTAAGGAGCGCGTTACCCCTCGGACAAGATAATCGATGACCTTCGAGTCCTGCGACAGAGAGAAAATCCTTGCAATTGCTGAAGAAAGGGAGGACGTGAGAGTAGTGGTGACAAGCTTCGCAAAAAGGCCATTCAGGCCGGCAGCAAGACCGCTGCCAATAGCGAGATAGATCCAGTTGGCTGCCATAGTTGGTGATGTTATAGGGGTTCGCGAAGTTAGGGCTCAGCGCAACGCGTAGCCGTTAGCGCAGCCGTTGAGCCTCTTGCCAAGCACGTGGTGACCACTCAATCCTCCAGCAACTCGTCATCGCAATATCACCCCCTCCTCCCTCCAAAGTATCCCCGCAATAACGAAAGCTATGATTGAAGTTATCTGGTAGGCAATTTGTTACCTTTTTGGTCTGTGGTATTATGCTGATCTGGCTTCTCCCATAGTAACGACCGCCTCGGCAAGAAGATCCGTGTGAAGTGTGACCCTGACGATACTATCGGTGACTTCAAGAAGCTCGTCGCAGCTCAGATCGGAACCGCTCCAGAGAAAGTAAGTATGATTTTCATACAGAAGCTGGGTTGAAAAGGAATTAACTGGAGTTTGACAGATCGTTCTTAAAAAGTGGTACTCTACGTTCAAAGACCATATTACACTCGGTGACTACGAGATTGGGAACGGCTCCTCCTTGGAAATGTATGCTTGATTTTTTCTCTATAGCTCCTAGTTTATCATGAAACACTAACGCTCTCATTTCAGGTACTACGCCTAAGCCAAGCTCAGTGATTTCGTACAAGTCGCTTCAGATATCACCACCCGATGCAGCCGACTGCCATCTGACAAGCAACTCTTATGCAACAAAATAGGGAATAGATATAACGCTTGGGGTTAGCCAACGGGGAGGTTTGAATTTTCAGCAGTAATCCTGTTTACTAGGTATTTTCTCCAGGCGTGCAGAAATAGACATTTTTGCTTTAATTTATTCATTTCAGCTTAGCTGTCTCAAATATGCCCTCAAACACAAGGTTTCTTTCGATGGTGAGGGTCACGCTGTGGACATTGCAACGTGAGAAGGCTTTTACGGAGAATTCCGTTGCCCTTTAAGTTAGTTGTTCCTAGGAAAATCGTGAATCAAAACAATCTTCCTCGCTACATGCAGGTCTTGATAATTTATTATTCTCAAAGCTTACATTTCTGTCCTAGTGGTGAAAATGCAACTTTTCAACCCCAATATAGCTGGCCCCTCTCGTGTTCTTTCATTTTTTGCCACTTCCTTTGTATTCCAGTAGCCATACCTCTCGAGCTGACCAGACCATACCGAATCCCTCCCTTGGCATCCATCCTGGATCGAGACTTACGTGAAAGAAAACCATTTCACCCTCTACAAATCGCTTGAATCCATATTTCAGGAAGGCCATATTTCTCAACTCCTATCAACCATACTAAGGCGGCATAGCGTAACATGCATGCATGTCAAAGAAATTGTTAATGTAAATTGCTATCCATAAACTAGCCCCGGGCTAGACTACAAAAGAACGCCAATACTAAAGGTGTTTGTTTCCAGCGAGTCAACTAGACTATTGATTTCAGTCACCCATCTACTCATGTCGCCGAGTTGCTATTGCTTTCCCCTTTATAGAAGTAGATCTGCCCACCAAAAACTACCCAGCGAGACCGTTATGAGAGGCTAATTCTTGGAAAGAGTGGCCAAGAAGTTGGTTGCCACGCTGGAAAGTTTCCTACTTGCGTAAGAATCCAGATCTATTTCCTAGATCGGGAAAGCAATAGCAACTCGGCGACATGAGTACATTATCTGACGTCTCAAAATTAACCACCACACATATGGATAAGCCTCCTTCAGCTTCCACATATTTTCGTACTGTAGTCGAATTTATGCTCACATGAACAGGCTTAGACTTTTGGCGGTAACAATTAAGACATGCCTAATTATAACCATGTTTTAATTCTTTTGATGCACTTTTTCCGATCTCAGTTGCACTTGATCGTAGCACCCACCCGACAGCCTGGTCAGGTACCTAGGCGAGAACCAGAGTAAGCATACCTCTATGAATACGGTACACGTCGAGGGCAACTAAACTCAAGCAGATATGGAAATAGACTAGCTCAGTAGTTAGCGAGTGTTGAAAGGATCCCAGGACTAGACCTTGATTTTGAGATAGCACATAAGGCGTCAAGCCATTATTATGTTCAATTGAGGGTCAAGTATCTTCGTCTATCTGTATGTAGTGTGGGCAGAATTACCCTTTTACTCTCGCTAACAACGGCTCAATGCACCAACTTATGTCCCAAGCTGCACACAAAAGTAATGAGCGCTGGAACAAAATCCCTTTGTGCATCCCCAAAACCGTTGTCTCAAGGCTTAAGCTTATATCTCGACGCCAAGCGGTCTACACTTTTTAGGAAAGCCTCAAAAGCTAATGCCAAGTCGAAGGTAGCATATAGCCGAGTGCCCAAGAAATGTAATAGGAAAAATATTCCTAAAATCGAACTAATACGATCTCTCCAATACCTAGGCGTCTGAGGCTGTGCACTGGCATTGAAGAGCTACCCCACAAGTTTCTTATTCTGGAGGCTACCGTCCCCTTACAACCCTCGACTTGACCCACACGTTAGTCTCCCCAGCTTGGCTCGAGATCCACCAACTTGGATATTCTTTATGGTAAACATATCGTTCTGAATGATCGATGCACATGTGCAGGGTAGACCCCAACAATTTTGGAATGTAAATATTTTGTGGCGCCAATTTAGCTGCAGAAACAATGGCATATACCAAATGTTCTTTATTCACGATATAAATGACCTTTACCATAGCAGAGCATAAGTATAGCAAGAATTACCCTTCCTTGAATTCATCACCCAGCCACGGGACCGTTCAGCTTCACCAAGATATCAGAATAAAACAATCGTAGTCATGCAATTTAAAATTTTTGCTCCAATCGCCGGTCTTCTTCTGCTCTCTTCCCAGGGCAGCTGCACCGATCCAGAATACACGCCCCCGGGAACGTTGGTCTGCAATTCAGACAATGTTCTCCGAGCTCTGAGGAGATTCAGCTCTGATTCCATCCCCTTCTGCAGCGATTACATTGGGCTCCCGAAAGCCACCCTTACTCTAGCCACTGTCACCCCGACTATGTAGGTTTTACCCATGACCACACTTCAGTGTATACTGGTTTTCCTAATTGCTGCAACAGTACGGCTACCGTCACCACGTATGTCCAGGATCCGCAAGTCGATAAGCGTGATAATGGAGATATTTTCACCAATCGCGGAAGCGGTGGGATCTTTTTAGATGACGCAGCCGCAGCCATAGCCGTCAAGCGTGATACCGTTCCGCTCCCAACATACGTCTCGCAGTATCCCGCATCGCGTGTTTCGAGCGCCTGCTCATGCTTGACCATCCCTCTGGCGATCGCGACAGCTACTTATACCGCACCCGCCGAGGTACTATATCCCTCCTTCCCTTCTTTCCCTCTAATCGTTGGTAGAGAAAGAAAGAAAAAGGAACATGTTAACCTTCATATATAGACCACCACAACCACAACCATTGTGCCCTCCGATCTACGTGGCAAGTGCGAGACCACCTACGATAACCCCGTCCTCGGCTCCGGAAACTATCTACTATTTGTGCCCTACGTGGCTTCTGCAAAGGACTGTTGCCTCAAGTGCCACCAGAAGGCCAATTGCGTGGCTAGTGGATACTTACCCAACGTTTGCGAGCTCGTGATTAACTATAGTGGCGCCAGTGGGCCCAGCACTGGCATATGCCCGTTGGGCTCTAAGAACTATCCTTTCGGACCTGCCAAGGAAGGAGGGCGTGTTTTTGCGGGACCCTGTGGTGTTTAATGGCCACGACGGGTTCTAAAGTGGCTATTTTTTATTTTTTTAGGGATGAGAATAGTAACGGAGAGAAAAGAAAAAACCGAAAAATTTGGGGCGGGTGCTTAGTTGTATGTAGTGCAGTTTTGCAGTCAACGAAAAATCGATTACATCGATTTATCGTTATGTTTATGATTTAAATAACCAAAAAATGCCACTAAAGAATTAGTGTTTGGAAACGGTTCACAGCGACGAACTTGATTTACACTCGCTTTCTCGATACCTAGATGTCCTAATGGTGTGTTGTAAAGAAACGATACATCATTTCTTTATCCAGCATGTTAAACCACTTCTCTGTAAGATGGGATATGAGAAAGGAGATGAAAATCTGTGGTTGGATCTATGTTTGCATTGTCGTAGCTTTAGTGCTAGTTACAATTAATGAGTTAAACAAAAACAAAAAAAACCTCCTCTATCCTTAAATTCCAGCACTACAATATACGGGTGATAGTTCATGGTGCTAGTAATGAGCAGACCATAAATTCGAGATCGATTTGGCACATTCACATAATTTGATATCACACTTTAGTCAAAATTAACTCCCGCAACTGCACAAGCTCCAGTGCACAGATGCGTCCAACAAGACCCTGCGGTTTTTGGGGTACCACAACGCGATGAAACAACGCAGAATTCAACTAAAAAACAAACTATTACAACCTCCTCTTGTGCAGCAATAAAAACTCAATTCCATGATGGAGCTATCTTCTCTATTGTGTTTTTAAAGCAAGGGTGTATTTTTTTAAAATTTTTTTTAGAGGGAGTGGCCTGACATCATTTGCTGTGTTGTGGTACTTCAAAAACCGCAGGGACTTGTTGGACGTAACTGTTCATATATGTTTCTGTTGCTGTGAAACCTTCGGTTCGTGCACCCGTGTGGAACAGTGACATGCAAACCTCACGCAATTTCAATATATACCGTAAATGGAATCCCCATCGAAGCTTCTGTCAACTTATTGCAGGGATGCGTTTAGACCCTGCATGGGAGGTGGTTATTGATTGAATATCAAAAATTCCCAAACAGGATATGATCAACACGTTACTGCGACTGTCTTAGACGTCCCCCCTTTTTGGGTAGTAGTTACGGGACGGGACGTCGGGACATTCCCCTACCCCTGCCATAGTAACGAGCTTATCCTCTGGGTACATGCAGTTAATTGAAAGCTGTCCGCACCATAGCTCAGTCGCATCAGTCGAGAATTGGCTCCCTTTCTTTTTGTTTTTCGTCCACCAAAACATACCACCTATTTCCCCCAGTAAGTTTCCTTTCTTCGTTCCTTCCTCAATACCAATTGAAAACCCCCCCGTTTCAGGTTCAAGCTCATAGCTAACAAAAGAAAAGAGCTATCAGCAGGGAGCGTCCCCCATATCTCAATAGTCCCACACCGTCCACTTCAAAACCCCCCCCCCAAACAATTGTCCAAGCCCCCTCCTCACCAGAGCGCCAAATTATGCCAATCCTCGACCTCCCCAATGAACTCCTCCAAGGCGTAGCCGAAAACTTAGACGCCAAAGAACTAAACCACTTCCTCCGAACCTGCCGCGACCTATGCATAATCCTGACCCCTATCCTGCACAAACTCGCGCTCAAGAAGCAAGGCTACGAGCTCAACGCGCTGCAATGGGCAGCTTCAAAGGGCCACGAACCTCTCATCAAGCTCCTGTTGGAGAAGGGCGGCTTCGACATTAATACAGGTTGTGGGCACCGGTACGGCACAGCACTGCACCATGCCGCCAGAAACAATTTCGAGTCAATCGTCAGAATACTGGTCGACAGAGGCGCAGACGTTACAGTCCGCTGCGGGGCGGGAGAAACTCCGCTGCACTGGGCAGCGTATTGCGGGAACGAGGGTGTGTGCGATCTATTTATTTCCAAGGGAGCAGACGTCTCCGCTTTCGACCATAACGGAGCTTCAGTGTTGTTCCACGCAGTGTCGCAGGGAAAGGAAGGAGTGGCTAGACTGCTGCTGAAGAAGGGAGCAAGCGTGATTGGTGCAACCTCGACTGCAAATATATGGCAGAACAGCGCACTCCACCAGGCAGCATACCATGGAGATGAAGGGCTGGTGAGGCTCTTGATGGATCATGGGGCGGATATTCGCGTCGTGAATGGGCAAGGCGCGACGCCGCTTCATTTGGCGGCTAGCAATAGTGCCCTTGCCGTTGTTGAGCTGTTACTTAACGGGGGGGTAAATATTAATTCGGAGACGCTGGTTGGATACACGGCTCTCCATCTCGCGGCGGAAAGTGGAGATGTGAAGATGATCACCCTCCTTCTAAATAGAGGAGCTCACGTAAACAGTCAGGAAGGCACAGGGAGAACACCGCTGCATTTAGCGGCGGGGAATTGGTGTGCAGAGGCGGTCAGGGTCCTCCTCAGCAGAGGAGCCAATTTCTTTACCAAAGACGGAAACGGAGAGACTGCCCTTGATGTGGCAGAAGAGGCAGATGGCGTTGATGACAACAGTGTTGTTCTTAAAGTCTTGAAAAGTATGATGTTTTGATTATATGAGGATTGCGCTGGCCTATTCAATTCGGAGTCGATTGGTTCGGTAGATTTGGATTTAGCGTGTCTTAGATTTCCCTTGTCGTTCTGTTCAATTATTAGCAGTTTGTTGCGAATTGTAATTTCTAATTTCGTAATGATCTCTCCTCACTTCTATGATACTTAAGTTTAATATAAGGGATTGGGAATGATGTGTATGATCCTTAAAACCCTTTTCCTTTAAATTCATGTTAAGTTAGCATAGGCAATGAAATTCAATACCTAATTCGACCCTACAAGTGTAAGATTTCAATGAGCTCAATAGTGCGCAAAATTTAAATCCAAAGGTAACAATAATAGATCTCAACATCCATCCAAATAACTCAAAATAAAACCGATATCACCAAGTCATAATCGCTCCCTCGCCAGAATCTAGGCAACTCTAGCTCTCTTCGTCGGGGAACCTCCTTGATCACGATCACCATCCGAAGAAAATGGATCCCCCAACCCTTTCAACAAACCATTAATCACTTCAGTCCTAAACTTGGCATGATCCCTCTTTCCTCCACACTGTTTCGAAACCACATTCGCATTCACGACTGCCACATCCAGCAACCACACCAATCCCATCAACCACTCTCTCTTCTGCACTATAGGTTCCTTCGAAAGCTGCCGAGGCGAAAACCTCTCCCTTGGCGTTTTTAGGAACAAATGCTGCGCGTTCCCCGCATAGTCTGATAGTTCTAGTCCAGCTCTCGGCTGATCAATCATCGCACGCTTCTTCCCGCCAAAAGCCGCCTCAACAATAGGTCTATCACGTGACGGACAAGGGTTCTTATAACTCTCTGATTTACCGTAATTATTGCGATTAAAAGGCGTAATCTCGTGAATTGTGGTGAGCATGCGAACGGTTGCAAAATGGCGCCAGACAATTGCGAGGACGTCATCATCTGGACCAACAAGATCGCCTGTCACGGTACCCCAAGGGATGTATTTGCCTTCGAGCTCCTGCAGCAATTCGGGGAAGCCTTCACGATTCCATGTGGCTTGGCCGACAGCGCCGATTCCAATCTTCCGGAGTGCAGAGAAAAGGGGGACATTGGTGAAGTGTTTATTCGCTATTATTGTGAAGCGGTAGGTCTCCTTTGGGAGGGCAGATGCGAGAAGGTACGCATTTGTGGAGACAGGGAAACTCCTGCCATCTCAGGTTCATCTGCAAGAGGTTCTTGGTAGAAGAGGAAGTTCCACGTGTACGAGTAGTGGTTAAGCGAGAATATATTGAGATCTCTTGTACGTTCGAGTGAAAGCTCTACTCCAGGGAGATAATAACGCATGGATGCTTCTCTAATCTTCACCCCAAGAGGCTCGAGCTGTGCAAGCCAGTTCTCATCATCCTCGACATCTGGCGAACTAGCGTGGAAAAATTCCAAGAGTTCTCGAAATCGCGACTCGCTGATGTAGTGTTTTATAGGGTATTGAGGCATCATCGGATTGGTCCCCCAATAATCTTCCACGTCTGACGATTGAAAAATCCCCATATATAGGATCGTGCCGAAAAATACCTTAAGCCCACCAACAGAGGTAGGTTCCCATTGCCCATCCTTAGCCTAAGATTTCGCCGCATACGAATTAGTAGCTATTACTAGCTCAGCCAAAGTGTCATCGCTGATAAACAGCTGAAACACTTTTAACGGATCTTTAGAATCTTCGTCTGCGAAGCTTTCTGGGAAGTTTCCTGGCTTATGTTTATGTTTTGGATGTGGGCTCTTGAATTTATTGAATCGCGGCGGTTCAGGAATCTCTGCCTCTTCCTTCTCCTCTTCATCTTCTGGATCACCCCAACCAGTACCGTAGTATCCGCTATCAGACTCGTAGTCTGTATTAGACGAGTTATTCTCGGATTCAGCACGATGACGTCGACGCGTGACTGTGAACATTCCATCCCCACGCTCTGAGCCAAAATAACTCGAGCCTGAGCCGAACTCTTGTTCATCATCCAGATCTAGCTCCTGCTCCAAGCTCTCGCGTGTACTTCCCTGGCCGATTTCGGAAATTTCCGACATTTTTTAGAGGTTTGGCTTGCTTGATCAGTTGATAGAGATTTGGCAATATAAACAAAATGGCAAAGAGGGCTCTTGGAGTTGAAAGGATGCTCTTAACACGAGAGGGGGTGGAAGCAACGATATCATGACATCATGCCCGCGGATAGGTTGCATACCCGGCGTTCAGGGTCCGTGCGCCCTTGGTATTGGTTTCTTAGTACTGGGGAGTGAGTACAAATAGGACCTTCACGCCGATGAAACTGTATGGCATATTGCTGGTGGCAGGCTTTTGGAATTGGACGTGGCTGAATTGGAACACACCTATTCTAGCGATAGGTAAGAGACAAACAAATACGAGGACTTCAGACAAAGCTATCTACGTGGGAAATTGATCAACTTTTTAGCAAGCACCAGAAATTGACTCTATGGAACCACGTTTACTAATTTGCAACCAGCTATTAGACACAATGGCCAAAATACTGCCCTCAGGCGTGTTACATAGTGCAGTCGCAAAATACACACAATCCAGGTGCAGTTTTACACCCGTGGAAAGAGTGTTTCTGTGAAGGTAGCTAGAATGTAAAACCTCACACGTTCTCGTTGCTGTTCGTGACATTCTTAGTGCCGTTCATGTTTTGGGTTAGTTTAGATCATAAAATGTCACTCGTAAATTACGGCCACCGAGAGAACCTCCAGTGCAAAGATTACAGAAAATCATAGAAGGCTGCCTACTCCCGTAAATCCCTGACGTGCACCCCATGAACTAAACAATCCCCTTTTATCTCCCACTCTATCATTTCACAATGTAGTTCAACATCGAACTACCTATTACACTTAGTATTTTATTTTCACTAGCCGTTTCATTGACCTATCAATCACAAGAAAAAGCTACTACTCTGGTTCTCACCAAATTTCGATAGTTCAAGGCATATGAAAGTATGTTCGTTTATGTCCCTCCGTTTCCGAGTGACACTTCATGACAATCCCACACCTCATCCATGGCCAGCCTTCTACAAAGGCTTAGAAAAGCGGTTTGCCTTTATCTTGGTTGTGCTTTGTTTGCTTTAACCTAAGAATTATGCTCAAAGCAAATGACTTGATCCGGGCACCAGAACTTAACTAAGCCGTTGGCTGAAATAAGAGATATTTTTTACACCAAGGTATTTTAGGCTTCTATAAAAACACAAACTGAACACCAATTAACAAAAAAAGACTCCCAATTTTGTCTTAAGACTACGAAGTAGCCTCCACTTGCGCTGCCTTACCAGCACCACGGCGCGATTCGGCAAGTCTCTGTTTGCGACTATTAGTGCATCGATCCTAAATGCTTTGAAGGCCGCAGGAAGAGCTTGAACTCACAAGAATATTTCTGAGAAGAACGACAATCGTTACTTTTCCAATCGCGGGAACATATATCGATGCCTTCTCCTTGACCGATGGGCTGAAGTTCTAAATTCCCCAGAGATATCAGAAACTGAATTCCGGGATTGTCATTGGGGGTAACAATTACCTTTTCTGAAGAGAAGTTGATACAGATCGTACCGTCCTTCAGCAAATGCGTAGGGAACTTATAGTCCTTACTCGGCACACCCGTAATCACCACATCGCTCTTCGGCACGACATCCTCCAGCTTCAAATCCGTCTCATGCACCTGATGCTGCCTCCTCTTGATTCCTTCGCCTCTGGTAAAGTGCTCGATACCTGTTATATCCACGCTATACACACTAGCACCATCGTTCGCTAGAAGCGCCGCCAACGGCCGCCCTACAATCTCAGATCTATTTACCACGGTGATTGTTCGGCCGAATAGCCTGTTTCCGTACGGCAAAATCGAGTTATAGACTTTGATAAACTCGAGAATTTTGATTATAGCCAGCGGAGTGCAAGGGAGGATAGATTTCTGGAGCTTGTGTTCGTCGAGGAAGCGGACGTTCTGGTACATGTTGAAGAGATATTTATGCGAGAGGCCCTCCACGTCCTTATTCATCGCAGTGATTTGTTGCAAGTATTGATCCTCCCCATGTCAGCAACCCAGAAGCACCAAAGCTCCAGAGAGAGTGTGGAGAGTGGAGAGTTACTTGACGATTGCCAAACACCGGGAAGTAGACGATAATACCATCGACGTCATCATCGGCGTTTGCAGAAAGGATATGTTCTTCGAGATCGTCTTTATCAACTTCACGAAGCTCGAACTGGAAGCCGCTGGAGGTCAGCGGAGGTCAGCAAAAATAAACAAATAAATTTTGTTCTCGTTTTTTTTCTCTCGAAACTTGGAAAAACATACTTTTGCTTGCAAGTCTTTTCCGTCCAATTCGCATACATCCGAGCAGCCGGATCGCTGTTTGCCAAAAACCCAACTAGCAATGGCGCCCTATCCATCTTCTCCAGGCCCGCTCTCACCTCCTTCAAAAGACCCTCTGCAACAGTAGCTGCAGAGACAACCTTACAAGTTGCCGGAGGAGGGTCGTCACGCTGACCATCGAAGCCTGGGTTGTTATCGCTCATGTTGCTGGATTGCAAATAGAAACGGAATTGCAGTACTGAACGAAGCGATTGTGCTGAACAAATTTATCTGTGGAAACCAAGAATTTGGAGGGGCAGCTTTTTGGAGGGGCTACTTACATGGACTTAGTGGGGCTTACAAGTTCTTGGCGCGAGAAAAAAAGACCCTGCCCTGAGAAGGATTTCGTGCCTGCAGTTGCAAACACAACCTGCTGGTGGGCATCGGAACCTCGTTATCGGAATTGGTCAGAGTGGGGGCGTGCGATGATGAATTTTATTGAGAAAGAAGAAGTAAAAGACGCCCTTATCGTCTCCTGCCGAACGGTTCGCTCATGTAAAACATCAATAAACACGCATTTCCAGAAGACTCTGATAATATCGAGTCACGTGACACTGTTATGACCCTAGCCTGTACCTTAAGTCTGGGGTTGATCTATTCTACTTTCTCGAGAGCGCACCGTACGATCATAACGCAAAACGCAATGTCCGTCGCAACTATGAGGGCAGCATTTTGTACTTCTCGCTGCCAGTTCTTCCTCTGTCGCTTCCCTTACCCTCTCGAATATCTCCTCGACTAAGAGGGAGCAAGTTTTCTAGATCTTGTACCTATTCTTTAACCCCAATGCCCATTTAGCCTCCTTTAGCTTTGCTAATTTCTGGTAAACTTTTCTCCAGTCTTTCCCACGAATATATGGTTCATCCACTCGCAGGTGTTCCCGGATATACGGGAGACCGTGAAAACCCCACGACAACTAAAGAGTTTGTGGTTCAGCTAATGGCAGTGTAGCAAAAGCACGAGATGAAAGTCGAAGGAAACGGAGTGCAGGCATGGTGGCTAAAAGGGCTATTTGATGTAGAATTTCATCTAGGAGGATTGAGAATGTATCAGGTGTTATCTGCGAAATTGATAGGTGACTGATTGAATAAGAAGGTATCTCCTTTGGAGCCGCAGAAGGCGGGTTGGAGAGTAGCTCTATCAGATACTGAGTGGTACTTGGATCTGATATTAACCATTGTCGTATAACAAAACAGCTGGTAAACCTAATTTCTACCAATAATATGGTATGGAATACCTTAGCTTACATCCTCTCCAGGGCTTTCTTGTAGCGTCGATTATCGTAATTGAGGTAACCATAATCCGCATCGAGCGCTGGTAATGTGCACCGCCCCATGGGTTTGAAGTGACGTGCCAGAACCGAGTAGACAGAATCCCGTGGTAACCTTAGATTTTGTAGATTTTAGGCGTGGTCTAATGCTTGAGTACCCCAAGGCAGGCGCCGTGAAACGGGAAGCACAGATCCTCAAGGTCGAGATCTACTCGAAAGTCACCATAGCTACAAGGTGTCTATTAGCGTCGAACACGAGAGCGATTTGAAATTTGGAGACCTTATCAGGTGAAATAGGCATGGGCTGAAGGCGGAGTCAGAGTTGGCAGTTATTGGCATAATGCAATATCGTTAAATCTAAATCCGGAAAGAAGTGGATCATAATACCGGAATGCGAGTAGAATGCGCTAATTTTATGGGCAACGCCTTATTGCGTCGGTAAGTACATGTAAATATCGATTATACTTATTATCTATCTTAATACTCCAGGATTGGAATAAAGAACAACCCTACGTCTTTGAAAGCGCCTTGCCACCCCTGTGAGTATATGTATGTAATTCCTCTCAGCATCGGTGTCTGCAGGGTACTCAATATTAGAATACGTAGGAGCTATAATCCGCGCTCTGCTGATCCACTACATACACCCCACAAAATATGCAGCGTAGTTCTTGGCTCATTTCCGGTTACCGATTTTGATTTTTGAATAGTTTTGGGACTCGAGATTATACGATTTTCTTGGTGCAAGAGTATGGGTTCGAGCAAGGGCTGAACGTCTTAGGGTGTGCAGTTTGGTACAGAAATACACGTCTCACGAAGGGCGTCCTTTTGAGCCTCTATGGCCCCTTGGATGTGCCACGATGCACAGAATATCGAGTGATAATTCGTGCTCACGAATACCCCTGCCAGTACCAAGACCTGCAGCTGGCTGACTAACCCTAGCCCAGCGTTGGCTTGCGGCTCACGACTCGCGATGTCCAGATCGATCTGTCCTCTCGCTCCCCCATATTCTGTATTCTGATCCCCGACTCTCCTTTCACGAATTATGGGCCGGCGGAGTTTCCTGGTCATCATTGTCGCCGTCGTCCTCAGGCTGGTTCTGTTCGCGGCGTTTCCCTCGCTGCCAAACCTCCTCACCAACCGCGTCGAGATCTCAACACCAGTCACAAGCTTCAAGCGACTGCAGGAGGGCCTGTTTCTGTATACCCATGGCGTGTCTCCTTACGATGGTGGAGTCTTTCACCAGGTGAATAGCTACTCCGCAAAATCTCCGTCTGTCTAGGGGATTTAGGATTACTGATGAAAGCGAATACAGGCTCCCCTGCTACTCGCATTCTTCACAACCCTCCCGTCTTCGGCAGTAGCCACAAACCTCATTTACATCGTCCTCGACGTCTTCTCCGCACATGCTCTGATCCAGATCGCAGCTACCGGCATCTCTGTCGCCCCTTCTACCAGAAAAGAAGCTCAATGGCCTCCCTGGGCCGTCGCTGCAGCGTTCCTGTTCAACCCCTTTACTGTTGCAACCTGCCTTGCCCGCCCAACCATTGTTTTCACGAACACTGCGGTCCTTACTGCCATCTCCAAGGCTGTGCGCGGTAACGGCCCCGCGGCCGTGTTAGCGCTCGCCATGGCGAGCTATCTGTCGTTGTACCCAATACTGCTGCTTCCACCGATGATCTTGCTTTCGTGGGACTCGCTGGCTGTTAAGGCGTCTTCGCTGGGATCGTTTGCGGCGAAGCAGACGGGAGTCTTCTTTGCAGCGGTAGCGGGGTTGCTGGGGTTGTCGTATTTGATTACTGGCAATTCGTGGGAGTTTTTAGCGTCGACTTATGGGGTGCATTTACTGCTACCGGACTTGACACCAAATGTGGGGCTGTGGTGGTACTTTTTTATCGAGATGTTTGATTCGTTCAGGAACTTCTTTCTCTGTGTATTTCAGCTGCATCTAGCGGTGTATGTGGGAGGGTTATGCATACGACTACGGTATATTGATATCCTGACAGTGGGAGGAAAAGAAAAAAAAGCAAGGGTTAACATTCAAGTTAGGAATCAACCGCTATTCGTTATCACCACCCTGCTCGGCATATCCTCCATCTTCAAATCTTATCCGTCGATCGGAGATACAGCACTGTACCTATCGCTTCTATCTCTCTACCGCCATATCTTCCCACGTAGGTTTTCTCTCAGCCAGGATAGCCCCCCTAGCTCACTCGCTAACGAACCTTAGTAATGCGCTACGCCTTCTTCGCCACCTCTACGCTCCTCTATGCAACTCTTCTCGGCCCCGCCTTCTACTACCTCTGGATCTATGCCGGCTCCGGCAACGCAAATTTCTTTTATGCAATTACGCTTGTGTGGAGTCTTGCAGTTACTGTGCTCGTCGGAGACGCCCTATTTGCAGTGCTGAGAGATGAATGGGAGACACAGAGGCCGGAGATGAGAGGGAAGGAAGTGATTCGTATATAGTAGTGTATATAGAAGAGAAGGGAAGAAAAGGGTTAGTGGGTGTTTATTTGTTTAAAGGTGTTTTTGGTGGGACTTGCAAAATGGCATGGCATGGCATGGCATGGTTATTCTGTGTTTTATATTTTAGGTTGGATAAGCAGTGAGCAATAGAGGCTGCCAGGGAGAGCCGAGAACACAATAGTTGCAGGTAGGTGCATGGTGCTTGTGGGCATGCTCAAGTTTTAGCTGTTTATAAAACTTGAACTTGGTGGACATAGTTAGATGTATGTGGGTTTTGTGATATCAGCCCCCAGGTTTTACTCTTAACTCCAAGTGGGACAGCCCAATTCCAACCCCTAATGCATCCACTCTATAGGTTTGCGGTAGTCTCGTGTCCAACCCCTTCCGCGCAGTAGGGATGAGAGCGAGCCCAGGTTTACGGATGAGCACTGCAAGCAAAAGAGCTGGACATATGGCAGACGCCCAACCACAGAACAGAGCAAAGATGATCTCACAACACCCCCCTCAACATGTATTCAAAGATTAAATCATAAACAGATATATATATATTCATTAACCAGCAAGTGAAATACGCCCAACTCCAAACTATAGCAAAAAAAAAAAAACGCTCCTAATTACGCTGATAAATCACTCCTTATCATCAATCGGTGGCACATAAATGCCCGGTCTCCTAGTGTACTTAACATGCAGCTCTGGCCTGTTCCAGAGCAAATAGTTCTCTGTGTCTCTGTTCCAATCCAGATTGTCATCCACTAGTTCCATATCGAATACCCAGAGCATCTTGGATAAGATTGTTCGCATCTCCATCAATGCAAGACTAAACGAATTGCGTTAGCGAGATCCGGGAGGGAGGGAGGGAGGGAAGGAAAGGGGGGGGCGGAGAAATACTTCCGTCCGATGCAGCTACGTGATCCGAGTAAAAATGGTTGACTGGCCTCTTTGACATCCTTACAATCTGGGTCGAGCCAGCGCTCCGGGATGAACTCGTAAGGGCGGTGGAAGTTCTTTTCGTTATGCGTCGTTGCGTATGACATCGTAGATACAATCACCTAGGTTGGATCTATATTAGCATGTTCTTTACCGCGAGCGATGAGGGGGGGGGCTAGAGTAAGAACCCACTCCTTTCGGGATGTAGTGGCCGTCAACCACTTCACCGGGACTATATCTGGGGGTGCCGAAAGGTACCGCGGGGAAGATTCGGAGCTCCTCTTCAATCACTGCTTTGAGGTAGGGTAGTTTCTCGGTGGGCAGGCCTTTGATATCGTCGTAGTTCTGGAAAGATTCACGGATTTCGGTCACGAGCTTTTGGTATACCCTGGGGTTACGGCAGAGGTAGTAGGTAATGCCGGATAGAGATGTGGCGGTTGTCTCTGAGCCAGCAAGGCTGTGGAGGTAGTTTTTGTTAGTATCAGTCTGCGCATGGATACGGCTATTGGGTACATACACCATGACGCTGGAGTGCGCCTGCATCTCGTCGATCGTGATATTTTGAGCTTCTTTGTTTTCAAGAATCTTAGACATGAAGTCTTTTCTATCTGTAACAGTGTTCATGCGCCTAGGACCCACGTTAGCAACGATATCGCCTTCATGGAGAATCACTCGGTATTAGGAGGCGACTAACTTGATGATCTTATCCTTTGCGTACTGCCAGTGCCTCACCCTCGCAGCCATGGCCTTCTTCGGTACAATATACGGGATGAAAGCCTTCAGCCACGGATATGCCGCAATCTCCGAGATCCAGGCAAGAGCTTTAATAGCCTTCATAATCAACGCCGGCCAGAAATGCAGTTCAACTATACACCCCCCCCCAATATTAGATCCTTCTCTCACGTACGTACCACGCGGGGGGGGGTGGGTGGGGGTGGGAAGAGAGTAACTTACGCGTCCTCAAGCTGCCAAAGGGCTCGCCAAACGATAAATCACCCACGATGTCAAACGACGCAAAGTTGTACCACTGCGTCATATCCGCACTCTTTTTCGTGGCATGTGCGTCAAGCTGCTTAACAAAGATGTCGATATACCCGTGGATGATATCCTCCTGCTCCAGCAGCGCCTTCGACGAGAACCCGTTGTTTAGCATTTTCCGCATGCGTGCGTGCTGCTCCGGATCACGCGCCGTGGCCAGGTTCGGGTGAGTACCGTCGTTGTACCAGTCCGTCTTGACGAATGTAGGGCGGCCGGTTGTGTGCCCGTAGATATCTTTCCATGACACGGTAGACGAGAAGGAGAGCGCGTTAGGGGCGATTCGGATGACGGTGCCGTACTTTTCGTGGAGGGCGGTGATGATCTGGGGGTATTTCCCGCTGACCCATTGTTTAGAGTGCCATAGCTATGTGTTAGGTGCTGTTAGTAAATTTCTGAGGGAGGGGGGGGGGGGTAATATTTTGACTTCTTTGTCGTGAGATCAAAGGAATAGGGAAAGGTAATAAAAGACCCACCTGTGTGGCTGCTGCGAGCTTGGGCCCAGGATACTTTGAGAGTGGGTGAAAGTATATATTGCGGATACTTCCAACTATCCAGTAGACTGCATACTACAGAAAGAACAGCGTAAGTCTCAATCAACTGGGACTGGAGGATTAGGATTCGAGGCAAACTCACGAGAGATATCAATGCACTTGTAATATAAAATGGTGTCAAGAACGATACCACGTTCGTAAGACTCAAAGCCGGCACCATACTTGGTTATGAAGATTTCGCCTTCTAAAACCCATGCAATAATGAAGGAGTAGCAAGAAAAAAAAATGCAGAGGCCTGGTATTTACTCAGAGCCAACCACAGAAGCTGTGAGGTTCCCAAAAAAAACTGTCGATAGTATCCCAGCGGGGATGTTGAGCTTCTTATATACAAATCCACTCAACCCAGCCCACCAGCTACCAAACCCGAGCTTTAAGGCGGCATGCAAACGGCAATAGGGAATCCGAAAGAAGCGGGGTATGCAAAGGATACAGCTGCCCACTACCCCTCGTGCGTGGCCGAAAGGGCTCAAGTGAATGAAAAATAAAATATTAAAAAGGTAATACCCGACGAAACGGGAGCAATGCGATCGACATCTACCCATTAGCACCAATCAACTACTCGATGATTCTTGTCTAGCCAACTCCATTGCGTCCGTAAAAAAGCCATTGCTGAACTAGCATTTACGCTAGATATGCATGTATGCCATTAGTTCTTTGATTTTAAGCCCGCCAAACGATCACCATGAGCACATGTAGCTGTAGACCCGGGTTTAAGAGATGGTTTATTTCTAAGGCTCACTAGTATATCATCTGAATCAAATACTATCAGCTCGTGAGGGGAAACCGGGGTTTCCTCCGGTTCCTAATCCGTGTCTCGCTGAATGATGATAGTTTTAGTTAGTGAGTGAGGAATGGAGTATCTAGTTCAGAGTCAAGTTATTAAGGCTTCCCAGAGCTACTATCAGCCTGGGAGAGGTTCTTTTGAACGGGCAACGTTATACTCATCTAGGTTCCGGCACTCTATCACCGCAGAGTCCTTACTAAATACTACCCTTTCACTCGCCGGCGAGTTCCCGAGTTCCCGACTTTCCGGGCTCTGGGCCCCTCTGAGACAAGAGGGTATTATTCCCACCAAGCTGGTACCCGAAAACGGATTAGCCGTGAACCCACCACCGAACACGGTGGTGGATCTCTTTTTTCTTTTCTTTTTCCCACGTATTACGCCAGCCAACTGGCTCGGTTGGATGCTATTCCAGCCTTGGGATTACATGCAATAGATCCTGGTTGTCGGTATGTTAAATTCGGATTCTGACCAGGTGGGTGATCTCTCTGGCTATCTATGGTATCCACCACATACGTTAGTATGGAAGAGCAATGTCTGCGTGCTTTAGAGTAACACAGAGAAAGCCGCTATCCAAATTTCATACTATAACCTCCGCTCAAGGGTATGCAGTAAGTACTGTTTATTTCCTATACACCGTAAATTGGGAGAAAAATCATGTCGTCCCTGTATTCGCAGGCGTATTCGTTAGTCGAGACTGTTTTTTTTATTTAATAGCGAATCGTAATTCTGAGCTGACTCGCGGATCTTGTAATCAGCTCCGGGTAGACGCTGAGACGACAGCAAATTTTCGGCCTAGAGTATCCGTTGCTATTTCGATCCTCGATCGCTTGCTACTACGGACTGGATTCAGCATGGTAGTTCATACGTAGGGTCACGAAATAAGTAAATAAATGACAGGAAAAGGGAGAGTGAGAAAAGCAAAAGTGCAAATTGAAAGGTACACAATAAACGCCAATAAATAAATAAATACTTGTATTCCCAAAGCCACGCTTCAATCTAGATCTCAGTACCGGGCGGGATCTCTCGCCTTTCTTACCTATCCAAGCGATAAAATTCATAATGATGTCACATGTTGCTAGAGGATATCTGTGGAACCCCACAAAGGCTTATGTTCGCGGGGGCTGGAAAAAACCTCAATTCCTAGTATAGGGTGTCCGAATCAAGACTAAAGAAACTACTGCGACCGGACCCTCGAGTTAAGTCGACTGTAGTTAGGATAGCTTGATCGCGAGCTTGGTGAGGGTGAATGTGGCAGAATAAACATTAGCTACTAGGCACAATTATGTATGCATATGGCATGCGAGCCCTCACAAACGCAGGTAGCAACGATCAGAGTAGAGTAGGGAGATAGGACGAACTTGCTAAGCCAATGCACGTACACGCCCATTATCAAGCGGCCCCCCTTCCCCCCTCCCCCCCGTATCACGAATCCCCACCGTCACATTAAGGAAGCCCTGCGTAGAGTACCTACATAACTTGCTACAGGAATAAATTCTGGCGTATGCAGGCGCGGATGGCCCGCCAAAACGGGCCCAAATCCGTTGTCGCGCTACCAGCGAATTTATTCCCGCCACAAGCAGCAGCCTGGTGCAAAGGGAATAGCCCGGCTCTTGAATATCGCATGGGGGAACACGATTACCGTATGTACTCCTCAAATACGACCTGCACCTGCCTCGAGCTAAGTCTAATATAGCACTGGGTGACCCAGTCAAATGCTTGAGATTTACATGAGCCACATATCATTCCTGTGGTTTTCTCGAGAGATCTTTTGACTGGTAGGATACCGATAATTTGGCCACATTTTGCACCATATCAGGCTTAGCTTGAAGCAGATGCAGGTCGTATTTGAGGAGTACATACGGTACATGTATGTGTTCCCTGATTGAATTCCAGCGATATCTCCGCACTGAAGACGCTCTGCAGGACTCGCAGGCCAGGGACTGGATCCGTTGCCAGATATTTCTGCGTGTGTGCTGTGTCGTACTCGTGTTCTCGCGACGTTTCCGAACTGGCCTGGGTCCACATGAAGGTGCGGACCAGTAGAGAAGTAGCGAGCGGTAAAACTCAGTGAGATTTCAGCCAGTCAACGAATAGTGAACAGCAGGTACCTGAAATCTAGCCAACCAAGTAGCAGTGAAAGCTGTGGTCACTTAGGTCTAGGTTTAGATTATAAAAGTTGAGGGTTTTGGACCTCTTCCGAGCCTCAGAACTAGGTATGCAAGTCAAATACACTTTATTTCAACCAAGATTCACTATTTGGTTGGTTAGAACCTACTTCTCGCTACTTCTTTACTGGTCTGCCCCCCATGCGGACCCAGGCCAGTTCGGAAACGTCGCGAGAATACGAGTAGATAAGTATGTGGTGTGCTATTGTCGACGTTAGCGCCTCGCCACGGTAGCCGCCGACAGAACACACAAAAGCGGTCCGTGTCTCTCTGCCAACACTAGACCGCGATTGTGCTAGCCGCAGAAAGCATGATGTCCACACACGACGATCGAGGCCCAGCTTGCACCCTGTCTTTTCCGTGGTGAATTCTCACACGTGTACTTTGCACAGTTGATGCAGCATCTGCTCCAATGCTGGCGTTAGCCCGACTCGCCGTGCTGAGGCCAGCTGAAGTTGGCCTTTTCCAAAATCAAAAGCAATTCCAGCAGTTTTCATCGTCGATTACAATCGCTTCGATTATAGACAAGAGCGTTTGGCGACTTTAACGCACAAAACTGGACCGTATGATTCTGTGTTCAGCAGTCAAGAGTCAAGACAAACGGTAGGAAGAGGTTGGAATAAGGTACAAGACAGGCCTCTGCTTGCGCGATACTAAGCGCACAGACGCAGCAGTCCGTGCACTGCTTAATTCGATCCTGGGATCGGTCTGAACGTGTTTCCGGGATACGAGAGATATGGAATTACTGTTGTTTGTTTTTCGGATTCAGGGCAAACACGTCTGGAGGATTTGGGGCGAGTGACATATGGTGATCGTGTTTGACAGTGATGTCTCTCGGCACATATGTAGTTTTGGCTTAATGCTCTAGTTACCGATGGCCTTGTCCTAGCCGGGGGTGGGTTGACGCTGTATCAGAATGCATCATCTTGCCTATTAACAGTACATGCAGAGAGCCCTTAAATGGTCTTTTATTAAGCGTTATGAGTTATCACTCGAATCAGAAGCTAGCCAGTAGATTTTTCTTTTTCCTTACTGTTTGTTGGCTATTCCATTTTGTACATTCAAGCGCTAGACTACATGTAATGGTACTTTCAACGAATAGCAAATCCAAAGCCCTCCTTTACCTTGCCAAGGGCATACTGTTATATATGAGGCTACGCACGCAACCCGAACTCCTGGAACCCATCACAGCACACGGAATGACTAGACTCACAGACTATGCTATGGCCGTCCAAGATATAGAGCCACAGAGCTCCGGTAACTAGGTGACTGACTTCGAGTCTCGCTCGTAGCAATTAGTCCATGCCTGCCATGCCACGCTGAGAAAAGCTAAGACATAGCAGACAAATGTTACCACAGTTCCATTTACCACAGCTATACTCTAAAAGCCAACAAAATACACCTACACCCTTAAAGAAACTCCTTAATCCCTTAAAAAACAGCCAATACCGGTCCGTCTCCTCGAACTAGAAACCGACCAACCTCTCGGCTCTATTAAATCTACACAGGGAGGCTACACAGCCCTTTTTGAAAAAGTCTACACTAGGCTCGAATTCTGCTAGCAGGACCAATATCCCCAGTAACGAACTATGTCACCGCGCATGCCGAGTGATACGTGATACGCAGTACTTCAAAAGCGCCACAAAAGAACCCCCCCAAAAACCCCCAGAACCAAACCAAACCAAACCAAACCAAACCCTCAGTACCAACCCATTCATATTGCTTCTAGGACTAACTACCTGCCGCACCCCCTAGCTAACCCCAGTACCCCCCCCAACCCCCCCCCCCGCTACCAAATTCTTAATTCCAACGTATATATATCAAATCCCCTCCAAAAAAAAAAAACCTCATCGGCGACAACGCCAACTCCTCTGCACGCACCACCATCCCGCCCTCACATACTTGAACAAGAACACCATCAGCAAAACGGCCATAACCGCGCCGAACACGCCCGCAAAGACGTACACCGTGCTATATAGCACGCGCGCAGCACCATGTCATTAGCTGCAGTATGTAATAGAAAGAGACAGAGAGACAAAGGGGGGAGGGGGTGGGGGGGTGGTGGTGAGGGTTAATAAGGGTGGTGAGGGAGGATAGCTTACATGCATTGAGCTTGATCGAAGTCTGGGGCTTAAATGTTAGGTGGTATTCTCCTAGATATGGGGTATGGTGTATAGGGTATGGGGTATGGTGTGTTGGGAGGGGAGGGGGGAGGGGGGAGGAGGGGGGTTACTGCAGGATTGAGTCCACGCCCTTTTAGAGAGGGAGGAGGGAGGGCTAGATTCTTCAATGCTGAAGTAAACCGTCTCCGCGACACGGCCTGGGTGCGTGTAGAACATGGAGCTGTCTGTAGGGAAGGAGCGGATGGAGTCGGCGTCCGGGGATTTGAATTTATGGATGGTGATGAATTTGTTGAGGTCGCTGATGTAGTACTGCTCCATTGTTTTTTTTTCCGTTTTTTTGGGTGGTGGTGTTTGGTTTGCGCTGGCGGAATGAGAAGTATAGCTGAGGTTATAGCTTGAGGGTAGATATAGCTGTGCGGGATAGAGCATGCGCAAGTATCGATGTCTAGTTTTGTGTGTGGGCTTGTGCGTGTACACGTATTGTTTCGCTCGAAAGACCAGCTGGTCAGACTGCAATCATTGATCGTGACTGCAAAGTGAGGCCCAGCTTGAATAGGGCGTCTTGGGATAAGAACTGCTTAGGTCAATGATCAACCGGACCGATTGACCATCGCATTAAGAGTGATCGTAGGAAAGGTAACTTGGAGCCGAGGAGAGTTGAAAACTATGTACCTATCTGGATTTCAACCACGTCGCAATGTTAAAAACTAGTTTTTCCTTGTTTTGCGAAGGTACGCGGTGAGAGTATGAAGCCATTCAGGATATTTGTGGGAAGGAGGTGTCTTGCTGCGAGAATTCTTGTAGAGTTTCTCCTAGACGTCCGTCTGACTATCCAAAGTATCTGCCGAGTGATAATTCATGATTGAATATGTGCTTCTGGCAGCAATTGTCGCAATAGCTGTCTGAAAACCCCCTTGGACGGCCCTCAAAAAAATATATTCAGAGCCACCCCGCCCAACAAAGCTCACTCCCAAACCCATCTAATCCCAAATATGACGAAAAAAAACCCCCATAATACACATACTATGCAAAAAAACCATATACACACACTCCCACCCACCCCCGGCGCACCACTATGACGCACTTGCAACCGCCTCCTCAGCCTTCGACTCCACCTTCCCCATCGCGCTCCTCGGCGCCTTCGGTCCCGCCCCCGGATTCTTCTCCTGGATCCTCGAAATCGGCCATTTGGGCTCCAGCAAACCAAACTACCACACCGTGTTAACCCCCATCCCCCATGCACCACCCAACAAAGCAAACAACGCAGAGAAAGGGGGGGAAAAAGCCATACCATAGAAAACAACCTCCACACCGGATCAGTCGGCTGCGCACCAACACCAAGCCAGTATTTCGCGCGCGAGGTGTCGAGTTGGATATCTTTTACGGGACGACCGACGCCGTCTGATGGGGGTTTCGGGATAGGGTCGTAGGTCCCTGGTTGCGTTAGTTTAGTTTACTGGCGGGAGGGGAGGGGAGGGAGGGAGGGTACCGATGACTTCTAAGGGTCTTGAGTTACGTGCTGTTCTACTTGGTGTTAGATGCTGCATTGCGTAGTTCGAGGAGTGGAAAGGATGGGAGGACCTTGCGTGGGTGACGACAATGTTATAGACGGGCGCATGGCGCCGTCCAAAGCGTGCCAGACGCAGTTTCACAACCATTGCGTATAGCGGTGCAGCTCTGCCTCCAATGGCCGAGAGATGGAGATGGAGATGGAGATGGAGGTAGTGGTAGTGATAGTGGGGGTGTGATATCCGCATGGTGGAGGTTCAGAAAAGCTTCAATGGGCGTCTTGGCACCACCCCACCGCGGACGGACACGACTCCACGAAATGTATGAATATGCCCCAGGACGGCGATATCGCGATAACTGAAGCAATTGCAGCAATTCCATACAAGCAGAATTGCCCTCAGCCCTGCCCGTCCAGTTTGTGACTCTCGTTCCATGCCACCGCCGCGGCCATCCCACAAATCTTCACCACAATCACTACCCCACCAAACAAAAAAAAAAAAGAGGGTCCAGCTTCAACGTCGGATTTATCGACAATATCAAACAACATCCCCCCCCAAACCAATTAATACAGCAATACCTCCGGGGTGCTTACATCGAGGACGGGAAATAAGAAGCCGACTACAATCATGGCGCCATTTCAACTTTCTTCGCTCATCGCCGCGCTGCCAGAAGGCCAGAACGGCGCCTGGGGTCCGCCATCGAATGCGGATTCGTCGCTGAACGAGGTCCCGTATGCGCCGTACTCGAAGGGGGACAAGCTGGGGCGCATGGCGGACTGGACGAGTGATAGTGCAAAGGACGGTGGGAACCGGGGGGGCAGGGGGGGCTATAACAGGAACTATAGAGGTGGGGAATATCTAATCCTATTTATGCTTTATATATATATATAGAATACCCTGGAGAAGACACTAACTACTGGAGATACAGACCAACAAGTCTACGGTGCCGGAACCTCAAGTCTCTTCTCCTACCAACACGCCGAAGACGAAGCCTCTTTCTCCGTCGTCGACAACCAACGCACCTCCACCAAGACCCGTGGTGGCTTCGGTCGCGGCGGTGGCACCATCTTCCGTGGACGCGGCGGGCGCGGCGCAGCTGGCACTGGAGGTCGTGGAGGACAGGGACAGCAGTCTGGTGGCCGTGGCGGATACGGCCAGCGTGGAGGACGCGGAGGCCGTGATGATGGCCGCTTCGATTCGCGCGGAGGACGCGGAGGACGGGGTCGTCGTTTCGGGTGGAAGGACTACGACAAGCCACAGCGTAACCGCGATGCTTCGGTCACGATCAAGCCGGACTGGAAGATGCTGGAGGAGATCGACTTCAACCGACTTGCGAAGCTGAATCTGGAGACCGACGAAGGGGAGGACGTGGACAGCTATGGGTTCCTGTACTACTACGACCGCCAGTACGACAAGCCGGCCGGGACCAAGGCGGCGGAGAAGAAGCTGCTGGTGCAGGACCGGCTGTTCTTCAATCCCACCACCACCGAGGACCCCGTTATACAGCAGCTGGCCGAGAAGGACGAGGCCACGATCTTCGCGACCGACTCGGTGCTGTCCATGCTGATGTGCGCGCCGCGGTCCGTCTACCCGTGGGATATCGTCATCGTCCGCGACGGCAGCAAGCTCTACATCGACAAACGGGATGGCTCGCAGCTCGACTATGTCTCCGTCAACGAGAACGCCGCGGACCCGCCGCTGGAGACCTCGGAGGGGAATAAGGACTCGATCAACGCGCCGCAGGCACTCTCTATGGAGGCCACCTTCATCAACCAGAACTTTGCGATCCAGACCGTCAACGAGGAGAGCAAATATGAGTTTGAGAACGAGAACCCGTTCTACAGCGCTGACGAGACGGAGCCGCTGGGCTCAAAGGCATACAAGTACCGCCGTTTCGATCTGTCGCTGAACGACGAAGAGCCAGTGTTCTTGATCGTCCGGACGGAACTCGACGCCGTCATGAAGAGTCCCCACGGCGAAGACATGTTCTTGACCGTCAAGGCGCTGAACGAGTTCGACGACCGCGCACAGGGCAGCGGTGGCGCACTGAACTGGAGAGCGAAGCTGAGCAGCCAGAGAGGTGCCGTCGTGGCCACCGAGATGAAGAATAATTCCTGCAAGCTGGCCAGATGGACTGCACAGAGTATTCTCGCGAAGGCGGATCTGATGAAGCTGGGGTAAACTCCCCCCCTCCCTATTCCTTAACTCGAAATTTAGAATATAGGTGCTGACGGCCAACAGTTTCGTCTCCCGCGCCAACCCCAAAGACTCGAATCGCCACGTTATCCTCGGCGTTGTCAGCTACAAACCCCGCGAGTTTGCCAACCAGATGAATCTCAACTTGTCCAACGGATGGGGCATCGTGCGCACCATTGTCGATATGTGTCTGCACATGCCCGAGGGCAAGTATGTGCTCGTCAAGGACCCGAACAAGCCTGTGCTCAGGCTGTATGAAGTGCCGCCAAACACCTTTGAGGAGGAGCCGGAGGAGCCCAAGATTGCGGAGGAGGAAGAGGAGTAGGGTGCCGTGGGAGGGAATATTAAATAAAATCACGTAGTGGGCTGCAGAATAAAACTGGTTCTTTCTGTTCATGCTGTAGATTCTCTGGCGGATCTGCTGCTCTGCTCTGCTCTGCTGTATTCTGTGAACTGTGATTAGGGAGAGTAAATAGCGAGTGAGAAGCGGTGAGGATTAGAAATGCAGACGGCCGCCAAGACAGCCCACCCTCTATCTGCATCTTTATCTTCAACCTCCCACTTCCACCTTCACCTCCACCTCCACCTCCACCTCCACCTCCACTCCGCCTCCACCTCCCCTCATCCCTTCACTATCCCATAACTCACAATCCAATCATGGCTGAATCAACTACTCCAAAGAAACCCCCTCCTCCCGCTATAATCTGCATTGGAATGGCCGGTTCGTGCCTCCTACACCCCCGAGCCCATCCCCTCCTCCCTCCACAGAGCTAACCCCCCTCCCCACAGCCAGGCTCTGGCAAAACCACATTCATGCAGCGCCTCAACGCCCACCTCCACGGGCAGAAGCGTCCCCCCTACATCGTAAACCTCGACCCGGCCGTCAAGAACGTCCCCTTCGAGCGCAACATCGACATCCGTGACTCCGTAAACTACCGCGAGGTGATGAAGCAATACAACCTCGGCCCCAACGGCGGGATAATGACGTGTCTCAACCTCTTCGCCACCAAAGTCGACCAAGTGATTGGCATCCTCGAGAAGCGCCAGGACAGCATAACCAGCATCCTCGTGGACACGCCCGGCCAGATTGAGTGTTTTGTGTGGTCTGCGTCTGGCGCGATTATCACAGACGCACTGGCATCGAGCTTCCCGACCGTGGTGGCGTACATCATTGATACGCCGAGGACGACGGCGCCGGCCACGTTCATGAGCAATATGCTGTATGCGTGCTCGATACTGTATAAAACGAAACTGCCAATGATACTCGTGTTCAACAAGACGGATGCGCAGGACGCGGCGTTCGCGAAGGAGTGGATGACCGATTTCGAGGCGTTTCAGCGCGCGCTGAGGGAGAGCGAGGAAGGTAATGACGAGGGAGTCGGCGGGAGCGGGTACATGGCTTCGCTGCTCAACTCCATGTCGCTCATGCTGGATGAGTTTTACAAGCACTTGGATCTGGTGGCGGTTTCGGCCATGACGGGCGCGGGCATCGAGGACTTTATGAAGGCTGTGGAAGGGAAGTGCGCGGAGTACGAGAGGGATTATAAACCGGAGATGGAGAAGGCGCGGGCGAAACGCGATGAGCAGAAGATTAAGGAGAAGGAGAAGGAGCTGGATAGGCTTATGAAAGGTATGGACGTGGATGGTGGAAGCAGCAGCAGCAGCAAGAGTGGGAGGAAGAAGAGTACGAACGTAAAGGAGGAAGCGGGCGTCATTAGTGATATTGAATCGAGTGACGAGGAGGGTGGTCAGGGAATGCAGGAGAGAGATGAAGATGAGAATATCATGGACGAAGACGAAGAAGGTCTGCAGGGGAGATACGAGCGTACGCTGAAGGAGAGTGGAGGGGATATGGGGGGATTACAAGATGCAAGTTTCAAGCGGTATATGGATGCCAATAAATAAAAATAGTCGCTTTAATTCTCCTTTGCCTAATGGTCCCTTCATTGCCTATACGTGTTTTTGCAGGGTGTGTATAATTATCTATCACTTGCAAGAAAAAAAACCCCCCATCTACCTGTAAATTCAGTCATTATTGTTAAAAGTGCATCATCAAGCATAAGATCCCTCCCAGTAGAAAAAAATAAAATACAAAAATAACGCCGTTAAATATACCACATTATAAAAGCCACACTCGTAGAATCATCATCATCATGCAAGCAGAGGTTCCGGCGCCGCCCTAGCAAACTCCTGTCTTCTCGCCTTAGCCCTCTCCTTCGCTCTCCGGGCTTTTCTTTCCGCCTCCGTTTCCTCTTCCTCCTCCTCCTCCCCCCCCTCTGGTTCTTGTTCCATCTTAACCGGTGTAGCAACAGGGGCGTTCGGTAGCTGGGTCTGCATGGACTTCATGCGCTCCTCTTTTTCCATCCGCGCCAGCTCGTCTTCCGCCTCGTCTTCTTCCTCGTTCGACATTCGTCCTGCGAGCATATTGCTGATTTCGCGCTGATACGCGATGCCGTCTGCCGTTTCTTCCATCAGCTTCTCGACCGACTCGAGCGACATCTCGCGGTGGATTTCTTTGAGTACTTGGTTGCCCTGGCGCAGACCGTACACCACGTCTTTCTGCACTAGCGAGAATTCAATCGTGGATGTCTGTGTTGTCCCCCTTTGTATTAGTATAACGTTTTCCTCATCCCCCCCCTCCTCCCCCTCCACCCACAAACACAAATACAGGGAAACAGGGGGGGGACAAACAAGTTCTTCCAACGCCTGCAGCTGGCCATCCGTTTTGACGAGCAGCTGCTCCTGGTACTTCCGCTTCCGCAGCGCGAGCAGCGCCCGCGCCGTATCGCCCTTCGCGACCATTTCTTTGGCGATCTCTTGTTCGCGGTCGAGCACTGTTTGGATCTTTTTCTGGTACTGCCGGAGTTTGTCGCGTTGGATCTTCATATCCAGGATTGCCCTGGGGGGGAGGGGAGTGCCATGTTAGCTAGGTGGTACGGGGGGAGGAGGGGGAGGGGGAAGAGGGGGAGTACCTGTCTTGGGCGGTGACCCGGTGGGAACTCGTGGTGTTCCCCATGGTTCTTGGTGAGAGATGGCGGTTGTGGTTCCTGGTTTGCGGGTTATGGAGCATTCTGGTTCTGGCTGGGCTCGGGATGAGCCGATGAGCCGCATCGGTCGGTCGGTCGGCAGGGTAACCAATCATGTCATACTGCTGTACTTGGAAGGAAATATTCTGCTGTGTCTACAGGCTCGGTGCTGGGTCTGGGAAGGCACGTCATATGGAGTCTCGCGGGAGAGATATTGCAGGAAGATTTCACTGTGGCACAGGTGGACGGCTTATTGAGCAGCGCTATACTCGAGAATGAAGGGTTCAAGTAAAATCTATAGCGATGATTAATGATTATAAGTGAATGTAAATTATCGTTATAGTCTAACAAACTAGTCTACCTATAGAACAGAATAATAATACTAATAAAAATCTGAGAAGATAAAGAATTCAAAAATGCTGCATAAATATAGAAAGAAAATCTAAAAGGAAACTCTGTAAACCTAGGTTCTCAATAAGGAAAAGAATGTTGTGTTATTCTACAAAAGACAACCAAGCATACAGTTAAGCCGTCACTAATCGTCAAGACGCAACACTTCTACTAAAGATTCAACATTTTCAAGCTGACCTGAGCTTGGCCTAGCATCAGGGTGAACTGTATCAGGATCGGCACCATGCTTCAGCAACAACTGAACCACTTCTGGATTTGCCTTAATAGCATGAGACAAAGGTGTCCATCCCGAGGAATCCAGTGTTTCAAGCGAAGCTCCCATGTTCAAAAGAATCTCAGTGAAATCATCTAGACCCATTTTAATAGCAGAAACGAGAGGCGTCAAACCATATTTATCCACAATTTCAATGTCAGCACCTCTATCAAAAAGCAGCTGCATAGCCTCTTTATTCTCGTCCACTAACGCCCAAAAAAAGGCTGTCCTTTGAAAGGCAAGGTCTCTGGTGTTGATATCCTCCCCATGGTCCAAAAGTTTAGTTATAACATCCAGATCTCCCTCACACCCGCCTCTAATTGCTCTCATGAGGGCAGTGGAGCCAAAACTATCCTTTAGATCTACAAGCGCTCCCTTTCGCAACAGCGTCTCAACCGCTTCTACATGGCCATTGGTGGCTGCTAGGTGGAGTGCTGTGGAATATCTATCACTCGGTTCAAAATTTGGCCATGAAAGGCCCCCTTTAACACAGAGAAATGCATTAACATCGAATTCATGATCCAATACCAGTTCGATCAAGGTGGAGTGGCCGTTAATAGCTGCCCAGAAAAGTGCTGGTATGTTGCCTTTATCTTCAAGTGCAAGGCGGTGGAGGAGCTCTGTCAAAATAGTGTGAAGGCGTTGATTAGCGCAAACCAGATGGCTCAAGCTTTTTTCACCAAGTTCTTTGGCAATCAGGATTAGAACTTCGTTTGGAACATCTAGAAGACCCATTTTTTCTTTTCTTTTGTTGAGAAGCTGTGGGGTATGTAGAGAGTTTGTTGGTATTTATTTGGCTTGCAGTGGTGGTATGGAAGTTTATGAGGAGATTCAGCAGCAAGGTCTGCCCCTTTTAACATAATTATTGTAGATTCAATGAATACATTCTGCAAATAATAATCTAATCGGTCTTGCGTTTTTAAATGCCAGGAAGCGCACATGTAGAGAAAGCGGTTGAGCAGAATATATAAAATTTATGCCTTAGAAGTTTCAGAGGAATACTTCGGATTCACCAGTCACCCATTTCTCTGATAACTATGTCCCATATTATTCTCTTAAAACCTCTCTGTGGGAGCTTTAGTCATAGAGTAGCTATAGGGCCTCAAATTGTTTACTCTTCTTTAAATACGATGCCCTGGCATTAAATTGTCTTTTAGGATTCACGAGCGCAGCGTTAAATATACCTTTAGCGTCGAAAGGATAGAAATATCGTTTCGCCAGAGTTTACTACGTTTCAAACGGCAGCTTGTGGCAAACTCGAAGGCCGCCCCTCAATACGATATCAACAGCGAATAGCAAGAAAACAATAGTATAGCATCTGGTAAAATAATAACTTTTCCGACATCTCAGCCATACCTCTCGCAAACAAGTATTATGGTACATGAAATCGATAACCCCACCCACCACTATTTTACAAAAAAAAAACCTGTTCTCGACTATTCCTATACCGCCATAACGATATCCGTACTGTCCTCCCCCACAGCTGCGTCATCTAAAAACACTTCCTCCATCTCCCGAAGAGTGTACTCAACTAAATAGCTCTCTTCTACTAGCTCTTCAATCCTCCTATAATGCCTCTCCGTGTAGCTCTTTAGCGCATCCCATACCTGCCCGGCGCCCTTAACCGCCATTAGTCGCTGTGGACTGTAGCTCTTCACCAGCACGTATAACAGCCTCTGTGCGACCGCTGCATTCCGCGCGTTGGTGTTCCAGTCTCGGATACGACACAGTAGCGTATATAGCTGTTCGTCACCTAGTGTTGCAAGAACCTGGTCAACTGCAATAAGACCCGAGAGAGATTCTGGCTCTGGAGGTGAAGTGGAGGTGACCGCGGTGAAAAGGGTTAGAAGTCGACCTGGATGGTTGAGGCCAAGAGCGAGGGTGATAGCAGCGCGGTAATCGGAGTTGTGGATGTGGTTTTGCAGTTTCTGCTCTTGCTCGATGAGTTCCGACTCGAGTTTAGAGGCCTCGAGGCGGGTGGATTCAGAGATGTCTTCCCAGAAGGTTACGACGGAGTCACCGCCGCCGGAGACAAGGATATGGTCATCTTTGCGGACAGTTAATGCCCAGACCTATGTAAGGGGGAGGGTAGTTAGTAATGCGGATATTAGAAATGGTTTGGTGGAAATATATATACCTTGTCTTCGTGGTTATCTAAAGTGATATTACATTCTCCACTCTTCACGTCCCAAACCTTTACCAAACCGTCTCCACCAGAGCTTCCCACCTGTAGTCCGCCACTCAACCATACGGTTTTTAGCACACTGTTGGTATGCCCCTCAAAGGTCTTCAAGCAGCTATAGTCCGTCAAACTCCATAGTTTAACTGTCTTATCACCACTTCCCGTAACCACCATCCGGCCACCCTTCGCACCTTCAACACCACCTACAACAGCAGCAGTAATTGTCGAGGGTGCAAACTTGACAGACCAAACACCGCGCCTATGGCCACGGAGAACACCAAGAACTTCACCCTCCTCCACAGACCAAATCTTCACAGTCCTGTCCTGCGACGCAGAAGCGAAAAGCTCATCATCAGGGGAGACATCAATAGCATTAATATCCTTATCGTGCGCTTTACGAGTATAAACCGCTCTCGCCTTCTTCCCGGCAGCCGGCACTTCCCACCTCTTGATAGTCCGGTCCTGACTCCCCGTGAGCAAGAGCTTCGGGGGCGCATATCCCTTCGCCGCTGCTGATTCGGCCTGTGGTGAAACCCGTGATAGTGCGATCGCGCCAATACTCTCCGCGTGACCGGTGAAGCGGGCATAACAGGTAAACTCTTGCTTCTCGCCATCGATATTCCATAGTCGCGCTTCGTTGTCTTTTCCACCTGTTGCAAGCCAGGCGCCGGACCAGTCCCGGTCTAGACAGATTACGATGTCGCCGTGGCCGCGGAGGACGCCAACATCACCGAAGCCCTTCTCGATATCGACAATACGGATGTCTTCGGAGTTGGTGGCGAGAGCGATGAGGTTGTCTTTAGGGGTGAGGTATTGGAGATCAATGATTTCGTCGTGGTGGCCAGAGAGTCGGCGGAGGATTGGGAGAGCGATGGTGTTAGGGGGGAGGGTGAGGGAGTTGACGAGGAGGGTTTGGTCGTTGTGAATGGAGAGAAGCGTGGGTAATGATTTGTGATATCTACCGGGATTGTTAATTGGTGTACTTGACTCGTCATGGCGGCGGGAAGATATGGATATACTAACATAATATCGACAATTCCTTCTGCTTCTCTCTCTTCATCTTCCTCCGGTTCATCTTCATCGGCACTTCGAGTGATTTCCTTCCCTGCCGTCAAATCCCATAGCCTGATTCTGTTCTTCTTCCCGCCCATGTATATTATCTGTTCTCCAAAGCTGTTTTCTTCTTCTCCTTCCGTTTTCAGAGCTCCTGGCGCCAAAAACCCCACCATCTCCAGTTCCTCCAGAACCGGTATTGTGCCCTTGAGTTTCCAGCGCTTGGTGTCCCACAGACACACCACCTTATCTCTACTCCCGCTCACCAGCGTTTTTCCATCTGCTGACCAATCGAGACCTCTGACAACACTAACATGCGAGTCCAATACCGCAACGCATTCGCTCTTAACCAAATCCCACACGCGGATCTTCATGTCGTCAGCTCCAGTCGCAAGCCTCCATCCTAGCTCTTCCTTATCGTCTCCCTTCAGATTTTTTCTTTTGTTGCTAGCCTTTTTTACCGCAGCCGCTTCAGTAGGCAAAACAGCTGTTGAAGCATCTTTGGGAGCGTAGAATTTCAATGCCGAAATGACACCTCCATGGCCGCGAAAATTGTGTGTTACAAAACCACCCTTAATATCCCACACCTTAACCAATCCGTCTGCGCCTCCCGTTGCCAGGAGTGTACCTGTAGGATCCGTATCCGCGACAATGACGGGTGCGGTGTGCGCTTTCAGAGAGCGGAGGAGTGTTGGTGTCACGATTGATATGACCGCAGTGGTATCGATGGAGAGGGAGAATATTCGCATTATGTAAGAACGGGAGCAGATGATCAAATATGAGGCATCAGGTGTCACTATACAATAGACAGTCAGCTTAATCTGTAATTGCTATCCTAAGAACCCAGTTCATGCTCACGAGCTAGTGTTGTAACTTGTTCCATATCCTAAACGCACCACGGGCAATCAATTAGCTTCCCTCATCCTCTTCGCTCAAATTCCCTAAGATTCGGCGCGCATACTCACACCCTCGATCCTCGCCAGCTCGTCGCCCGTCTCGAAATCTGTAATGAGAACATCTTCGTTCAAAGTCGTGACAAGTATCTTTCCACTCTGGTCGAGCGCAACTTTACCCCCGGTATAAAATGGTTGTATAACTTTTGCAGGCTTGAAATTAGTTTTTAGGGAGGTCTGCGAGGGCGCCATAGCTGTGTGTTGGTGAGCGCAGAGCGAGCGATAGTTTTTGGGTCTAGAAAAATTGTTGGTGGGATTTTTTTTTTGTCAATGCTGTTTCGGTAGGGTAATCATGGTGCATAATATCGAGGACAGGGTTGCCAAGATAAGTCACATGATAGTTATACATAATCCCGTCATGAAAGCGCACTCGTTTTCTACTACAGTCGAATGCTGGAAGATTAGGCATGAACGAGACCCACTTCCTGTTTTTGCTTGCTTCTCTAAAGGCTGGCAGAGCGCCCCTCATCTACATGTATATGAAAGTACTGCACCCCACATCACATCGCCAGCGAGACAGCCTCGGGGTGTCGAGACTTTTCTTGTACCGCTGTACCAAGGGGCGTGGGAAAGTGATGCGCATTTTGGCTTAGCAACACCCGAATAACACCCGAGCACCCCATTTCCCCAAAAAACAGAGCTCTATATAAATGGATATTTTGTTGATAACCTTAATTAGCCACCCTCTAGGATGAAATATCTAGTTTACTTTGTGAATGATGCACATATTAAGTAAAGAGAACATGAAATCATCTATTTTCAGTTGAGAATCTTTATGATGATAAATGATAACAAAACTTATTTTGGGTTTCTTACTAGGCTTAAATTCTACGTTGTCCAGCTTCCTATTCAAAAAAAACTCATACAAACTACATGTAGTTGTGTGGCTATTGAGAATTGAGGGAATGTGCATTACTTTCCCGCACCCCTTGGTACATTCTAGCATGAACTTGAGGAATCGAAAATAGAGGTTAATTACAAAACTGGGCGAATGGCTTTTGTAATGAGGATAATTCACAGTTCAGGTATATGTGCGTAGTGTGCTCTTCTAAGCGCTATTCGGGATTCTATCTCTGTTCTATGAAATATGTACGCTTTAGAATTTAAGCTTCGTACTTATAATATTTCAATTCCAGTCATGAGATACAGATATATATTCAGTTTGAATAATATCAGCTTTCTACGTACTGGAGCTAGCTGTGACGGAAGCTCGGAGCTGTACAGCGGAATTTGGGCTATCTTCATAAATATCTCCTCTGAAAGTATAGTATATATTTCCCATCAATCTTTAAACTACCATAAACTAGCTGCTCCTCTCTTCCATCCTCCTCACATCTTTGATCATTTCCGCCTTTATTATTACAAAAGGCCCTAAAACCATTGCGATGACTTATTTGACCGCAACAACAACAACCGACCACGCTGGAAGCGTGAGAGTAAAGGTTCCGCTGCTCCCAGTAATTGCAGTCGTTACAGGTACGACGACAGCGTTATTAGGCATGTTAACTGAGTCTGAACTAGGCCCAGTCAAGGTGGTCACTGTCCCTGCAGTAGCTCCAGGAATCTTCACAGTCGTAGAGACAGCGTTAGCGCCATAGTTGGCCAATTTAACGTAGTAGTAGCCAGTGCTATCGTTCTTGGATGCAACCCAATATGCTTCGAGGAGATTAGCATCATCATTTTGACTCGGATAATAGGGGCTTTCCATACCTGGCCCAAAACCAGTGTCGGATGTGACTGGGAGAATAGTAGTTCCTCTGTTAGTTGAGAACATCTTTTTCATGCTATGTTAGTTAATCGCACCATAATTCATCTAGATTTGAGCATACCTGTTGCACGTAGTAGCTCGTCGAAAGAGTCAAGTGGCTGGGATCTGATGAGTATCCGACGAGATCCGGCTATTCGGAAGGGGCAAGGGTTAGCGAATGAAGCAAAAAGCGAAGACGTCGAATAGCAACTTACAGCCCATTGGGTCGAATCGAAATGTTGAAGGAGTGGCGCATACGCAGCCATCTTCACTACGTCGCTGTTCCTCTCAATTCCAATCATGAAAACCGCCTCAGAAACAGCACCGATCAATGTAGCCCACCAGTTGGTAGCTCCCGAATTCGATGAGGTGCAAGCGTACTCGCCGACGAAGATTCCATAGTTTCTGTCATAGTTATCATAGGTATTGAAGAGAGCAACAAATTGATCAGGTCTAAGGTAATAGTGGATATCTATCCACATCCCAGCTGGCTTAGGGCTTGGCAAGCCTTGATCAGTGCTTGAAATGACAATTATGTCGGGATATTTGGCCTTGATAGCGTCGTGGAAAGCGGTGAATCTGCTAGCATAACTGCTTAGACCACCTTGCAGGAAATCTTCGTTTCCAATTTCAACGTGTGTAAGGGAAAAAGGTGCAGAACGGCCGTGACTTGCTCGGAGTGCACCGTAAGTTGTGGTTGTTGCTCCCCTCACGTACTAGGACGGTGCTTTTAGTTTTTGGTAGTGAAAGAATGGGAAATAGAATCATACCTCGATTTCGTTCAAAACATCCTGAATGTATGGCTGCAAAGCAGTGCCGGTAACAACGCCACCTCCAAGAGTCAATCCTGCCCAGACTCCTAGTACCGGGACTAGTTTCATATCCTCACACCATAACAAGTATTCCAAGAGACCAAGTGCATCAGTGTTAGCATATCCCCAGTCGCCTAAAGTATCACATTAGTAAAATATTTGAGATCCATGGCTAAGTTGTTGAATGTTCTCTACCTTGACGACCGGGGCGAGTCTCGACAGGACCAATAGTTTCGTTCCACTTCCATCTGCTTGCTACGGATGAGCCCTCCCTATCATATTGTTAGCTAACGAGCTAGGAAATGGTGCCCATTCGGTGTCGTACAAGTTATTTCCACCTATCATTACACGTTCACAGGTAAGCTTCTGTGTTCCTGAACTAAGTAAGGGGTAATACTAACCGGGAAACCTCAAGAATGACGCCTTGACGTTCTCGAGGGCACCAGCAATATCTGGCTTAAGCCCATTGTATCTTATCACTCGATTGTTAGTTGGTCTCACAAGTTAATATTCTTATACCGAATCCATACCTTGTATGATATGTAACCGGGAATAGTTGGAACAAATTGAAATAAATAGAGCTTCCGGCAACTTTAGTAGCATCAAAGTTGACAACAAAGAGGTTGTTCCCGTCCGGCGCTGCGTTGGCTGTAAAAGTGGTTTCGTAATAGGTCCATTTGGTAGAGACACTTGCGATCGTAACAGCCTTGGAACCAAAAATCGTGCCATCAGCAGCAGAGACAAGTTTTACCGTTACATCACCACTGTAAGCTCCTTCAACCCAGAAATAGCACGCATATGTATCCTTCTTGACCGGAATACCCCAGTAACCTGCGTTCGAGAAACCAACTTGGCCCGTAGTACCAGTAGGGACATCGACACGAAGCACCCTCGGCAGGGCAGTGGTAAGTGGGTGAGCAGTGTCAATAGCCAAAGTAACACCTCCGACGGCAGTCCAAGCCGTGAGTGCTGGACTATTGCCCTGGAAACCGTTGTTTCGGAGCAATTGGCCATGAATACCTCCGTCACCAGAGTGATTGATATCCTTCTCAAATTAACTCTAGCGTTCAAATTTATGAATTTTAGTGCCTACCTCGAACATAAAACCATAGAGAATTGGACTTGATGCATTTCCGCCTGTGGGAGAAACAGTAAGACTCAAGCCGCTGACAAGGCCCGGGAGCGCCACAATGCCAACTAGGAATTGCATGGCCCTAAAAAAGCCGCTAGATTTTCTCATTTTGACTAAAGACAAAACACGATAGGTGTGAAATCAACTAGTAGACTGCCTTGTTGCTGTTGTCAATGTTGGAAGTGTGGAGACTCAAGCTGTAGCAACGTGGCCAGGTACTTATAGCTCTGGAGTTTGGAGGACTTGCGATTGAAAGAGCTTCTAATCATAAATCCGTAGAGAAATGTCCTCGAAATTGATACTACAAACATGCTTGAAAAGATACCCCGCAATATTGTACCGGCTAAGTCAATGGAGATCACCGGGGGGCAGTTCCATCGCTGGACTGAACTAGACATTCAGTAAGGAGCCACTACCAATGTTCAGGCGATTTCAGGAGCTGGAGATTAAACTTTGGGAGCTTCGGGTAAATTCTAACCCAAGGCCTCAATCTGACATGCCGTCCCTCTTAGTACAGAGTTTGGCGGGCTAATACAATCCCGGCCTGGATGGCGGTACCCATATCTACCACCGGGGGAAGAGCGGAGGAATATGTGTGAATAAGGGAAATATACGGAGAAAGGCTCGGAAACCACATGCGCAAAACGTATCGCATAGCGTTGAATATTTCTAAAATCAAGAGCCATTCGGCTTTGGACCGTGTGGGAAGGCATGGGAAGGGTATTCGGATGGCTCCGTGGGCTGGAATCGTTCCGGAGTTTGGTTCATGCAGGAACAGGGGGCGGTAAAGTGATGAGCGATACCATATTCTGATTTTATAAGAGATCTCCTGAGCGGCTTGATCTCCGTAGTGCCTTCGTCGCTGTCGCCAACTGATATATATATTTATATATTAGTGTGGGTACATAGGCATCGTAGCAATGATAGATATGTGGGGAAATAGGCTGAACACTGGAACCTGGGGAAATAGGCTGATCGGAAGGCGTTATGAGAAAGCTTAACCCCAGGACAAGCATTACGCGAGTTGGGACTTCTAACGCAAGTAATTCCGGTCATTGGCTATGCGTTTCCAGATGTAGTTGGCTTTGCATAGAAGCTCATGGTTTCCAAAATACCCACTCTCACACCCACTCACACCCCGCCGATCCTGTGGGACCCGTTGAACTCCACTTGCCAGACATCTGCCGTAGGTTTCCAGAAGAATTTTATAAGATTCGTGATCACTGTCCCGAATTCCCGAGAAAACAAGAAATGGAAGAAACTTTCGCCAAAGCCGCGCCGACATTAGCTCGAAGTCGGTTTTTAGGATGCGATTTCATATGCATCGAACTCTATAGTCAATCCTCCTTATAGCTCTCAAGAAATTGTTTTCCATGTGATATATGTATCCCCACCAAATAGATCCGACATAAACTTTCTAAATGCATGAACAGGGAATTCCCCCCTTTTTGTACTCTGATATATCTAGGCCTTTTTGTACTCACAACTCTGCCCCAATTTAGGCTCATCTGCATAGAGCAGATGTGCTTTATTTCTTGAAGGTGTGCCTCGGCAAGCGGGATGAGCATCGGCGATACCAGGTTACGAGATCCAGCTTCCCTTGAAAGCACGCACCCCGCAAACGCCCCACATATAATGCTCGGTTATGATGCACACTCCCCGAATTTTCCTCTCCTACTAAATCTTCAAATTAATAAACTGCAAACATTTGAGATACGACAGCTTGCTACCTTCAACCGGATTTCGGCAAAACATTCATGTTCTGGCAGCTCCACACCTAGTCGTGTTAAAATTTCCGCGGCGGAAATAAACCCGAAATTTAGCACAGAGCCGTGTTGGGAGGGCTGAAGAAAGCGTATATATATCCGAAGGTTGCCGACCTACAAGAATGGTGCAAGCATATTCAGTATCCCCTAATATCTTTTGATCCTAACTTATTTTGGTACATCACCTATCTATCTCCCTTGATCGCAAAGCTAACTGTTCAATCACCTTGTATTATAAGGGCTCACTCCAGGCGAAAGTTCATACCCTTATAAGGCGGTTACCTAGTTTACCCATGGCTCGCAGTGACACTGACTTATATTTTGAGGGCTGCAAAAAACAGCAGCAGCTTATGGCTCCCCATATTCTGTTTAATTAAAATGAATTCCTTCCCAGCTGCAGAGGTGCGTTAAATATGTACACTTCGTGAACTACGTGTCAAGACTAAAGCTGCTGATCTACTGTCTTAATAAATTGATGTATCCATATATACGTATACCTGTCGTTATAGCCCCAAAAATACGCATGTGATTCTAAAGTTTATCTATAATTTTCTCCCTCAAGAACAATAAATATACCTCTAAAAAATTTCTAGTGTTGGTATTAGCTAACTCTATGTTTAACCTTAGGTTTCTCAGGTGTTATTAAGATAGCGTTTTGCATTATTGAAAACTAGGGTTTCAACAATTTTCTGTTCTATTCTAATCAATTTTAGCGTCACTTTGATCTGGTTTATTTTGAAAGTCTTGTCTGATAATTTCTCATTTAGTACCTTTTCTCCGCCACCCACACTCCTAACTAGGGATGCGACCAGTAAGTTTACATAGTTTACCATACTGTATATATCGTACCTGTAAATTACGGTAAATTACAATAATATGGTATATTGGAGCCAAAAGTGGGGGCGCCCTCTATTAAGTACTTCTCCGATATCTTTACTGGTTCTCAGGGACGTGGGTGCTGTTGGGCAGGCTGAAGCTAGTCGCGTAATGTAATAGAGGCATCTCACAATTCTTCTACACCTAAAGCAGTCATCAAATTGAATCAATAGAGCCAGATATTTAGTATTATTTTCTTTGAATACTCAAGTCACATACTCTTGAACTCTAGGCTATTTGTGAAAATTTTACCTAGAAATAGACCACAAAAAACGCTCATTGTCATGGCCAAAAGTGTATTACGGCAGGTGGGATAGAGAAACCGGGTGATATTTCATGAATCGCGCGTTAGTGCAAGTTCCCACACCCTTGGAAGCCTTTAGACTCACTGGGAGCAAGCCCAAAGCAAGGTTTATCATACGTTTTTGTGATCTTTGTGATTCTAGTGGTTTCTAAGCCAATACATGTAGCTCTATAACCGTGCACCAGGGGTGGAGTGGGCTCCAGTATGTACATACCATATTAACTATGGCCCCATTGATAGTACATGAGTACACATAATTATAATGTTGACTTGGATAGCGAAATCCCCCTAATCATATCCTAACAGTAAGGATAAGTCACTAAAGGAACTTAAAAATCTTATAGGTATTCTTCTAAAGCGACACCTTTATTTTCTTTATATAAAATAGCTTGGGATGATTAGAAATACCCTATAAGCCGAGCCTTCATAAGATGATTGAGTTGTAAAGACGTGTAAGAAGGGTCTTAATACTCCGACTCCTAGCGAGAAAGCAACAGAGATGTCAAGATTTTCGTTACACGACTGTACATGCACACGTAGACCAAACAAGGCCTCCCTTCTTGGTGGCCCGGAGGTCGCTAGTAGGTACCGATTAGTTCTTTAGCGATTTTCCTGTAGCCATGGCTGCCTGATATCTGCTTTATTTTAACGAGACTGATTTCCGTCCTACTAATTGAAGGCCCATGTGTTGTCTCTGTGTGTTTCTGACTGGCCTGAGAAGTACCCTCTGATGCAGCCGGGACGGACCGAGAATTGGCCCGAGCGTCCGAAGTTGCTTCAAGATTGTCGTCACACGAAGGTCGGGTAACTCAATAGATTCGCGGTAGCCACGTGAACTGCCAAGCAGCGTGACATAGTTACGTGTCGAGCTCCGGAGCCGCAACCACACACCAGAGCCAACGCATAACTCGCGAATACCTCTGTTTCTATCGAATTTCGCCTAAAATGTCGCCCGCGGAAACGAAAGACCACCGGGAAGAGCGGCCAGAAGAGGGTAACGAGGAGGCTGAGGAGACTGGGGAGACTGAGGAAGTTGAAGACGAGGAAGAGGAAGATGACGAAGAGGAGGAACCCCGTCTAAAGTACACCCGTCAGACGCGCACCCTTGGTGGTGTTTATCGCAATGGGGATGCTGTCTCTTCAAGCTTGGTATTTGGCGAGAGAATGGTCTGTTCAGCTATCTGAGGTCCTGTCATATTTACAAATTCATGATCGCTGATTTGGGAGGGCGGTTACAGATAACAGGAACGCACAATGGAAACATCGTAATTATTCCCAATTTTAAACTTCTCCACCCAATGGATGGCCCGAGCTCACCACTATCCTGTGCCTATCATAGCATATCCTAACATTGCCTTCATTGAGCACACTTCGCGTTTACCATGCTCACTCAGCCACCGTAACCTGCGTTTCAATATCTCCACCACCACCACCCCCATTACCGTTCACAATCCGAAAACAGGTGCAACCGCACCAAGATCGCTATATCCATGTTGCAACATCCTCCATTGATGGGCTTGTATGTATCGTTCCTCTACTCCCTGGGAATCCCCATTCGCAGCCAGGAACGAATGCCGCTACAACTCCATATGCAAAATCAGAAATCGTTCTGAAGAATTTCAAGCGACCAATTATGGCTGTTGCTCTATCACCAAATTTTCGATCGGATAGGACCTTCCTTTCAGGAGGTCTTGCTGGGAATTTGATTCTGTCAGTCGCACCTCCTGCCGGCGGGGGTGGAGTGATGGCCTGGACAGGACTAGTTGGTGGGAGTGGGAAAGATACTATTTTGCATTCAGGCGAGGGAGCTATATCAGCTATTGCCTGGTCGAAGGAATCGCCAAGATTTGTGGCTTGGACGAACGAGCACGGAATCAAAATCATGAGATCTCACATCATCCCTCCGGAAATCAAAAAAGAAAATCTAGAGGAGACAGAGACAACAGATAACGGCAATGGTATTGGTATCGGTAATGGGCTTCTTACCGGATATCCAGGGGTAACCAGCTGGATTCCCGGGTTAGGGGTCAGTGGGAGGCCAGTGGGTGAGGTCGCTTGGAAACGAATCTCAGCAATCGAGAGGCCAGAAAGCATTCCGGAGGAAATGGCTTCAGTCTACAAGCCTCGCCTAGAATGGGTCGACAGGAGGAACTTAACAAGGGATGATCAAGATATGCATACAAGCACAACAGCTGATGATATCAGTACAACCGCCATCAAAGGGAAACCGTCTCTTGGGACTGATTGGGGGCAAAAAGAGAAGCTGGTTGTTGGTTGGGGGGGGACGATTTGGGTTATCGATGTCTTTGCGGGAGATGGGAGCGGCGAGGAAGGTGAAAATAGAGCCGGATGGGCTGAGATCGTGCACATGTCAGTTCTAATTGTCTCCGTTATTTGCACACGTTTCCCTTGGATACTAATCAGACAATTCAGTCTACAAACGGATTGTACTATTTCAGGCTTAACGCTATATACGCCGTCCCTCTTGTTGCTCCTTGCTCACCTGACCGCCGAATCTGATCCGACCTTCCCTCCCTCGTCTACAGAGGCTTCTTCAAGTCTCGGAACCTCGAGCTTAAAGGCCTCTTCAAGTTTAGGGGAAAGCAGTTCATCTGCAAAGGGTCCTCATGCTCGCCGTGGCCGGTCGAATGCTCTCACACCGGAATTGAGATTCATCGACTTGAACACCTCCGAGGAGCTAAGCGCAGACGAGTTAATGATGAGCCGATTTGAAGGTCTTTCTGCTGGAGATTATCACCTCGGTGTTCTTCCGGCTACTCCGTCGATGATCACTGGCTCTCATGACGCTGCTGATGAGGGTGTTAACTTTTCTGATGCTATAGCATTAGCGGGCGGTCTGTGGGCGGCTGGCGTGAATGCTACGCAGATCCTCTCTAGTGCAGCTAGCGTGCGCAGCTTAGGCGGAGTCTCGAGAAGAGAAAGTGTTAGTAGTTCTAGCTTTGGTAGGGGCCCTCCGATAGTTGGCAGTATCCGAGGAGTACCTCGAGGAAAAGTAGATGATTCTGGATGGGGAGAAGATTATCCGGGCAAGAAGATCTATATCACTAGTCCTTATGATGTTGTCTTTGCGACTGAAAGGAGTCAAAAGGACCACTTAGGGTGGTTACTGGAGAAAGAAAAGTACCAAGAAGCATGGGAGCTGGTGGATAAATTTCCAGAAATCATTTCTTCTGATATGTCATCGCTAGACGAGCACGAAGAGATAGAACGACGGGTTGTGGAAGCAATCGAAGATCCAAGTTATGATTCCGATTCGACCGTTAGTGGTGGCAGGCAACGTAACGTCAAAACGTATTCCGCCACTGAAAAGGAGAAGCGGAGGATTGGAGAGCTATGGCTGCAGAAATTGATTAATGCGAACGAGTGGACTGCTTCTGCAGAAGTTTGCGGAAAGGTTCTGGGGACGTCGAATAGGTGGGAACACTGGGTATGGGTTTTTGAGGCTGCAGGCAAGATCCAGGAAATCACTTCATATATCCCAACTACCCAGCTTTCACCACCGCTTCCAAGCGTGATTTACGAAATCGTCCTTGCACATTACCTCGGACACGATACTGAAAGGTTTCGGGAGCTCCTTCTGGATTCCTGGAAACCGGAAGGAACCCGGTCTCTTTATGATCCGAGAACAATTATCGACGCGGTTGAGAGGAAACTTAAAAATCGCGAAGATTATGTTCGCGATGGAGATCAGGAGTGGAGGTGGTTGCAAGAGTGTCTGGCGAAACTATTTATGACTATCACTGAACCAGCCAATGCCCTTAAGCACTGGATGATTCTGAAAAACGCAGACGAAGCGTTCAGCTTGATCAGAGAATATCGACTAGTGGATGCCGTCAAGGGTGACATTCAATCTTTTATTCTCTTGAGAGTCTCGGAGGAGCAACTGGAAAACGCTGGCATTGAAGAACTCGAGAAACAAACAGAGGAAGCGATAGGGCTTCTTGTCCAGGAGGCTGATCGGGGGATCGTCGGCCCCGCAACTGTGGTGGAGCAACTGGAAGGGGATCATGCGAAAGCAGGAAAATTATTTCTATTCTTCTATTTGCGACGGCTATGGACCGGCGACAAAGTAGGTGAGGCTGGTGGAGAGGGCTCGGGAGTAGGCACAGGAGGGGTTCTAGCAGAATTTGGAGACTTGATGGTCGAGCTATTTGCGGAGTACGATAGACCGCTCCTAATGGAATTCTTAGTCAATAGCCACTCCTATTCTCTGGAGAAGGCCTCTGCTGTTTGCGAGCGAAGGAATTACATCCCTGAACTTGTTCACTTGCTTTCAAAAACTGGACAGACGAAGCGTGCCCTTTTCCTCATCATCGACAAACTGGCCGATGTTTCGCAAGCTATTGCTTTCGCTAAGAACCAGGATGATCCAGATCTGTGGAACGACCTCCTCGACTACTCCATGGACAAGCCAGCTTTCATCAGGGGCCTTCTCGAGAATGTTGGAACTGCTATTGATCCTATTACCTTGGTCAGACGTATCCCTATGGGGTTACAGATTCAAGGTCTTAAGCCAGCACTTGGAAAAATCCTGAAAGAATACGGTGTCCAGTGGAGTATCTGCGAGGGTGTTGCGAAAGTTCTCAGAAGCGAGGTTGCGAGAGGGATGGAAGATTTGAGAGGCGGCCAGAGAAGAGCAGTTAAATTCGAAGTCGGAGGGGCCCGTGCGAAAAAGGTTGAGGGTAGCGAAGAGGACTCAGATGCAGCCACATCGAAGGATGAAGTTGTTGCTGGAGTTGCTGCAATTCCTCCTTACGCATGCGGCGGCTGCGGGAATATCTTTGAGGGCACTGGTATGTTTGGCTTATCACTTGACTTCAGCCACCTAGGCATAACACTAATGTCATTTAGAGAAAGAAACCCTCATCGGCTTCACGTGCGGCCATGTCTTCCATCTTGGCTGCTTACTCTTCCATGGTGAGAACGGCGAACGGGCGCGAGAGGAAGTCCCTGATCCACGCCCGTATAGCAGCAGCGGAGGCATGGAAGAGGAAATCTTATCAGGATTAAGCAGAAGTGTGGGTTCCAAGGTGACGCATGCGGCGTTGATCAAACAGAAAGTGGCGAAGGGTTGTGTAATATGTGCACATGAGAAGGGGGATGATGATTGTTTTTAAACAGACAAGTCCATTGATGTGTTTTGGGTGCTTTTTTTTCCTTGGAGTCGGGCGAGAGATTTTTATTTTATTTTTTCTCTCTTGTTCCTGTGAGCGTTTTTTGTATTCTTGATGAAGTTGTAGCATTTATGGGTTAACCTGTGGGAATTTAGGAACGGGGGGATCGTTACTGATTTATGTGGTATGATAATATGGCATTTTTATATGACGGGACACCATTGTTCGAGCGGCTGACGTTATACCTATATGCAGTTGTCTCTTTCTAAAAAATCTTAAAATCGGAACTCTAATTAAAGATATTCAAGGAAATTAATATAGCCACAGAAGTTGAGTTGACCCAATTCGTCTCTTATAGCCCTGTCCGCAATCCCTTATCCAATCCTGGAAAACTGGATCTCTAAAGCATTCTCTATTCATATAATATCACTCGGATTTGGTAGCTCAAGCTTCTTGTAATATTAAGGATCAACGAGATCGATTACTTGATTCTCTACAGGCTGGCTGCGCGTCCCTGTCTATATACTTGACAATACCCTCCTAGGACCCCCGTGTGCCCGTGGATTCGGGCCTATGTCTCTTTCCAATATCCACCCCGAATCCACACCTGGAAGACCATCTTAGGAAGTTTCTCCAACAACGCTATCCGGATCGGGGTTAGCCAGGCGCAGTTAGTCTCCTACTACTACTACATGTAGTAATGCGGTTAAGGAACCACAGGCTCGCCTTTGAAACTACAGTCGCACCTCGATATGTCGGATGCCAAGTCTTAATAGGATTTCGTACGAGATAGCAAGTTATCCGAGATGACGAATTGGTTTTGGTGAGCAAAAAATGTTATCATAGGAATATCTATACAAGATAGTAAGGGATCCGACATAGTAAGATCCAACATAGCGAGGTGCTACTATAGTAGATTGTCCTACACGATCTCACAACCTCAAATTAGGCAAGAACTCAAGAACGATATTATGCGCATGTATGCAAACCGGTTCTATCTAGGTTGGAAGTTCGTTTCGGAATCAATATGAAGTACACAATCTCAAGTAGATTTTAGTAGCATTTAGATGGAACCCGGCACCATTAAAGACATGCAGATATCTCAAATACCCTCTGTATCTGCAGCATCAAGATCTCAATCCCCACAACGAAAGCCCAGATTTCCCAACACCGGTCTTCTACCAGCCCGAAACAATTGGTAGACGTATCTTCTAGCCCTGTGATGTTCTTGGGATACCTTGAATATAAGGCTTCAAAAACGCTGACAGCTCACCATTAACATCGGAGGAATTTGCGATAAGAAAAGCGGCAACCTTCAAGAAATTAAGATCTCTAAGAGGACCGCATAATTGCAGCTTCTGCAGGACCAACTTCTGCAAACCGGTTATGCCAAACTTATCCGCAAGACAATAAATTTTCGCATGCCTCATCGCCGCAGCACCCATCTGTTCTGGCTGCTCCGTTGCCCCAAAATATCCGGGAATAACTGATGTACTGCGCCCAGAATTCGAACTCGGTGTCAGTCTAGGTGAGTATTCCTCGCCGTAGAGGAATTCCAGAACTGAAGAGAAGGCTGCAGGGTCGTCTTCTGGAAGAAGCACTTCGCGGGTCATAGACTCCTTGAATTTGCCATTTAAGGCTCGATTGAAGAAGGCTGATTTCGAGAGAATACCTTCATGTGCGTAGAATGTTTGCATGTTTGGATGGGTGCCAACCATTACTTTGACTATAGGGGTTTGGAAGTGCCTACGACTTTCACGTCAGTCCTTGATTGGGGTTATGGTGGATTTTTTTTTTCTTTTTTGCACGGAGCCGCATGAGGACAAACTTTTCATAAATGTCCGCGCCACTAAAGAATCTTGCTTCTGGCACCAACTTTGTAGAGCTGGAAGGGGGCATGGCACTGGCAATACAGTAATCTTAGCGATCTGAGAATATTTTTGAGAGTGGAGCTTAGGAAATCAAATAGTAGGGCGGATGTGCTCGAGGGCTACATATGGGTTGATTAAACCTCCACACTGCGATTTTGGAGATGGCCGCCTTGGCCCAGAATTAAATACCTCCATTGGTATCAATGTGTTTGCTTTGATTAGTAAGTTCTTACGCATAACTATTTGTAAGACATTCCTGAAGTGACAACCATGCGTGTAACTGGTGCACCACCTCAGCCCTCGATAAAAATAATCCGGTGCAGGCTAAGGAGCTTAATCCCTTCGAATTCGTTCGCACATGTATTTAAGGCACACGAGCCTGAATGCAGTGCCTACATGTATATGCTCTAGCCCGTTTGTCAAGAATGGCCGTTTACAAAGTGGCCAACCTGCTTTACAAATGGGCCGGCCCATTTACAAAAGGAGCAACTTTGTAGATGGATCAGCCCATCTCCAAAGTGTTATTCAAACTTGGCCCATATTCAAAGTAAAATGGTTTTCATTCAAGTTAACCACAACTAAGTCAACTTACACTAAAAGAATGTCAGCCTCCCCACAACCTCCCCACCAATACAAGTCACCTTAAAACACAACACAAAAACAGCAGTCCAAGTCTTCAAGTTCTACAACCATCATCACGATATCATCCAGCACCTGAGTGCGCCGAGCTCTTTAACTCAGAGTGACATCTTTTTTGTACTAGTAGCCAATGAGTGTTTGACTTCATGATGAGATTGCTATAGCAGTAGGGTGTGTTTGAGTTCATGATAAAGTTGCTATAGTAGTGGACTGCGATGGTACCCTGAGTGGATTTTTAGCGAGGCCTCATGGTCCAAGCTTTGCTGTTGCACTTTGGATACGGGCCACCAACTAGTGCCACTTTGCTGGTGGGCCAGCCTATCTGCAAAGTTGCTCCATTTGTAAACGGGGTTTAATGACATACGGGCCGGAACATATATATCCAATAAGAACGTTAACGCTAGCCTTGGATTTATCGCGCGACAGTTTAACTTGTAAAAAAGTACCGCTACCCACCAGGCCCCCCACCTTTGCTAGGCCAGGCTATGTGTCGATCTAATCCTACATAATTATATAGTACAGTACAATTGCCTTATAAGGGTAATATTTCAGGTCTTGACAAGGGTTATTTTGTGTGTGCTAGGCCTTTTTTGTAAGGATTTCTGCTCTGTAAGGATATAGAATTGCCCTAATTTCACATCACTATAGAGCGATTGTACTGTATCGAGACACTAGCGGTGGAATACCTGCCCTTGATCATGATATATCACTCGTTTACGGGAACTCGCGAGAGAAATAGGCCCGAGCACACAGGCACTCGGGGGTTCAAGAAGGGCATATACAAATATATAGGCGGTGTCCTGACAGCCTTTAGAGAATCAAGCAATCGATCCCTCTTGTGCCTACTATTCTAACATGCTGTATTGCCAAGCTTATCCTCGCAATCCCAGGAAAAATCATTTATATCCATGTGATTGTACTAGATAAAGCTATTGCCTTGTATTTGTGCGCGGAACTTTAACTACTATTTTGAATCTTCTCGAATATCACTTACAATACCTAGAACCGGTTGCTACGAACCCAAGCCACTCCTTGAGCTATGTGTTGCAATGCCCGATTTCAACACTTCCCCTTACTTACCACATCGCATTACCTATTTCTGCGAGCTTATTGTGGGTTGGTTTAGGTAGTCCTCTTGTGAGAATATCTGCGAAATTATCTCCGGTTGGGACATCAAAGTCACGTGGTCGTTTTTCTCCCAAATCACTTTCTTACCTCTGTCCAGACTTCACTGTGTACACCTTTTTGTGGTGGCGGGGTTCTCTCTTCTCAAATATTAAGTATTGCGAGGAGCTCCCCTTACCTTTTGATATGCATGCTACCTCGTAGCCTCTTCGAGATATGGCACGTGTTATCTTAAACCAGCTTGATTTAAGCGTGCACATGCCGTATCACAGCGAACTCCCAACGACTATCGCTTATTCCTCTCATAGGCAGCTGATAGACATTATTTACTGCAGATTGAATTGATTTGGCTACAGTATAATAGCGGTTTGGCCGTTCCCTATAGTAAAGCAATTCATTGCTACCTAGGAGTAGTGTTAGCTCGCAGTGCTCATTGGGGGTAACAATCGTGATAATGGGATCGTGTTAAAACAAGGCAGTAGATAATTAAAAACGCCAAATAGGTATGCATGACATTGTGGCTATGGTGAGCTTAACAGGGAGAGGAGCCAGTGGTAAACAATCTTTTGGTCAAGGCTTGTGTCACGGTCTTCTAGAGCTGATACATGGTCATGTAAGCGTACAAGGCTCTGCTCGAGTAGCTCAAGGCAGGCCTTATCATTCGCGAGGCATCTCGAAGTGCTCGCCTCGCGCCTCGCGCACCTACTAATAGCGAACAGCTGTGGTCGCAATTTCCAAGTGAAACACGCATACTTATATGGAGCTACGGTGGCACAGAGGCTCTCCCTCCGTTCATGGCTGAGTCCCTCAAATATACCAGTCCTGGATTCACAAATTAGCAGGTAGTACCGTATGTACTCCTCAAATACGACCGCACCTGCCCCGAGCTAAGCCTAATATAGCACTAAGTAGCCCAGTCAAATGCTTGAGATTTGCATGAGCCACATATCATTCCTGTGGTTTTCTCAAGAGATCTTTTGACTGGTAGAATACCGATAATTTGGCCACATCTTGCGCCATACCAAGCTTAGCTTGGGGTAGGTACAGGTCGTATTTGAGGAGTATATACGATAGGTAACAGTAAGACGAAAGGGTGGAAGCTGTTCCCCCCGGCTCCCTCGAGGGCTAATCTTGAGCCTCCTCTTACTATGATACGATCTCCTTGCTTTTCTTATTATTTTGAGAAAAGCAATATTTAGTTACGGCAAATTTCTGGTAATTTGTTTTTACTGATGCTTGGCGGCGAGTTAATATCAACATTTGCTTGTCTTAGTCACATTCGACCACTTGTTACCAGAATCTGTACTCGGATACATAATGAAGAACCTGAAAACAAGGGTATTAGGTTGTCCAATCAATAAGTTGATATAGCTAGATCCAGCCAACTGCCCGTAACTGATTGACGTTTGTGCACTGGGCTGTGTCTGCATATTATACAAAATCGTAGAAAGTGTATGGGGCACGGGTCCAGCCCGGTGCACAAACGTCAGTCAATTACGAGTAGAACATGCATTTTCAGGTCCTTCATATGGTATCCGAGTATATGTACAGTTGCGTCCAACAAGCTCACGTGCTCTTTGAGATGCCACTGTGTAACGGCTCCATGTAGGAAAATGGACCAAACTCAACCAAAGTATTTGTTACTCAATAGAAAAGAAACCGTGAGATAATTGAACACATATACAATTTATTTACATGATAATAAAGCTAGAGTAAAATCTAGCTTTTTAATCAAGGTTTAGTATCACTTCGGTACGTTGTGGTACTTCAAAAAGCGCACGGACTTGTTGTACAACCATGAATAAAAGTCTTGACATCCCAATGGCTGTCTTGCTAGTGAGGTGGGGTGTCATAGTTTTTCTTGCACAACTGTACTACCACTTGGCTACAGACTTGGAGCACTTGGCAAGACAAAGGCGTTCCATATGCCAATTTTGTTGGACGCTCACAAGCATGCGAACCATCTGTATAGCGGCTGTGCTTGCGATTGTGCCTCTAGGAATTTAATATTGAGCGGCGGATACCACAATATCTTTCTAACGAGTAAACCCAGGGCTTATAGCAAGATAGGGAGGAATGGACCCGCTGTTCGTTGATTAATAAGATCTTGGCGGCATGATGGGACTCGGGAATTGCCATATTTCATAGCGCCCCCTTACAAGCTAGATGATCATCCTAGTTTCTACAATTGTACAAAGGGAAGATAATAGGACAGGTAATGGGACGAAATTATCATACCCCCACACTATTCCCCGCAAAGTAAATCTGTTTCCCAATGTCAGATTTACTCCTGCACAAAGCTTATATCTAGAGTATCTTAGCTGCGGGTCAGTGAAAAAGGCAGGCACACCTTCACAACACTGTTGACTTTCCAGGGAAAACAATTTTCCTTAATACTTCGTGTCTAGCTAACTTTTCACAAATATGGAATCCGATCATCCAAGACTACCTACTCTTGAAGTGCCAACACAACATCCTCAAATAGATGAAATAACACCGGTGATAGATGGGGCTTCAACGCATTCACAAGCGGGTCGAGCGGATAATGCGGAAATGGCCCCAGAGGCATACAATCCGGTGGCAGTTGTCGATGAAAAAGAGGTACGGTGGGCATATGACTTTGATAAGGAGCTCGAGCAAAAGAAGAAGGTTTTGGGATTGGAAAAAAAGATTTTCTGGATTTTACTCGCGATCATCGCAGCATTAGTCACGGTTGCTGCTGTTGGTGGTGGTGTTGGAGGTGCACTGGCAAGTAACAAAACTAGCAAAACTACTACAATTCTTGTAACGAGTAGTTCTGGTAAGCTACATACTACTTCCTTAGTGCCCTTCTTCGAAAGGAGTCGTTTAGTGGCGCAGATTTGATACCTAAAACGAGTCTACCTTTCGTAATTATTTAAGATAGTAATACCTATTTTAATTCAACTACTAATAGTCAAATTTACTTAGCCATACAAACATTAAGACCCACCCTGACCATGACAAATAGCTCAAGCTCTGATATAACTGCTTTTGAGGCTACCGGAACCGCTACGACGAAAACTACCAGCGCGACTTTAGCTCCAGCCCCAGATTCGAACTTTGTTGCTGTCAACTGGGATAAAGATTTCATGGTTTTCTACCAAGACAATTCCAAAAATATTCGCATGGTAGAGTCAAACGTGACCATTAACACCAATGTCCTCAATTACGGGTGGTCAAAGTCTAACCTCCTGCCTTTGACCGTCAGAAGAGCTTCCTCAATTGCTGCTGTTAGTTGGATAAAGACCAGTCGAGAAGTAAAACCCGCCCTATACTTCCTGATTCCTCTTGAATTGAACAAGGGTGAATAAAACTTTACTTAGGTTCGATTATACGCCTTTTCCGATCAAGACATTATTCAAGAATGCGCCTGGAATGTCGAAGCAGGAGAATAGACAGTTATGAATCTCAACAAAACGACCATCATAGGATCCAGCAACTCTCAGATCGCGGCAGTTCGTACGACAAACTCAACTATCCGCGTTTTCTACCAAAACACTGATAACAGACTCGCTGGGATGGTTTTTACATCGAATATGGGGGTATGGTTGACAGCTACGAAGTTTACAAATACAACTGATGCGGACTGGCCACTTCTCAATAGTCAAGGTTCTGGCTTGTTTGCTGTAAATTTCCTTATTACCTCACCCTAAGGAATACGCGTGTACTACTAAGATCCCTCTGGAAAATTGACCTGGTTCGAAGGAAAATCTGTGGATACCCCTGACGAATCATGGAGCATAGGTAAGACACTCTCCTACGATAATATAACACTTCCTAGTTTTAATATCTCTCAGGTCCAACAATGGAAACTATTCCGGACAAGGCATCCCTCACAGGAATTGTCGCCACGAACGAAACCGATCGCCAGCTCCAACTATTCTACATCCGAAACGGCAACCTCGTTGCTGACCTCTGGGGTACAACCGGCAGCCTGACTTCACCCACTAGCCCATACCTTGGCAGTAACGGTCTTGGTGTTGATGGTCCCGGCGTGGCGGCAATGTCATTCTATGAAATAGTGCTGGTGGTTTATGGATCTTCTCGTGGTTGGTTTAAGATTTGGCAATATACACCGTGGAATGGAGCTTGGAGTAACCTAGAGATACCGACTGGGTACTTCGAGAGGTAGACAGGCGACTCTTTGCCAAAGTCAAGTATTTGGCTTTTATTTCGATTTTGTGCGGTAATTGGCGGTTACGTGGATAGATGTTTGGCGTGTTCACTTCTTATGGTGTTTTCGGACAAACATAACTATAATTATAGCCAAAGATACAGGCACACACAAACCAAATTTTTTCTAAAGATAGTCACTCGCTGGCTTCGGCATTAAAACTATAAAAGTAATATTTTCTTAGATATACTAGCCGCAGGGCTAGAGTAGACAGTATCACTCGCTATCTTTCTATGACTGAACACATTACTCATAAAATGATAGTTATATTACTGAACATTGAAATATCTGTACTTACTCAAGATCTAATAACCTGGGGAATATTCCAAGAAATCTTGTATATTAAAAGATTTCTACTCCTCCAGTACAAATGGCTCTACATTCCCCAGCCGATTTGCTCCGTAAGAACTCGGGATACGTTAGAGTAGTAGGGACGAACGAGATCGATTGTTTGATACTATGTAGGTTGATAGCGCGCCCCCGTCTATATATTTGACAGTACCCTTCTAGAACCCCCCCAAATGTGCCCATGGACTCGGGCCTATGTCTCTCCCTAATATCCGCCCTGGGAGCCACACCCGGAAGACCTCTATATCAGGAAACTTTTACAACAGGGTATATGAATATTTAATTCATAAATATGTGTGGCAGAGCAAGGGTAAGTGTTTATCCAAAGCAGAGCATATAAATTTCGAGTGATATTTCATGTCTCGAGTCTCAACACCTAACAACTTTGACAAGATACACGTTCTTACCAGTTAACAGGCCAATGACGGAAAGGCTATTAGAAGTGAACTAACACCTCATACCCTATTAAGTAGACAGAACAAGACAAAAGGCGATTATCCACATGCCCAGTAGAAATATAAACATTCTTCAAGCCCGTTGCTCCGCAGGCCGCTAACTTAAAACCTAAACTCCAAAACAAATCCTACAATGGTCCTAACCCTTCTCCATCTCTCTCAAACAAACTGCCCCCGTCTCCGTCCCCATCCCCTTCTTCAACTAACAGTCGTCTCCCTTCGCCTCTCCCACCTGTCCCCTCCTCCACCCCGCCCCCAATAACCGCCAACCTCCCCACTCCACCCGCGCCACCTTCCTCCTCCGCATTAAGTACAAAAAACACATCTTTCTTCGTCAACACCCCCTGCAACAGCCCATGCGTCGCAAATAACACATACCTCAGCCCCAGCTTCTGAAACAAATTCGCAACCAGCATCAAGCTCGCCCCTGGACTCAACGTAATCGGCGTCGTATCCAAAAACGGCCTAAGATCGACCACCCCCGCGGCCCCCACACCCACCGTCTCCGCCGAAAAGCAGCATTCCGCATCCGCCTGCACGCCCGCGCGCCTCGCCGAATCCAACGCGAACCTCAGCTCCGACCTCGAAATATACCCGACCAGCCCGGCCTCCCTCGTGTCCGCCACCACCGGAAACCCCTTATACGGCTGTCCGCGCAGCAGTGCGTCCAGCGTCCCAACGGTATGTCCGCTCTCCGTGATAACCACCAGGTCCTCGATCCGCGTCATCACCTCCCGCACCGGCACGTCCGGCACGGGATCTTCCCGGTTGTCCAGGAACGGATACTCCTTGAACCGGATCCAGCTCTCGTAGATCCCGCGCCGGCCGAACGCGTCGCCGACCCACTTGCTCAGCATCACCGCGATCATGATCGGGAGGACGTATGTCAGTGCGCCTGTCAGCTCGAACATTATCACCACTATGGACACCGTCATGCGCGTTACGCCGCCCAGGGCGGAGGCGGCGCCGATGATGGCGAAGACGCCCGGTGTCACGCATTCGACGTCGGGGGTGCATGAGGTGAATAGTATGCTGGACGGGTGGGAGCGCTGGAAGGCCTGTACGAGCATGCCGGTGGCGCGGCCGTACAGTGCGCCGATCGCCATGGAGGGGAGGATGATTCCGGCTGGGACCTGAAGGCCGAAGGTGGTAGATGCAAGGAGGGCTGCGAGGAGGGAGGAGAGGATAAGAAGCAGGATTGGGGCGGCCGTGTGCGTGGGGTGGCAGAGGTTATAGGGGTCTTCAGATTTGGGACCACATTCTGCGAATAGCGCGGCGACGAGGGAGGTGGATTGGGGCCGCATGAAGATTATTGGGTAGTTTATTAGCGCGGTGATGAATGCGACTATGCACACTTCGAGGACGGGGTATTTTCGCGCGATTGTGGATTTTCGGAGGGCCGCGATTCGCATGTTGAGCTTTATGAACCCGGCGCCGTAGAGGCCGCCGAGAGCGCCTAGGAGCGCGAACGGGATGATCTCGAAGTCGTGCCAGCCGCGGGTGTATTTGACTTGGTAGAGAACGAGCTTGCCGGTGCGGAATGGGTTCATGAATTGTAGAGTTACAGCCGCGACCATGGCGGATACGAAGGACTGCCACATGGCCTTATCGGGGAAGTAGTATGAGAGCTGTTCGAGCGAGAAGAGGACACCGCCGATAGGAGAGCCAAAAGCGACGGAGATTCCAGCGGCTGATGCAGCAGAGAGAACCTCGCGTTTACGCGCCTCGTTGGTGGAGAGGGAGGCAAAGGGTTTCATAAACAGGTTTGCGCAGCAGCAGGCGACATGTACGAGGGGGCCTTCTTTTCCGAGCCAAAGACCAGAGGCGACGGCAAGACACTGGTGGGTCAGTAGGAGATATGGCGAATGAAGATGTGTGACTTACGAGCCCGATTGACTTGATAACGAGGGTCCAGGCTCCCATGAATTTCCGGATCACGAAGCCACCGAGGACAGTCTTGATCTCGGGGATGCCGCTATGGCGGGCGTAGGTTGCGTAGGTTTTTACGAGGATGCTAGCAGTTACTGCGAAGAGGATCTAGAGAGGTGATTAGAGGGTTTGAAGCATGATATTGGGTATTTAGAGCCTTACGGAGAAGAGAACGTAGAGGAGATATTCCACAACGTAGCTCCCACCTCTAGAATTACTCGCACGCAAAGCCTGACTCCACGGAACCCAATCCCTGCAGCTGTCATTGGCTGGTTCCAAATCCAAATCAGTCCCCACCCATATCCCGAGTCACAGAAAAGCACTCACCCTCCAACCCCAAACAGCAGAATCGCCGGCTTAGATAAAACGTCGAGCTGCAATAGCCATGCTTCAAATCACCCAACCAATTCGTCACAATATCGATTCCGGCAGCAATTAAGCCAGCAGCCACCCCAGTCGCTATGAGCACCACCCAGACCTGACTACTATCCAACATCTGCGCTACATGACCCATGACTCCCGTCCGCCGCGACAGCGCCCTGACCCGTAGTCGCTCCTTTGTGTACTCGAAAATCCAGTCAATCGCTGTCAGGTCGTCATAGACACGCCGACCAGGGCCCTCGGAGGACCATTCATCTGCGTTGTCGAGGGTCGAGTCTTTGGGGTTCTGCTGGAGCGCTGAGTTCAGGCTGAAGGACTGGGTGTCGAGATCAGTGGCCGAGTTGCAGGGCGAGTATGTTGGTTCTGGGGGGACGAGATCGGTGTCTGGGGCAGTAGGAAGGCTGGTAGAGGAGGAGGAGAAGAGGGAGTAGCGCGAGGGCGCCTTTTGGCGGCGCTTGAACGATATTCTGTATCAGCGAGACGAGGTTAGAAACTAGCATAGGTCAAGTAGGATAGCTACAGGATTCGAACCTGTTCCCTCGATCGTCTGCATCGTCCAGAGAGATACCGTCTCGGAAGTGTGAGCGCACTGGATCGTCCTCGTCCTCGTCGTCCTCAGCGGTGGGTGCAGGTGGGCGGAGGGGTCTCGGGGGAGTGTCGAGGCTGGAGGAAGTCGGGGAGTCGTCGAGATTGAGGAGGCGCGCAGCCCCGGAGGAGGACGACGCCATGGAGAGCGGAGGGATAGGGCGGGCAGATGGTAATTAGGACGAAGGACGAGAAAAGAACAGTCGGCGGGGGATTATATCATATTCCCACGAGAAGTGCGTTATGCACATACCTGTCTACATACATACAGGCACCGGTGCTGTGCTCTTCTCTGCCGTAGGCGTGCATCCCGGGCTGTGCCAAGACAATCGCAGGCAGATCGTTGGTGCGTATATGTCAGACTCCCCTCTCAACGTCACCTCTGTTCTATTCTGCATTCCCTTCTGCCCCTCTCTCCACCCCCCAGGCTTCACGATACCCCTTGCTGTGTGCTGAACATGCCCCCCCACTGCCTCCCATGACTTGCATCTAACTGATCCACCTCTGTCCTCGCTATGTCTCTCCTCCAGCACCAAGAGTAAGCTCTCCTCCCCCGTATACGTAGCTCTTTACTAACCTCTCCCCCCCAAACCAGCTTTGTTCTCTACCGGATCCGCAATCGTTATCTCCAATGCATGAAAGACGGCGTTGGCGAACGCCTCATCTCAATCAACCCCTCCGCCCTCAATGTCCCCGCATTCAAGAACGCTGGCTGGGGCTCTCCCTCAGAGATCCGTAGAACCTACTCTCCCCCGATCCCTGTCGGCGCAGAGACAGAATACTTCACCAACAACCCCCCAAAGTCTATCCGCGATAGCCCCATCCCCCCACCCATAGGTGGCATTGCACTAGGTGGCCCCGGCGATGGCGACGAGCTTGTTGCGGGAGGACTGGTCTCCCACTTCTCGAGCGAGAGCGTAGAGCTAGCCACGGGGAAGGCTGCAAAGACGGAGAGCGCGAGTAAGGGCTCTCGGAGAGCTAGAGAAATGCATAGAGAGGAGGACGATAGTTCGGATATGAGCGATGACTCTGACGACGACGAAGGCTCACAAGCGTTTGCCCCCCTCAAATCCGTCTTTGTGCATGGAGACTGTCTAACAGCCCTAGCAGCCCGACCCAGCGGATTCAGTTCGACTTTACAAAGAAGGAGATTGCCCCTCGTCCGCGGTCCGGTTCTTCCCCGATCCGCTCAGGTCCGCAAGTTCTCGTCACTTCACCTTCTAAATCACGTACGCGCCGACTGCGTGGCGGTTCTCATGGCGATGTCGATTTCAACAAGAATATACATGATAGACTTCCCGACGTCAACCTCGACCAGCTCCCTGATGCCGACGAAGAGCTCCTCTCGAGTGGTCTCATCTCGGAAGCAGAAAAGCTCCACGCCCGAATCACTAACCGCCTCCGCTCCTCTCCCAACTCCTCTCTTCCGCGAGACGATGGCTTCGGCGAAGACACCGGCGACGACAGTGATGCCAGCACTTCCATCTCCTCCGACTTCACCGAAACTGCCGACTCCAACCCCGCTGTAATCGGCAACTCCCTCTCCTCTTCTATCCGGCGTCCTCTCCCAGCTCAATCCCCGGCAGTCCTTCACGCGCTCCCGCCCCCCATCCGTCCCATATCCCAAATCCAACCCGTCTCCGCTCTGACCCAGCTCCTCCAAGCCAAAGCGCGCGAAGCCGCCAACCCCATGGAACCCTTCCGCCTCTTCTCCGGCAAAGGTGAACTAACTCCCATAACACTAAAACTTTACATACCCTACTCCCGCTCCTCCTCCCCTTTCGAAATCATAATCAACCAGTTCCCAAAACAGCAAGGGAATCGCCAAACCACCGTGGCAGAAGCTATCGGCTTCGCTCTCTACAAATATATCGAGGACAAAAAAGAACCCTCGCTCAAAGACGAACTATGTGACATTAACCAATGGACCCTCCGCATGGTCGATGATGGCGAACCCGACGAAGACTTCCCACCGCTCGAACGCACCCAACCCGTAACCGCATACATCGTAAAGAAATCAGGTCGCGGCGGGCGCCTAGCTGCGCGCGAAACCAAACTCGAAGGCGAATTCGCACTCGTTGAAGCAACACCCGACCAGTACGTCGAAAACGCCCGCATCACCCCGAGCGACGGCCCACCAAAGAAGAGCCCACCATCTCCGCAACAAACCCCACTGCCAGGAACCGCAGTAAGCACAGACACCGCAGCACCCCAGCCAGCATCTCAACTTCAGTTCATACAAGGAGCACCCAAGACCGGCCCGAGCAAAATCATTCGTATCCACATCAGCACGATCGACGAGTTCGCGCAAAGCGTAAGCGTGTGCGTCACCAGCGATACCTTCATCGGCGAGGTCCTCGAACAAGTATGTCGCAAGAAGCATCTCGACAAGAACAAATACATCCTCCGCCTGACTGGACATCCAAACGTAATCTGGCCTCTTGAGCGCACCGTCAGTGCACTCGGCGACCGTGCCGAACTCGACCTCGTTAAAAACAAGGCCTTGGGCTTCATCGACGAGCGGGACACTTCTATCGTCGAGACTGGTGTTGGGAGCGCTAGTGCCGGTGTTGGCGCTATGGCTGCTATCATGGGTGCTGGCGCGAGCAGTCGAACTCCGAAGAGAGGCAAATTCTTACAGCCAGTTGCATGGACGCCGGATATGCTGAGTAGCAAAGATTACCTCGTAATCCCCCCTCCCTCCCATGTGTGGTGCACGTGTATTGTGTAGCGGCTAATGTAAAGCGTAGAAATTCACGGTCTGGCGTAAAGCCTCAATGACATTCATGTCCCGCCACGAACGCATCCTCGCCATCGATGGCGAATACGTACACATCATGCCCTCTGAGCAAGAGCAAAAAACCCTCTTTGAAACATCGTCGAATTCGAAAACTACGAGTATCCATATCAGCACGATCATCGGGTGTAAGACGTATCGGAAGCAGCCGAGCTTGTTTAAGATTGTGGTGCTGAGACCGCAGAGAGAGATGAAAAGGTATGATTTTGAGGCGGTTAGTGCCGAGCAGGCGGTCGAGTTGGTAGCGGCGCTAAGGAAGGGGATGGCGAGGTTTAAGGGGGGCGAGTAGGGTGGTGGGTGGTGGGTGAGTTTTTAGGAGTTTGGCTTGGTTTGGTTTGGTTTGGTTCGAATTTTGTTTGGTTCGGCTTTCGTTTTGCATAGGGTCTATATATTGTTTCTATTAGCACCGGGATGCGGGATGCGGGATTTAGGATGTGAGATGTGGAGTTTAGGGTGTGGATGTAGTGCTAGATGGTTACTCTAGAGCTTAAAAGAATTTGGTTTGAAGAATATGATTGAGGATATTTTTATACGGCGCAGACCCAGTGTAGACTGGAGTTGCAGAGCTGCTTCATGTATTATCACTCGGATGACTGAATATGTGGTGTGTTGGAGAAGCTTCCTAGTACGGGGCGTGGCTTCGGAGTCGGAAATGATTGAGAGACAGGTACCCGGGCACTCGGGCACTCGGGCACCCGAAGGGCTATTTAGATAGGGGCCGTATACCCACCTCAGGCAAGCAAGCAATCGAGTCTTTCTTTCTAGTCCTTGGTTTGGTTGGGGCCATGGGAACTACCTAATCTGCTAGTACCACAGAGAGTATTACTAGTCATCAATGGAAATACATCTCTAAATGTACACGTAGCTATCTATCCAGCACACTTCTTTCTCATAGTGAATTCGTTTCGTTCCGTTTCGTTCCGTTTTTGGACCACGATTTAGATCTCAAGGTTGAGTAAAGGGTCGTACGGATACAAACGCCTTAATTTGATACCCGCAGTCCAAGACAATACTCCGCTAAACACACATGCACTAAACAGACTCTCTCGGATTCCAGGCAACAGTAAATATCGACTGACGCTTTTACTTCTACTGCTGCATACTAGATCGGTTGCCCGGCTAGTTCAGTTGGGTTGCCGGTCGTCCCCCCCCGCTACCCGGGGTGATCGAAGAGGAAAGCTGTAGTCTAGACAGAAAGAAAAGAAAAAAAACCAAATAACCTATTTCCGGATCTTGAACCCTCACTGACCGTACTTAGGAATATTCACAACACCCAACCCACCCACCCACCCGGGAAAACCACCGGTGCTCAAAAGCCTCGCTAATCTGAACATAGTTCTCTGTCTCGGTGTATTTGCATCTTGGTTATCGTCTCGCACTCTTTCCCCTTTGCCTTTTTCTCTTTCCCCTTTGTAGATAGATGCTATCTCGTATATTCAAGGAGATGATGTAGCCTAGGCAAGATATCAAATAGGGGGAGGAGAGCACAGAGAGAGTCTAAAAGAACTTAATCCTCGCTGTCCTCCTGCTTCCGTGGAACTAACTAGTCGGCGCGGTCCACCCTGGTTGGTAGTCTGGCTCAAGGGAGGACTGCTAGTTTTTGTTATTCGGTCGATTGCAGTATGTTTAGTCCGTTCAGTCTGTCCGTCTATCTAGAGAACCCAGTCCGCTCAGCCCATCTGGTACACCCAGTCCATCCAGTCCACACAGCTCGTCTATGGAGTAACCTAGCACTATCCGCAAACACGGCTGGCTAAGGCTGGCTTTTAACCAAAAACTTCTAGGCCCGGCTGAGGGGAAGAATCAAAGGGGTTCTATAAAGCCGAGAAGATAGTTAAGGATAAGTGATTTCCGTTTCCGATGGTGCAAATCCAGAACCTGAATGTATGTTGCAGTTACAAGACAAACCTAAACCTACCCAACGCTTGGCAACCACTCTCTCACTCATTCTCTCACTTCGCTCACGATCCCCTTCATAGAAAGAAAAAGAAGAGCGAAGCAAGAATCACATGCTCCTCGCCAACCCCCGCCCACCCAATATTGAATCCCCCGCCACCATACCAACCAACCAACCAACCAACCAGAAGCCAGCGGCGAAATTCAAATCCTTAACCCACCCTCTACTTGGCATCGATTCCTCTTAAATACTGCCCCCCTTCTCTCCCCCTCAATCTCTTCCTCCCTCTCTCATTCTCCCCGTATCATCTCCATCGGTGAACGAGCATATGATGATATCCCAGTCTAAATCCTAGCTACTGGCCCTTCTCGCTGAACCACTTCGCGCCGGTCGCTCTCCGCTGTTCTCCTTCGAGGTGCCTATCAGTCGGTTGGGCTGGCTGGGACGTTTGTAGTAGGGGAGGTGGTCGGCGCTTTGCGAAAGATCCTGTGATAAGCAAACTGATGCAATCAATTGTTCTCTGATGTCTTTGGTTGTTGGTTGTGGTTGTGGGTTGCTGGAGGTTGATGCTGTTCAGCTTTTTTTTAAAAAAAATTTCCTTTCAAGTTAGCCCAGAACAATAGAATGAAAGGGGGAGGGGGGGGTTTTAAGAAATCGAGTTACTGAATATACGCACTTTTGAAAACTGCTTGAGAGATTGGAGCACCTGCATTGAAGCTCTTTGGAAATGGAATTGGTTAGCGATCGCCCTACCACACCAGACCCTACGGTGGCAGAACGGTGTTAGTATAGAGCAGGCGCAAGATATGATCTACTCACAGCTGGAGATAAAAACACAGAAGCTCCCGCTTTGCTCTGTTCCCCTCAAGGAGTAATCTGCTAGTGCCAATGATAGCTTTAGCGCTTCGCACTGAATCTAGTCTAGCCAAGTGTTGACGAGTGGTAATTGATGACTATTTAATGGTTTGGTCATTGTTAGGAAGATCGTATCTGTGCCACAGAAGCAGAAAAACCCGGTACACAAAATCCATAGCCGTAAAGGAGTTTTGATATATGTTTAGAGGCGCGGAATAGGGATTGGGAGAGATACGAAAAAAATATCAGATAAACTACTATTTCTATCCCTTCTATCCTTTTACCCTTTTACCCTTTCTTCGCCATCCGCCACACCTCATCCACCGCGCCCTACCCTTCCCTCGGATCTCCATTTCCACCTCCATCAACCAAACCCGAACCAGAATATTCAGAATCCACGTCAGAATAAGTAACCTCTACATCAGATATACTATACTCACTCAGCGCGTACTTCTCCATATAAGCTTCCGGTATATCACAATACTTCATCCCAGTAACAAAGGCACCCACACGGTCCGCCCGATCAGCAACAATACGTCGCGCCCCACGACCAACCTGATCCCTAAAATCCCGAGCCCCATTCTCCAGCAGCAGCTCCACCATATCCTTATTCCCTTGCCTCGCCGCAGCAGCAATCGCTCTTTCGAAATAAATGATACCATCAGCATGCTTAGGGTAGAAGCTATCCGCCTGACTCCCCTTTTTCAAGCATTCGGCAGCGAGTGCAATATCTCTTTGCACGACAGCTGGGTAAAAGGCCTTGGAAGCGAGTTCTACCTCGAGTACACGAGCGCTATATCGTTCGCGAAGGAGCGTGCTATCGAGTCTTCTATCTTCCGCTAATTCGAGAGCAGTCATTCCAATTATATTCCAGGGAAAGGATCAGCGTCGTACTCCAATAGTAGTCGAACCGCCTCATTCGACCCCTGTTCGGCAGCGTGATGGAGCGGGGTCCGCTCCAGGAAGTCTAGGACATTGGTTTTGGCACCGTTTTCGAGAAGGATTTTGACGGCTGCTTCGTTGCGTCTGAAGGCTGCTTCGCTGAGTGGCGTTCTTCCGTCTTCATTTTGAAATTCAATGTTTGCGCCGGTGCGGAGGAGGGTTCTGAGGAGCGTGTGATATTTGTGATGGATGCTCCAGTCGAGGGCCGCCTTATTCACGGATAAGTAACAGGATTTAAGACGTCTGTGTTAGGAGGCTGAGAGGCCAGATGTAGAAAGACACTCTAAGCCATATTTTAAGGGTGAGCTGCAAGAGCCATCTGCAAAGCAGATTTCAGGCGCCCCGTTAAGGTTGTTGAGCTGACTTTTAGATTCATTATCCAGAATTGATCCAGGAACTTCATCGTCTGATGAGTCGCTTTCAGAACTATATACAGCTCCACCAGTTGCGAGTGTACGCTGATCCTGCAACATCCTGTTCCAGACCATGTTCTGGTCGGTTATATGACGTCTATCCTCCAAGACGAGGTTTGCGCCTTCTCCAAGCACAAACTGTATCATCTCATCACTGCACTTTTATGGTACGGTGAAGAGGATTTTGTCTCCGTTAAGCATTGCATCGATTATTTTTATGTCTTCTCCTTTCTGCAAAAGCAGCCGAACCATTTCCTCGTTTCCGAGAGCGGCGACACCGAATAGCGCCGCTGTGGCATATTTCTCTTTGCAGGCTAGTTTGCGCAGGGTTGGGGTGAGGAGGATGGATAGCTACTTGTTTGCCCAGAGGAATAGACTGAGATTTCTGGGCTTTAAGTTTTCTGCAATGAGGAGTAGGAGCTCTGGTGAGAGGTCCAAGAGTGACATTGTTTCAGTTTCCTGCCTGTTGTGAGAGAACGAGGCTTTCTATGCAGAAATGTTGCTGAGCAAAGGAAGGCCTGGCTCATGATTGATGTTTAGATAGTGGTATCAGTGACGCGAGACAGATTTATAGCACCAGCACCACAACCTCAAGCGTGGTGATGCGTCTGATCTTGCTGTGTGTTGGATGGTTGGTTGATGAGACTCGCGATAACATCAGTGGCGTACCAGTCCATCATAGATTCTCACTCGATTTTTAGACTTGGGGGGATTCACCACATCGATTACTCTAGTCTTGCTAGTCACTTATCCCCAAGAAACAGCATCCATTTCCAGCATGTTTCGTAGTCGCGAGTGGTGGATGAGGTTGAGAATAAGATTGCTATCCCAGAGCCTCACCACGCATCCGGTGTGGCGCGACCGTCAACCATCTTGGCAGACGCAGAGAGGACACGGTGCTTAGTGCCGCCAGCTTCACCTTCAACTCCACCTCGAACCTCCAGCATCTCGAATACAGCCACATAGCATCTGTCCCAGAAACCCCCAGTTCCAGACATGGCTGAAAAACCAAAGGTTAACCTCAATGCTCTCTCCGGTACACCTCCCTCTTCCTCCTCCTCCCTCCTTTTGGCGAGACCCAGACTGACACCCAACTTATCTAGAGCTCAAAAACACAACCGATGATATGATAGCTCCTGTTCGTAGCCCCTCCATGTGCCACGGCTGGATATGGAGCACACACTAACACAACACATAGTACCTAAAATCACTCGGATTCAAGCAGAGCCACACTTTGACGGACGTGCGCCTTACCCTCGGCTTTACCGCGTGCACCATCGCCGGCATCACCTTTTACTACGACTGGACCGCTGGATTCGAGGCCGCAAAGTTCTGGACACTCTACGCGGTCCTCGCGTATTTCGCTCTCAACACAGCGCTGACATGGTGGATCATGTTTGTTGAGGGCGGGAAAGTATACGTAGGGCAGAAAGACGGTGTTAAGGTCGGTTCCCACCCACCCCCCACAAGTCCTATCTACCTATCTACCTACCTATCCGGCTATACTAACGCTAATGGATCTGTAGATCGCTCTCACGTCGCATACAGAAAAACACTCGCCCTTCTACCACCTCAAGGTCGTCGCCAACCTACCTGGCACAGCTGCTCCGCACACCGTTACGGAGAAGAGCTCGTTTACAAATTGGTTTGATCAGCAAGGATATTTTGTCGAGAAGCCGTTCAAGGCGTTTATACAAGACTCTGTCCCTGCACTTGCGGCAGAGACTCCAGAGGCTGTCGCGGCGTTAAAGTCGAAAAGCAAGAGTGTGAAGAAGGCTTAATAGATACCGGTTTTTTCTTTTCTTTACTTGGTTTCTTTTTCTCATTCTTTGGGGCGCATGTAATTTATACAAAAGGCTGCAGCGAGGAAGTTAAAAAAAAAAAACCTGGGTTGCATGCATGCATGCTATGACTGCTAGTTTGCACCGTGCTGTGAGGGAAACCAATGTCTTCTTTATGTGCTGTGCTGTACATCTACCATCCCCTCTCTACCTCCTAAGCTTCCGCTCCGCCTCATAATACGCCTGCAGTGTCGCTAGATCATTCGGTCCCCCCCCAACCTCATTATTATACGGACTCCCAGTATTAAACGCCCTACCCCCCGCCATTAGCACAAGCCCCCTCCCTCCCCAGTCCCTAGAGAAAGAAAGAAAAAAAGAAAAAAACCTACTCAGGAAACCTTAAATTCAACGTCCTAGCCGGCCTCGAGTCTTGAAACAAGCTCCGGTCAGCACCCGCGCGCTCAACCATAGCCGTATGTCTCGCATTCCGCTCCTCCCACTGTTGCTGCAGATCGCCGTAGTAGCTGAGTGCGCGCGATAGCGGGTTGCCGTCCGGTCCGGAGATGGAGCGCTCGAGCTTGTAGAGTGCGAGACCGCCGACTACGGCTGCTATGGATATGTAGAAGCCTTTGCTGAAACCTGTTGGTGCTATTAGTATCGAGTGCTAGGTATCATTATTTAATCTACCCTCCCTCCCTCCCTCCCTCCCCACTACTCCCTCCTTCTTCTCCTACCCCCCCCCCGAACTAGTAAATGGAATTGAGATGTACCTTCTTCTGGGTGAGCAGGCGGCGGGGTCATATGGATGATTCGCTCGCCCTCGTGTGTGTTTGGGAGCGGCGCTTTGCCATTTGCTGCGTCGGAGAGAGTTGCATTGGTGCGCCTGGCGAGCAGGGCTCGGGAGGAGCAGGCGAGTGTCCTGCTGCGGACGGCAAACATTGTTGTGTATGAATTGCGATTGAGTGGAGATAGTCTGGTTTTTGGTGGGGGGGTTATTATGTTGACTGAGTTTCGGGGTTCGTGATACCGCTTCTGCCAAGAGGTGGTGTGAAACGAATGCCAAGAGGTGGGCTGTAGGACCCCTAACCCTTGGAACTGGATCGAGGCACGGAGCATCACTCGGATCGCTGATTCCCCACGCAGCTAAACGGATGTCCCTTTGTCGTAATTTAGCCTAAATCTAGAAAGTTTGACTTTAAACTATGGCTCAAGACAGCGTGCCTCCGCTAATCTACAAGAATACCAGATCCAGTCCTGGCAGTGGAAGCATCCCCGCCTCAGGAAATAATGCAACTCCTCCCTGGCTCATGAATCCCATCTCCCGCAAAGACAACGGCCTCAAATGACTTCAATGTGAGCACTCCATCCTTTATACTCAACGCCCCATTATAGTTCCCAAACAGCACCTGCGGGTCGGCATCATTCTTATGTGTAAACTTTCCATCCGCTAAATTCCACTTCGCCTCCTGCGCCAGGAAATTTAAAACCACAACAATAGCACCTTTCTCCTCGCTCCCCTCTTTATGACCTGTATAGCCTTCACGTCTGTAAGCCAGGACATTTTCGTCTTCTTTGGTAAGCATTTTGAATTCGCCGTAAACGATGATGTTGAGGTAATGTTTGCGGAATTTGAGAAGGTTGGACCAGTAGGTGTAGACGCTATCGTGGTCTTTGACTTGGAGGGAAGCGTTCCAGGTTGGATATTCATCGTGTACACGCATCCACGGTTTGCCGGTGCTGAAGCCGCCGTGTTCAGTAGAGTCCCACTAGGGTTGTACAAATGATTTTAGCATATATCGTGCATGTAAAAGTGCGGGGAGAGTAACGCACTTGTATAGGCATTCTCCCGTTGTCCCGGGCCTTTAGCTGGATTTCTTGCATGATGTCGGACATATCCGCGTCGCCACCTCCTCTCTCTTCTAGGACTCTTTCGTAATGGGAGAGTTTCAAGTCAGCGTTAGCCCAAAGATATATGGATTATGTACTCCAAATGCGCTATCCAAAACTTACTTGTTCCAATTGTTTATCGTCTCAATATCCTTATACTCCTCAATCCCCCAATCCTTAGGACAATTCCTCATACCCAGCTCTTGTCCCTGATAAATATAAACTGTTCCGCTCTGGAGGGCCAAAAACGTGGCCAGCATCTTCGCGGCCAGCGTTCTCATCTCGTAACTACCGTCAGTGGCGTTACGGTCAACATACCGGGATACAGTTCTAGGTTGATCGTGGTTCTCATCAAATAATGCATTCCAACCATCATTGTAGATCATGTAAGTCTGCCATTTGTTGACTATTTCCTTTAGATCCTGGAGATGCCATTTTCGGGGACTAAACTTCCCAAGGTCTCCATTGTCGATAGCGACGCTACATAATTGACGTTAATGATTAAATCTTCACCACTCAATAGATGCGGAACCTTACATATCGAACTGGAAGATCATATCCAGTTCTCCTCTATCCCTTCCAATAGTCCTTAACACCTCATCTGGATCATCTACCCACGGCATTTCCCCTACGGTGAGTGTATCATACTTATCCAACACCTTATTCCTCATTTCATGCAGATATTCGTGCATTCTCGGTCCGTTAGCACAATACTTCATCCCCAGCTGGTACTTCTCGCCAGGCTTAGTGACCGGAGCGTCAGGGAAAGTTTGAACTTTGCTGATGAGATTGATCACATCCATGCGGAACCCATCGACTTTCCTGTCGAGCCAAAACTTCATGATATCGTAGACTGCCTCGCGGACTGGTGGATGTTCCCAGTTAAGATCAGGTTGACTAGGAAGGAAGAGGTGGAGATAGTATTGGTTGCGAGTTTCATCGTATGTCCATGCGCTGCCTGTATATTTAGGAATAGGAATTGTCAAAATAATTAGTATTCTATAATCTACAATAACTACAAAAAAAAAAAAAGTAAACAATTAAGACCTGGAGATTATTCTTACCTTCGAAAACAGAAGCCCAGTTATTAGGAGGCTGTCGTTGACCATTGCTATCTATCCTAGGATCTTTCCAGATATACCAATCCTTTTTCAGATTATCTCTCGAGGACCTAGACTCCTTAAACCAAGCATGCTATCCCCATACTCAGCACCTATACTCATGCCCCACCCAACAAAAAGACATAAACAAGATCCCAAAACAGAAAGAGAGAAAAAAAAGCATACCTCATCCGAAGTATGATTAACCACCAAATCCATTACCAATTTCATACCACGTTTATGCAATCCTTTAGCCAACTCGTCGACATCTGCCAAAGTCCCATATCGGGGGTCGATATCCCGATAATCCGAAATATCGTACCCCATATCCTTCTGCGGTGATTTATAAACTACCCGGAATCTGATTAGCCAATTGTTTCATTGAGGCCAAAAAAAAAAAAAAACCATGTTTCCAAGGAAACTGGAAAGGATAAATAGAAACGCAACTTGGCGACAACCAAACAACATCCACATTGAGTTTCTTCAGATAATCGAGTTTCTCGATGATGCCATGTAAATCCCCAATGCCATCGCCATTCGTGTCGTTGAACGAAGACGGATAGATTTGATAGACTGCGGCATCCTTCCACCAGGCACGGTATGGACGACGTGTTTTATGTGAAGCTGATCCGGAAGCCGGGGCTTCATCCTTTTTGACAACCGTTAGAGTCATTGTAGAAGTCTTTTTTTTTTTTTTGAAGCAAAGTCCACAGAAGTTGTTGCGGTTTTGTAAAGAGAATTTGTATGTCTTTACCTCAACCTAAGAGCACCTCCCACGGGCTTCAATTATACCTTTTTCTGGGGCCTCACACTTCTCCGCAATTGCTTGCCATAGCCGGTCTCTGGGTTTAACAATAAAAGTTTTGAAAAGGTGTGCATGTACGACACAGTATGATGTACCCACACCACAGCTTGTTTATGCAGACTCAATGCCTAATGACGTCACGAGCATAGTCGGATGAGCTGGCAACTTTCCGCGAATCACCAGTCGTCACTCGCTACTTAATATCTCAATAAAAACTACTTTTTATTTCTTGGTCCCGATCGAAGTCAACTCCAATCCTACAAACAAAAATTCATATACCCAATCCCTTCCCCATAAACATAACCGTCCAATCTCTACCCATCACCGTCATTCCCAGCCATGATAAACACCACAAGACTTTTATGCGACTCCATGAAACTCATGACTCTCCACCGACTCCGTCTCTTAATCCAAGTTCGAAATAGTCCTATCCCCATCTCTTGCAATTGTCACTTGAATATTTCTCAATTCATAGCAGAGTAAGTGGAAATAGTCTTTGGTGGGAGTATAGAAAATGCAATAGAAGAGCAAGAAGAGCGGAGGAGAGAAAAATAGACAATAACAATATAAAAAAATGAGAACCCGAAAAGTTAATTGAGAATAAAACTGATACAAAAGAGAATTTGATAAATCAAGACCTGTTAAAAGGGAGAAATCAATCTTAATAAGAGAATTTAAGCACCCAATCATAATGAAAAAAACATCGACTTGAGAAAAGAAAAGCAAAAGAAACTGGGCCAGCGTGGGCGACGTTAGGTCTTTTTATCACCTTAACTGAAAAGGGATTGTATTTACTTTGTTACTCCATAACAAAATATCGAAAGTGAAAAATAAGTTGTATATATCCAGCAAAGTCATTCAAAAGGTTACTTCAGCAACCTCAGCGCTGGTGAGAATCAGTACTCAACTCCTACCAGAGGTCGAGAAAGGGTTGGATGACTCACCCTTCCTCCCCTTCTCCCTCCACCGACACCTCCCTGTTGTTGTTGCTGTTGTTGCTGTTGTTGCTGCTGTTGCTGCTGTTGCTGCTGCTGCTGAGTGAAGACAGGAATACCATTCATTGCTCCGTAAGGATAGCCCGCCATGAGTTGCTGTGCCACGAGCGGATTCAACCCTCCAGGGCCCATTCCCATCCCACCAAGCATCTGGCTTCCAGCCATTTGCTGCTGCTGCGGGATAGGAGATCCACCCGGATGTCCCCCACGAAATTGGTCTTGAGGACCGGATGCACCACTGTAGTTGCCCATCGGAGGTGCCATACTATAGAACCCAGCACCAGGACGACCCATTGATTGCTGCAACAGAGCTTGATATTGCAAAGGAACATTACCCATTCCAGGGGGGGCCCCTGGTCCATAAAGCTGAGCAGCATTAAGGTTAAACTGCTCAAAGGCTCTCAAGGTTGCTAGATCAATGCCACCGTTCTGAGATAACTGTGCTGCGGTAGGATCAAAAGTTGGGGGAGCAACTGGATAGTATCCCGAAGCGGAAGCATCCCGACTATTGTTGTGATGACCATTCTGATTGTTGTTCGCAGGGGCATTATGGTGAGTCCTATTACGGTCGCTACTAGCATTTGAGTTGCCATTAACTTCCCTAGGATGATCTTTTGGTCCGTTATTGTTGTTGTTACTGTTATTGCTGGTATTATTGTTATTACTTGAAACACCGTTACGGGTAGACAAGCCAACTTCGTCCATCAGCCTCTTGTATCCCTGCGAAGGAGTTGCCTTCAGCTTGAGTAGGACGTTCCGGACGTTCTGCACAACCTCGCTCCGCATCGTCTCCTCGAAAAACGGTGTGGTGAGGACCTTAAAAATCAGAGTTGCTCCACAAGAGTGATCGCTCAAAATATCCTCCAATACTTTGTCTCCTTGTGAGAAGAAAAGTGCTTTGAGGATAGTATCGCGCGCCTCAGGTTCGTTCCTCTGGTTGATAACTTTCAAAACAGTCAAGTAGGCGACCTTGTGAGTGCAAAGATGAACCAAGTGGGGAACTAATCGTGGAGCAAGTACAGTTCGTCGACGTGGGAACGTGCAGGTATCCAAGAACCAAGTCAACAGTAGTGCACCATTGGCATTGGTAGCCAGTTGTACACTGTGCAGGGCGATAGCAGCTGCTAGCATTCTTTGCTGATCTTTGCTAGCATGGTGGCTCTCTAGACATGCCCTCATGGCTCTTGCACCAAATCTTCCCTGTGCAATCTCCCACATTCGACCCAACATGGTCTCGAATATGAAATCATTCCAAGGAGCTCCAAATCGCAAACAACACTGAAGCACATAGTTTCCGTACTGATCAAGGAAGAGCGCAACGGTGTATGGGCGAAGACAATCACAAATTTTGTTCATCTGCGCGGGTGTTTTAGCGACATCAATGATCTTCTGGCCAGCCCAGGTACCATTCTTATCTATAATAGTTATTAGTAACTACCATACAAATCTTTTAGGGTGATTACTTACGAATACCAATCTCGGCTAAATGAGGACCAATCTCAACAAGCATGGTCTCCTTGATCTCCTCGGAACAATACTCGAACAACTTCTGGACCACGGTATTTCCAAGGTAATCTATAATTTATAAGCTTGCGGAACAGAGAAAGTACAGATGCGATTAACTCACCACTTGAAAGTTCTGCAATCTCAGGTAGCATGTTTAGAGCCATCTCTTCAATCTCCGAACCCGAGCAATTGCCGTTATCGATCCGTTTCCTAATCTCTCTCAACTTTGGTGCATCGTGAACCCGGTTGTGGCTAGGTTCAGGAATAGATGGAATTTCAGCCTCAAATGAGTCATATTGAATGGCAAAATCGATATTCTTCGCCATGCGGGGAATTTCAGTTTTCTCAGCCCCAAATTCAATAACAATTTTGAGGATGTCATCTTTCATATCGGCCAATTCAGGAACCCCAGGCACTTCAGTGCTATCATGTCCCCCCTCCCTACCATTTGGGCCGGCGGTTGGGTTGGTGCTGTCACGCCCCAATGCGAAACCATTCTCAGCTCCGATGGTGTTAGGAGTAGATGCTTTCTGGTGGGGATCCGGGCTTGGCGAACCATAAGCTCCTCCGTTAGGGGTAGGAGTCCCATTACTTCCAGCCGACGATGGCTTAGCGAACCCGATTCTCACAGGCCCTGCACCCGGGAAAATCTCTTTTCCATTAAGCTGGTTGCGAGCCTGGATCGCTGATTCCATGCGTTCAAAATTGATGAAGCCGCAATTCTTGTGGGTCAAAACACGGGCTGATTCAACATGACCGAATGTGCGGAAGATATGGTCAAGGGAGGTTGTAGTAGTTGAAGCAGGGATGTTCCCAAGCCACAGAGACCGAGTTGGACCTTCCAAAGAAGATTCTTCAATGGAAGCTAACCCTCCTTCTCCGCTAGATGGCCTGGGATGTAATGTACCAAGTTTCAAAGTATCTGACCCACTTCCCAAATCAAAGTAATCACCCCTCATATCGGAGGCGCTAGTCATAGAGTCAAGTCGAGAAGGTGTGGCCAGATAGCTCTTCAGGCGATTCACAGGTGGAGAGTCCAAAACACCAGCCGTCCTAGCTCTTGGCCGACTTGGTGAGGCATTATTAGCGTATGCGTGAACAGCCAAAGCATGAGCTGTGGCTTGCGCTTGGGCAGCCTGTAATGCAGTCAGGGAGTTCGGTGTCACGGAACCGCTGTGCTGAGTCGAGTAAAGATGGCGAGCTTCCTCCTCTTCCTCCTCGTCCTCTTCTTCTGCGTACTTCTCCTTAGCATTGACTGAGTAAGAGCGGATACGGTTGATATTTCTCTGCACGGAACTAAGATCGGAAACAAAGGGTTGCAGAGCAGCTGCACGTTGGCCTTCAATCAGTGGATCCAAAGTCATTGGTTTCGCCAAGGTTGCTCTTGAGGTCTGAGGAGTATCCACAAGCCCAAGGTAATCCAGTGTTTTAGGTGCCATATGAGTAGTCTCGTCATCTCGAGAAAATGAGGACTGTGCCGGGGAGGAAGGGAGACCGCCGTTGCCGGGGCGGGACTGTGACCATGAGCTGGAAAAGATTGAAGGTCCAAAAGCGCTAACATAATTGGTGCGTTGAGGTAGATTCAAGGACCCAGATCTCAACCTTGAAGCTACGGAAAAGCTTGACATATTCGCTGATACTGGGGGTGAATCCACAAGGTCAAGGTTTGAAGGTGAGGTAGATTTGAATGGGCTTGGAACTGGGGAGGGACGGCTGGTTTGTGGGATAATATTGGAGAGAGCTGGTGGTGCATTGTTAAGGCCACCGGGGGAAAATCTAGAAGGAACGGTTCCAGCACGGGCGCGTCGATACACCGGAGACGAATAATCTGTTGAAAGAGGTGTACTATCAGCAAAGCTGTTGGTTGACTGCGCCTCTGGTACAATGTTCTCACGGTCCCTTAAGGACGACGACGGACTTGATGACATCGGTCCCCAAAGACCCGGAGGGTGTGGAGGACCCACGCCTTCCTCGGCTTGGATCTCGCGTGCCCGTTTCGTGAACAGTCTGCTGCCGGAAGACGCATCGTAATTGGGAGAACCTGCCCCCATTCTTACGTTATTTGTCGAATTTCCAGCACTCATGCTTCCGTTAGCGTATCCAGGACGCAGCGAATTGGAACCCGGATCGGTAGGAGAATTATTCGCTGTGTTACCGCCGGTGGACGAACCGGAACCGTGCTGAGTGGCGAGCGCTTGCAGATGGCTCAAATTGAGGTCAGAATTGGATGACATTAGGAATTACACCTATGGATAGATTTGTCAGTCTTAAAAGCAAGCTCGATGAAGTCACCGGAAGGGAAATCCACAAACCAGTGATGTGGGCCCGCCAATTGGAGAGGCTTGCTCTAAGCAAATGTATCTATTTCGACTTCTCGAGTACCGAGGTCTGTAGCGGTCCAGGATTGAAGGGGCCAAAGGAAATTAAGCCCGGTGATCCGATTACGATGAGTGACCAGGAGGTTTAGAAATTTGAAGTTCCTCGATGTCCTCTCTCAATTTAAGATTATTCCTCTATGTAGCGCAGCTGTGTGCTCGTCAGATTAGAGCGGTCGAGATTAAAATGGGATATCTGTTTTTTTTTTTTCGTCCTCAAAATATGTGTACTAGGGAAAGTACTGGGGCCAGATGAAAACGTGGTCAGCTAAAACGGCTGTCGACAGGAGCGGAGTCGTTATAAATAAAGCAGAAGAAAAAAAGGGCCAAGGAAAGAGGGAGGCTCTGCACACTAAAACTTCATGTTGGACTGTCTACTCACATTTCCGTTACAACACAAGACGTGTTCCAAAAAAAGACTGATTTTTCGCCAGTAAAAAATAGGGATCGTGAAAGTACGAAGGGACCGTGTATGCGTTATCGCTGACTATACAAAGTCGCTTCAGATTAAAAGGGGGGAGGGGGTAGCGAGCCAAAGTAGAAAGAAAAGCCTGACAGCGTTTTATGTAAGGAGTAGACTACTGCGGTCGAAGCAAGCCTTGACGAGGCGGGGGGGGAGAATTGAGGGGCGGAGGGCGGCGGGCGGATTAGAGGCGGAGGTGGAGGAGGAGGAGGAGGAGGAGGAGGAGGAGGAGAGGAAGGAGACGGAGGAGAAGAAAAGAAAGTGTCAGGCACGCAGCGAAGAAAAGGGAGGTCAAGGGGTGCCGAGAGAGCGAAGGGTCCAGGGAGGAGAGCGGAGTCCAGTGTGGTAGACTGGCATAGCAGCAGCACGAATATCTAGTCCCTACTAAGTACAGTGTATAATACGTCCTGGAGAATCACAGGCAATTCAGCTACATGTAGGTATTCTACTTGTACTCTACACGTACATGTACCTACGCCCAGTCGCTTGAACAGCCATCCAGCTACTCGTGATTCGTGAGCTGATACAATCATTCGGCAGAATCAGTCCCCATCAGTTAGAGCCTTACGAGCTGTGTACCCGGATACCCTGTGATACCTGCCGGTACCTACTCTAGAGCAGACCTGAACCTTGTAGTCAAATGAACCCCAAGTACTTTCACATCACGTCTCGGCTGTGGGGAGTATCGGATTCTTCAGGAGTCTGGCCGGCAAGCAAGGGGTAGGCCACACCCCCCATTATGACTTTGGTCTCATGGCCAGTTCTCTACAGTTGAAAGTTGTTGCAACATCGTTGGATGAAATAAAAACCACAGGTACGGTTTAGATCCTAACCAATGCATTCCTTGGGCATATCCCGACATCTGATTGAACAACAGATTTGGTTCTCGATGGATTTGTGGGGATCGCAGTCTAATGGTCCAGTGATGGGCTAGCTAGCCTTGTGAACGCATCGCTTTGCACTTTGCAGATAGATTGCAACAGCACGTACGCGTACATACGCACTTGGAATGTAATGTTACTAATTGGGCCTACCAGTTCGATTCAATTCGCTAGGACGAGACTGTAAGAGATTTAGGTGGATAGCTTTTGGTATCCTCGACTGGGAGCAATCTCTCCAATCCCGAAATTCAGGCCGGGAGTTTGAAAACCCTTCGGTTCCCGGCTTCTAAATGCAACGGGGCAGCCCCTTCAACAAAGATTTTAATCCTTGAACCATCCATCGATGATCATCGTGAGGTGGAAGATGCTTGAGCTGGGCATCTTTACCCGCACACCCGAACATTCATGAAACACGACTCCCGATAGCTAAAGTCCAACAACCTCCCCCTTTTTTATTTTTCTCAGCGCCTTCTGGAACAGTTTCCGGTCAATTATATTTCATATTATACCCTAGCTGGCCAAGTTGCTTATTCGTGTATTTTCTTGGGAAAACGCTGTTTACGTTAGCACAAATAGCAAACCTTGTCACAGGGTGTTCTAGAAGTACCTCGCTGGGCATGCATAGTATTTCGCTTGCTTCTCGGCTCCCGAGTTCCTTTTACATCTTCACCGGACTCATCAAATGTAGCAGGAGGTTCGAAGCACTCGATTGCTTGGATGTGGAATTATGCACATATGCACTGATGTTCGAATTGGCGAACAGACAGTTCTTGGGCCTGTGGGGAAAGGGAATGGCTCGATCACCAATTGCGCCACAATACAGAAATAGAACTAAACATCGCACAACGGCTTTCCAAGGATACCGATGTAGAAACGGCTTAGCATTACCCGGCCTTTTTAGAGACGACGATTACCAGATTGCCGTTGCTTATAATAGCCTCTTCAACCAATCGCAATACTCGATTAAACTCAAAACTTACCAGTATCTAAACGATATTGGCACAAGCGGTACACTGCCGTTCTTAATATTTCGATGTTCACTTATGCTGAAGTTGAAACCAGTGGTGGAAACGACGTCGTGATCGCGCCTATTGTGTGTGTCAAAGCAGTGTAATCGGTTATATCAAGGTTATGCGCGTGACAGAATCATTATCTCAAGCTACAGTTGGATATTTTTCTTATTTTTCCGGAATTGCGCGTGAAGCCGTGGACTTTACTAGTACGTGCTACTAGGCTGTGCACCGCGGGGGCGACTTGGGGATCTAACAAGTATACATGTATGTTCCAGGGGCACAAATGTGCATTTTCTGAAACGACGATAAACTATCATCGATAGGTCTTTATCAGTTCACACTACACACACCCCAAAATCGCAGCCCCCATAACATACCAGTCATTTTTTTTCTCTTAGGTTCTATTGTAAGAGTAAACAAATCACATACGAGAACCCGCAGAACATCAGTGCTAAGCCTTTCGGATTCAAGAGTAGCGTTGCATCCCTTCTCTCATGCTCTGCCGTCAGATCCAAAACTGGATACGGTAAACCTTATGTTTGTTTTGATAGACCAATGAAACTACATTCCGCCGCGCGCGCACAAGGAATATGAATATCTTGTTGTCAAGCATATGGATTGAGACATTGAAAATCAAAGAAAGTGATATATTTAGTTTTTATAGCCATGATAGGATTGTTTAGACAAGGCGATATGACAAGATCCAATGCAGGTTACGGTAAGTATTACAAACTCCACTCATCAAAGGCTGATACCCCTATATCGCAGTACACCGAAACTTTTCTGACAATCCAAGTATTTAGGCGAAGCAATATCCCTAATATAATTGGGGCCGGTAGAAAACATCGGAAAATCACCATCTGCGTATTACTTTGCTTCGCAAACATTCTACTGTGTCTATGCACTGCAAATATGCATATGGCGAGGGTTCAAACCAGCTCCTTTAGAAGTTTCTATTTCCAGGATCAGCATGGTCGATTCTGAGAATATCCAACTCTATTATATTACCAACTGACTACCTTCATCAGCCACGAAGCAATTGCATAATATAACATAGCCATATGCATCCCAGCCTGCATTTTAACTAAAACAGCAGAAGATCCAAGATACTCAACGATATATGACCTCCGTATATCCAAATGATTCAAGTAAGCATCTTGTCAAGGTATACTTTCTCATTGCCCGTCATGTTATTAACCTGCTGTTTTTATGCTTAACTTACAGCCCCATAAAATGTGGCGCGGTCTATAATACCCCATATATATCTATAGGGTCCGTACAATATCGTCAGGGAACCAGGCATGACAGATCACCACCATGCTTTGCCTTTTTCCACTCTTTGTTCCATTGTTCTACCATAGTACTTGGTCAGGGATTTTGGCCCAGGCAAATATTCTCCGGAAATAAATTTGCTCCTTCAACCATAATTAACCCCCTTACCCCCTGGAACAAAAGTTCAAACTACATGCTCAGGTTTAGGCCTCTAATCAAAAATAGAAAAAGCTAATATTCAGTAATATAGACATGGGGCTTCCCCAGCTTTGATCACAATGCAGTTTACAGCAATCTAAGTTTATGACCTAAACGCAGAGTACGTCAGCCTTAATCTAGACATATTGCCAATACTCTACGATAAAACCTCGCTCCACATTAACCACTACAATATAGGGTCACCTACAAATTCATTAGGCCGTAGTTCCAAGCTCAATCTGCAATAACTTTATCGATCGGATAACGATAAAACAAAGAATCTCCCGGCTGCCCGATCCGTTCAGCCACAATCCCTGCTCCCACAATATTCTACTGCTCTACACATCGGCCGTGCGCAGGCTTAAAAGGACTGCTATGCCTCCACTCCTACCCTGCCACCACTGTTTGATATAGGCTCTTACAACTTATCGCTAATATTCTAAAATATCTCGCAGTTTAGCTGTATAAGAATGGGACGATATAGCCCAATCACGTTTTAAACTTATTACCAAGAGAAGAAAAAATCTCCGGGGACCCTAAGGCTGTCACTTGGGGGATCGAATTGCTGGGAGTTCGGAATTATGTTGCATAAATATCCAGGCAGGTTTTCAAGGTCCATTCATATCATGCTCTCTGAGAACCGGAAGGTTGAGTATTCAACTCAGTAACTCGAGTACTCTATCCTTGATATCCAAGGATCCCTGGGGTTGTATTCCAGTAGCACAACCATCCATAATCGACATAGTAGTTGAATACTGTTATCATGGATTACTCCCCTACGCGTGTCAGCGTATATATTTTTAATATTTTACGCCTAAAGTCACATGTACCACCCCATTCCAGATCCGAGTACGTCGACGTCGTATATAACGGCAGACAATCACGCGATGAGCATTACCGCAAGCAGTTCTTTGCAAAACACCATGTATTTGCAGAGTTTAGGAAACCTTTTCCCCTCTTCTGAGGTATAAGATTTGCTCGTTTCTCTAATGGTCAATTGGGTCTGTCTCATATCATGACCAAATACGATCCACTAAATGCAGAAAATAGGGAGTTTTGGGTTGAGGAGTTACTTAAATATTAAATATCTGACTGGTTAGACCAACACAAGACTCACAAAAGGAGGACACATGAGGGTCTCGCACTACCCAAGTTAAGATCACCTGAGTCAAAACTGGCGAAATTTAAAGCTTGAGAAATACTTTTTATGCTATCTCTGAAGATTTCATTCCCTCTCAATTATTCAGCTGTTATGGTTCCCACCATCAAACACAAAATCCTTGATCACGAAAGTTCGGTACCGGTCGGAAAGCTAAAAACTCCTCCTTCTTCTTAGTTGGCTGACTGGTTAATCTTTAGAATACATGGTCAGAAGATTTCATAATACAAAGTCTTATCCTCATCAAAAGGCCTGATTTCTAGATCGAGAGACAATTCTAATAGCCTCTAATATCCCTATTTTCAGAACTAATAGTTGGTGGGGTTATGTGTGACGTTTTGAATTATCCCCTAGACGGTCAGCCGCTACCAACCCAAATATGGGTCGGTTTTCTAACCCCCACTACCAGCCCAGATAACACTCAAAAAATCTGATTAATTTAGCCATATATCCAGATCTCCTGTAGAGAAAATTCACCTCACTAAAACTACTATAAATCATTATCTAAACACAGGGTGTTAGATATTCCGAGGTCTTGGCGCTTTTTAAAAAGTTCACAACTTTCTACAGTCCCACCAAAAAACCCCATACAACAATAAAAATCAGAAGATGAGTAAATTTTGTTCCTTGTTATCCGGGCTGTATATTTGATGTGAATGCATGTTATTGCAAGTAACTGCACTATCTCTATAGGGTAGGGAATGCGATTTTAGAGGTTGCAAACACACTGTTTTCTAGGGCTTGGTGGACTCCTGGCAGCCCTTTACAATGCAGATTCTACCCAGTCACAACTAAAGTACTCTTATTAGGATTAATCCAGAAATTCAAATCCTTGCTCTAAATTTCCGTCCTAAAAATAAAAAAATTATGTGGATGCTCAAATTCCAATTGGTATGCCTCTGATAGGGCATCATTATGGTGGTTCGGTTTATATGTTAAGGGAACCGGTCGGGGTTGCAAAAACAGACCCATATGTGGGTCGGTGACCGTCCAGGGGATACCTATACGCGGAGCAATCCGTGTGTCATCTTCCATATCAATAACCACTTTGATAAGCTATCAAAGTATTCACTATAATTCTGTAATATATGTATTTTGTTCGCTGGAGTTGATCACGAGCGTTTACTACCAAGGTCGAAGCCAAGCGGTTAGCGAACTATCGAGTGATTATTCATGGCGCAATAAGATAAGCGATGAAACCACACAGCATCCAAGCCCAATTGCTATGGCACCCACACCAATTTTGCAAAAATTTGAGCCCATGCTCAGCAGCATAGCAATATTCGACACACGACGTGAAAACTGAGCTCAAAAGCTACTTCACAATGCGTCTAGCTAGAACAGAATCTTGATCTTGGGGGGACAGCTGGACACGCTCTTACAGCCTGGCAAATGTTGAAGCTATTGATATCGCGCCTTAATAAGCACTCAGGGCTCCGCCCCTGCAGATCTTTGATAGCCAGACGGGCCTTAGGGGACCCGGATTTTGGGAGCATTTTATTGGTCGAGCTCCTGTATATATACTGCCTGCTTTGTTTGTATCTCGTTCGGCATCCTAAGCTCAAATAATACTCGATCGTGGTCCAAAACTCCAACAGCAAACCATATGATGGCTTTGACGTCGTAGGAGCTCCTACCTAAAAAAGAATAGAAAACCATGTGCTCCTTCGCGAACGAGTGATATACGATGGTTAAAATACAGACCATCAATCATATGGGTATATATTTACATCCCAACCAATTAAATACTCTACCCCTTTCGAAATACGCCTAGAACTAAGACCCTTGCATTAATTGCGCATCCCTAAAAATAAAATACCCCATCTGTATGGTTGAGAATCCTACCGTTTAGCTATTCATGTAGACCAGTTTATAACCACATCCTAGCCCCAAGTCGTATTTTAAATCATTACCATCCGCCCTGCGCAGTGCAGCCTTAATCTTTTTCTATATTCACTACTTTATATCCCATGCGAGCTCGAGCGTTTGTGGGTTCAGCTCTGTTACCTGTCAATGCACATAACGTCCCAGATCTAAAAACCATCATGCGATCGGAACGATATAGACCGAGGAACCGATCGTGGGATAACTCTGGGGTTATGGTGCCTGGGCCCCGTATGTACTCCACATTAGACGGAGGGTCCGATAAAGTGGAGCGATATCGATGAAGGAAGATAAGATAGGATGGTTTAGTGGGGAAGTTTAGTGTCGTGTATGGGATGCAGGTACTGATGAGCAACGGGGGATGAGATATAATCATGTGATATCACTCGGAAACGAATAAGGCGATCGTTACCGCTTTAGGCGGGCTGGGTAGGGAGGAGCGTTTTGCCTTTATCAGGATGGGAGGAGTGGGTAAAATAGATACATGTAGTCATGATGTCACCACGTACCATTTGCGTAGGTACCTTTTACGTTTGATACAGGCTGAATAAAACGCTGGGTGGTGTTAATGGTGGATGCTGAATTCCACATGTATCTTGCCACCCTTCACCCCTCCTCCCACCCCCCCCTCTCCCCCGCATCCTATATATCCTTTCGAGAACTTTCACGAGCTCAAGCTGTAGCTGAATAATCCTCCGAAATCTAAAGAAAGGTTTTGATTTCTAACACCCAGCTCCGAGATTATTAAATATATAGATGTTGAACGACATCAGTCCACGATGAGGCCAATATCTTTGATAAGGTGCTTACTGAAACATCTTGCCGAGCGAAATACGATATGCAGTCATGGTGGACTGTGCTCGTATGACACCACGACCACCGATACCTTGTGGCAGCATTTGCTTACAGGTCTCGCATTAGTCCGTACGTAAGTACGTAATTACAGACTTGCAGAAATTCTCAAGAACTTGGACGGAGTTTCCATCAAATACCAACAGGAAAAAAAAAACACCCATATCTCGACCAGGGAAGGGGATGGAAGAGAGAGAGAAAAAACGCGTGCATAACGCCGTATGCCTGAGTAATACCTGATTTTGTTTTATTTTCCTTTCCCTTGTCTCGTCCAATTAATTACAAGTTTCCTCCGAGGCTGCTGCTTTTTTATCCCGTCCCGGCTTACACTCCGGAATAATTTTTTGTACCTTAACCAAAGGAATCTGTTCAATAACGCGTATCACAAAAATAATATCACCGTCGATTCGGGAGATGAATCATGAAGTTTTTTCTCCTCGCCTACGCGTAAGGCTGACTGCCCGATAGGGTTGGTACAAGCGATATCGGCGCAGGGTGAGTAAGTTAATTATATATTGTACATAGCAGCACCGCCGTATGTATGTACATGTACCCATACTCTCGCTACAATACCCGGTCATAATATACGACGAAGGGACAATGGCGATCGGGTCTGCAAGAGGCGCTGTGATTGCAATACTTTATTTCTGCTTTTTTTTTCTTCTAGGTTTGTTTTTTTCCCTTTGTTTTTCCCACCTTCCCTTGCCTGCAGTGTGTGATTCTGTGTGAAATTGCGCCTTCAGTTTTTACAGAGGCACAGTAGGTACCTGTATGTAGAGTAGGTATCGGATTACGGTCCGATAGGAAGGGATACGTTTGAATCCAGGCCATGGAGATCGGTTAGCGAGCATAGAGGTACTCCTGGTAATAGTTTGAATGTGACGACGGGGGTTCAGATGGCACAGAGAAAACAGTATGGAAGAAACATACTCGGAAGATTTTTAGTCACGACGAAAGGAGTTCTCCGGGAATTCTATATCTCCAGATTAAGGCCCCAGAGCAAGATATTAACCGCTTCGGTATCTTGGCGATACGCCCTTTGTTCCGGCTCTAGGGAGGCGTCGGGGAGTCCCCTGGCCCTGTGATTTCGGGTGAATGTCTCTGCTCCTCTCCCTCTCACTCGGGCCGAGAGATAAGGCAGCTACGCACTCACCGCGCATCACTCGCCTCCTGACAGTGGCGTTGCAAGTGCCAAGACTCCGTTGCAACGCCACAAGAAAAAACGCCCCAGCCCCAAGTCACGTTACCGATCTTGTGATCTCCCAAACCGCAGTAACCGAAAGGGGCTTAAGCCTGAAGCGGCGCGTCATTTTCACGAATCTTCGATTCTGGTAAGAAGTTCGATCTCATCGATGGGCATCGACAAACCACGCGGCCACGCCTTTCCTTGCAAAGTAAAAGGGCCCAACATCAGAATACGAAACCCGCTAAGGGGTGTGGGTTGTTGTTCTGTTCTTTTTAAATACTGACCATACCGCACACAAACCCTCGAAACCATGACGAACGCAGACCCCGACGAAGACGACGACGATATCCTCTCTGACGCGCCCTCACTTACTACTAATATTGGCGAAGACGACGATAATGATGAGGATGGTTTCTCGGGAGACGATGCGGCTGCCCCCCCACCCATTGTGGTGGAGTCCCTAGTTGCTGGACGCGCACGACGGTCAACCGCTGGAAATAGACTTGCAACCTTACTACACCAAGAGGCTGATGCTGAGGATACCCTTTTCTTAGAGGATGAGGATGATGTCGAATTCGCGGCTGAGGAGGCTGAAGAGTTGTCAGACGTGCAGTTGGACTCTTCTAGCGAGGATGAGTACGACGCTGGGCCTCCAGCGGTGGATGGGAAGGATGGCGAGGAAAGGGAGGAAGAGCTGGAGGGGGAAAGGGAGCTACAGCGGCAAGTGAAGGAAGCTAAAGCTGTCAAGAAACGGAAGGCAGCAGAAGCGTTCTTGAAACCTAGAGCTTCTACGAGGAAAAAGGTCACAATCAAAGATGCTACATCTACAACTACCGCTACAATTACAGCTGCGCAAACATCTACGGCGACACCTTCCACAGCGAACTCTCCTCCCAGACCGAGGAAGAAGTCAGAGCGCGTGTCGTGGATGCCGGAGTTCGCCGCGGTCAGATCCTCGAGTCGCACACTCTCCCTTCAAAACCGGACTGAAACAATGAAACGATTAGAAGAGTCAGAAAAAAGGCGATTGCACACCATCAAGTTAATGGAAGCGGCAGCTGCCAAAAAGGATAAAACAAATCCTCGGAAAGTGATGACGCAAGCAGATAGGCTGAGGGAAGCGAAACTTACGGAGGAAACGAACCTGAAAAGCTTGAATAGGTGGGAGCAGAGCGAGGCCTACAGATTGGAGGAGCAACGGAAGAAACTTGCGGCCTTGCAGAATCGCAGGTTGGTGGGTCCAGTAATTACCTGGTGGAGTGGGACAGCGGAGTGGGATGAAAAAGGGAAGCTCGTGAGGGTGGGAAAGGGATTAGTGGAGATAATTGAGGATGATGGGGACGAAGAGGGGAAGAAGGGTAAAGGGAAAGATGGCAGGAGGAAGAGCAAGTCAAGATCGTCAAACAAAGAGAAGGGAAGAGAGAAATCAACTCCCGAGGGCGAAGGAAATCCTGAACAAGAGAAAGTTGAGGTGCAGCAGCATGCGATTATAATCCCGCAGCCAGAGAAAAATTTGACCCTCCAGTCTCCACGACCACCTTCTGCAAGCCCGTCTCGACCGACAAGCTCACCGTCGGATAATATAAACCCCGCACCACCTTCTGATGTCGCGCCGCTAGCGCCGTATCCCCCAGCCTTGCAACCGCAGGTTATCAAGAGCAATGGGACTTTACCAATGTTCTTGGAAGGGATCTTGGAGTATGCTGCTTTGCCGGATCCCTCGGAGCAGCAGGGGCCGTCTCCGGGAAAAAATACAGACGAATCAAGCCCTCCCACACCTCCGCCTCTGGTAGAACCTCCGAGACCGAAGACCGAAAAGTCTACAAGGAATCTGGTGGTACTTGAGAATTTCGACCCATCGGCTGTTCAGGCCAAGGAGGGGGTAGTTAAAGTGCTTTTTCCCAACGAATCAAAGCGAAGTTGGCGTGAGTTCTCTATTTTCTGGCCCTCCATCTTTGTTGTTTCATGTTGCATCGTCATCAAGTTTTTTATATTCCCTCGTTTTCGTGCATTGCATGCACCAGCGTTTCTAATTCCCGGTTCCTAAAGTGCGATCCGGGCCGAGTCTAGCAGGGGGAGATATTCCTTTTCGGGTCACGTTGGACTTTCCTATTCGTGTTCCTGTTGTGAATTTTTTTTTCTTCTTTATCGGAGTTTTTTTTTCATCCCTATCATTTTTTTTCGTTTTACATGTATCCCTGCACTTTGTGTTGCGGTGAATGTCTCACGCCTTTCCTTCTACCAACGATTGCTTTGACCCGGGACGTGTTCGCTGTGCTTTGTGCATTTCTCGGTTACCACTAAGCGATGCGACGCGTCTAATAGCACATTATCTTACTAACGGTACCTTGTATGGGAAATTCTAGCGACTCCCAAAGCACTCTGTGTCATAACGCATCAACCAGCGAAATTTCGCGATCCAGCCACTGGGATGCCATATGCATCGTTGCACGCCTACAGAGAAGTGCAGAACATCCTACAGGGCGAGATCCAATGGAGTTGCTTGCTGGGAGCATACGTTGGCGCACCGAACGTTGCCGCTAAGGGGGTTCCGGACGGATTCCTCAAACTGGAGACAAGAAGAACGATTGCGGAGTAAAAGGTGGGTGGGCGATCACATAAATCTGATTGGTTGTTTATACAGCCCTCTGCAGTATAAATAAATGTTGGTGAATGCAGTAGGGCAAAGTGGGTGTTTTCTCCTCTTTTTTTTGGCTGGGGATTTTTGTTTTGTCGAGGTCTCTGCTTCTCGCGTATGTATGGGTCATGTAGCATCGGTTTGGTTTCCTATACGTGTAGGGGTTTAAGATACAGTACAGGGCGATTGCGGGGAAGAAGCGGACGAATAGGCGTTTGGGAAAGAAAAAAGCGGCGATCATTTGTAAAAACGGCTTCTTGTTCTTATCGGATCCTGCTGCCATGGCTCCTGCTGCCACTATTGTTACTACGCGGAGCGGCATCCTACTACCATGTTGTGCTTGTCCGCCCACAGACGTACGTACCGTGAGATGACCCGTAACCGAACTTTTTATTTACGATTCCCGAAAGTGGGTAAAAAACAGGTTACGGAACGAGCAATGTTTTGATTCTGATGCATTCCGGGGTTCCGTGGGGCTACGTCCTCTGAGAGCATCTGAATGCGTGGGAGGATTGCTGGACTACAGCGTTCTAGAGTAGAGTAGAGCAGAGTAGGCAGATAGGACCAGCCCCTGCAACGTAACATAAGCGCTAGAACTTAGCTGCCTACTACTCGCAGAGTAGACGAGAGGGTAAACTGGTAAACAAGCGCTGACCATACCATGCCCTACATGGACGAACGAGCACTCAGGAGATACATGAGATAGGGTAGAACAACAAGGTTCCCATTTACGGAATCGTGGCGAAGAACCGTGGCATGTTCAAGGTGTGCCCTACATAAATGTAACCAGGGAGAAGGGAGAATCCGGAGGAAATGAGACTGAGAGGAAGAGAAGAAAGAGAATATGGGTATATCAATATGTAAGGATGAGCAAAGAGGTAAAAGAAAAACATAGAGCACCCTGCGGGACGTTGTTTCTATTTTTTTTGCGAAACTAACGGCCGCGGATCGTTGGATAGGTGGGAAAGGAGTTAGAGGGGCGTCGGAACTCGGGAGATGTTCGCTGATAGTTGATAGAGTCTGGGGCTAACAGAGGTGATCTTCTTGCTGAACCGAAACAAGCATGTCGTGCCTTATCTGTTTCCAAAACATCTGGGCCTGTACTCTACCCCGAGATTTTCATGTTGCAACGGAAAAAAAATGTGTGGAGCTGAGAGCATGAGGGAGTGGTGGCTACAGGACAGGTCAGTAAGGTGATCTCTCACAACCATGGATTGCTCACTTTATGGATTGGAGGTCTTTTTCTTTCTTGCCTTTCCCCTCATTTTCCGCCTTACGCCTCCCTTTTCACGTATGCTGTATTCATGAATTATGCGAATTGGACCTGTGCAAAAGTATGCTTATCCAGAAGCATTTGCCTCACCTCCACCCCCTCTGTGAGGGGGGGGCGCAAAAGTCTATGGTTAGAGAATATATGTGTCAATAATAGTAATATCCTCAAGAGAGAGAGCGACATTACGTTGTGTGCGTGCGTGCGTAATGCGTTGTCCTTCACCGAATCACTTCAAACACAGTCCCTTTCGTAGGGTAGAGGGGAAAGGGGAGGGGAGGGTTATGAAAACCCCCCTCATTCATTCATTTGCATCCCTATCCCCACATTTTAAATTTTGCACTGCCAGGAAATGTATAACAAAGGAATGGATAAAAAAAGTGAGCAGGCAGCAGCGCAAATGTGAATAATATAGGGCTTGCGGGTGCACAAACATAGACATTGTAATTGTAGACCCGTCGAATGGGTATGTTTATTCATAGGAACAAATTAAAGTGTTTATGCGGGGGAAGGCGAAAAAACGATGAGTGGGATTCTAAACGTGATCCACATGATCCTCCCGTACGCGCTGAGCAACGGGGATGTCAAAGTGAGGATGTCGACGGAAATGTTTCTTTTTCCCCCCCTTTGTTTGATCGATATCGATGTCGATTTCCCTTCACTACATATACATGTATTTTTATTTTATTTTTAGATGGCTTAGTGCGAGATGGAGATGTACCTAACACTTAGATGCTTTACTAGTAGTAAAATCCTCGATGAGTTGCGATTTAAATACAGAGTAAACACGCCAAGCAGGGCACAGAGAGCTTGAGAGCCGATGAAGGCGGTTGTATTTCGAACCTCTTGTCCTTCAACGCCGCGGCCTCGTTCCAGCCTTACTTTTGGTCTTGCTTTTCATGTGGTTTTAACTACTTTAAAGACCTTAAGAGACCCCATCCTGAGTGGTCTAGAAGTGCTCTTCCTGTCCACTCACCGTCCATCCTCTACTGCTTTGCCACTGTAGAGTAACACTCCTTGAAAGCTTGTTCGGGGACAAACCTGGGAGAAGAGGAAATAGTTGTGTCAATCTTGGAAAATAATCTCCCCACTTTCTCTGAATTCATTCTTTTTTTTTTGCCATTATCCATCCTCTTGCTCTCACTCGCTCGCTCGCTCCTCGTTTCTCACATTTTCCACTGCTACCGGCTTTACTCAAGGCACGTACATATCAAACAGCTTGCTGCCTGCCTACAGGTGGTGCTGCCGTGTGCGGTGCGGGACAGTCGAAGCACCAATTCAGCACGTGGGGCCGAGAACGTCTCGAGACGGAGTTGGGGGAGTTACATACTGTAGCAGGCTCAGACGCACCCACACCTTACAGACCTCCACAATCGTCATAGCCAGTTTTTGGAATTAGAAGAAGGGTGGGAGAAATAGTTATCCCGCCGCATACTTCCGTGGCGCTACCCTCGTTGGCTGCCTGTCGCTGCTACTGCTTCTGCTTCTGTCTGGATCAATCTAAAGCCTCCCTAGACTGCACTCGACTGCCGAAATCATCAAATACCACAAGCTTCCCTCTAACGGTAGAGCTACCCTTGATTTTCCCGGGATCTCCACCTCCTGGCTTTTCAATAATAATACGACACTTTCCTCCCTCCTTCCGTCACTCACTCAATTCAATTTACACATATATCTTCTGGCTGGATTCCCACCCCAATCCTTCAGATAACTCTGTCTTGAATTCCTTCCCTAGCATTCCTCACACAAAGGCGATTGTTGTGCGCCGATACACTCAGCCTCCATATCTTACTTCCCTGCGGCGGCGTTTCAATTATATCCCGTTTTCGGCAAAGTAAGCACCAACAGCTGGACCATAGCAAGCTCAACGCGGCGCACGGGGACCCCAGCACCTGATTGATACGCGCAAAAGATAAGAACAGGTAACTCTAGATCAGCTTAGGCGTACCCGGGCTGTATCTTCCAATAGCAATTTCGTTATTCCATCGAAAACAGAGAGGGAATTACTTGCTCTGCGGTTTTTACGGCGATTCTTCCCGTGCACCTGCTTAGCTCCCTGGTTAGCTATCCCAGTGCGACTGCGTCTGCGGTGTGCGCCTGCGGTTGATATCACCGATTCCCTAAAAAGCACAGGGGACAATCCTCGATTGTACCCTTACACCTATTTTTGTTTCATTCGTTATCTTGTTCTATTTTTTTTATCTATAACCCTTTTCCCCTGGACCTCGAGGGCTTGATCCCTCGACACAAACCGTCAAGCTGGCTACCAAAAGCTCCCGTGGTATTAAACCACCCACAGTGCGACGCACTTCTGCTCCTCGCCCCCGAGGCTTGAAAGCTGGCCCCCAAGCATTACCGAACACCTCTGTATCGGCATCTACGGAACCGGATCTTTCTATGGCGACGAGCTTTTTACCATTCTGGTAGGTTTTTATTCATTTTTGGTTTTCCCTCCAAATTCTTGTTTGTTCGGATGAATTTTCGTTATCATCCCGAGATAAGCAACGTCGGATTTGTAACTTTGGTTGTGAATCGAACTGTGGCCTCTACTAGCTCTCCCCTTTGTTTTCGCGATATTTCAGAAATTAAAATAAGGAACCGAAAAGCTGACCTAAATCATAGCGCGCACTGCGAAAAGCAGATTATTGTTCCGAACACAAGTATTCTGTACTGTTCTGAAAAATGCAAGCGAAAGGACCAAGCAAAACCACCCCCAATTCCAATTGGGCCTTCATCATTCCCGTCGTCAGGCAATTGGACAACGCCACCCTTGACACCATATGGCGACGAATTCTCTCAGGGGCCACCGAGGAAGAACTACGTAGAACCGCTTAGCCCAACACCACCGCGTTCGGTACCAATCGAGGGATATCCAGAATATGCAGGTTCAAGACCACCAATATCAATAAGCACAGCCTCGGATGGCAATTATCAGTACTACCATTATCGATCAGGGACTACGTCACCAATTGATTCGCAGCCCTCCTCGCCCACCAATAATTCAAATATTTACATGCCGGCGCGAAGACCTTCGCATCTGCGAACATTGACAGGGGGTTCTATCACAAGTTTCTCTGGCAATAGCTCAAACAACCCACCTACTCAATACCAGTTGCACCAACACTCACAAAGGCCCCTGCCACCTCTACATCACCCAGTCTCGTACTCCTCTTCTCCGCGCTCAATAGACCTTGTAACACCATATCTACTCCAGAGCCATCCTCCGCGTCTTGAGCGTAATCCCAGTAGCCATGGATCCTCCTCATCCTCCTCATCGTCTTCCGATGATGATATGCAATACGAGAAGAAGACGACACTATTAAACACGGAGGTTGTCAATCAGGTCAGCAGCTTGAAGACGTTATTCAATTTCGACGCAATTAGGGGAAGACCAACGCCCGCGAGGAATGGAAGTTTTACACCAATGGATAGAACCCCGGATCGGAGTCCAGTAAGAGGACTGGTGAGGGGACCTCCAATGCTCATGGTACGAAGCGGCTGGCAGAATTGAGCCGAAACTTCATCTGGCATCTGTAGCCACCAGCACGATTTTTTTTCCCTCGGTCGCACTAGGTTCGCGGCCGGGGAGCGGGGTACAGATACAATGTACTGAACGGAACGGACATGTTGGCATTGGTTTCTTTTTTCACTTTGGTAACCGTAACACCTTTGGGAGTATCCAATTAGGGCAAGGGGTTGCAATCTTTATTTTACTTTAATTTGGTTTTACTTAGTGTTGTTTTTTTTAATTTGCTTTGCTCATCTGGGTTTTCGTATTTTGGATGTATTTGTTTCTTCGCAAGCTCTTGTTTTTTTGTCGGACGAAGGGGCGATCAAACTGGTGTTCTTGGCTTTTTTTTTTTTGCGTGGAGTAATTTATGTGGTTTTATTCTATTCGTTTTTAGATACTTTTGGTCGATACTTTTTTCTTCTTCCTCACTTTACATATATTAGAGGAAGGCATTTGGAGCGGGGAGTTTTTTCTGCTTGGTCAATTTATTTTGTTAACGCCGTGTATGCGTCTGTACGTTTATGCATCTGTCTGTACCTTATCATTTCACACATCATTTCTTGTTGATTGATGATGATCCGTTTTGGAGTCTCAGCTTTTTTACCTGTACAGTATGTAACTGGCTTCACGCTGTACGATGTATATAGGAATGTTAAACAGCATGTGAATTATCAAACCAGCACTTTAAGGAAATTACCCTCTGGGACTATCTTAAGTCGATGTGATTTGCAGATCCAGGTGGTAGCAATGATGTGAAACAGGTTATCTAGGCCTTGAAAAACATGCTTGCAACCACTTAGGTTGGTCAAGTAGGCTCCAATACTTCTTAAGGGTTAATACCTCCAGCCCCTTACTTCGCTCTTATCAAAACCTGGAATACCTGTTATTTATTTTTTTTCCCACTTCAGCTTTTGCTTATCACATCAGCTGGTTCCGAAACGGGCGCCACCATTTATCTGAATGAATCCCCTTCGCCCCCCCTCTCTCTCATGACTATGATCAGATGTTGATGCAGTCGGATTTTATGTCGACATCATTATTTCAAAACTGACCGCAGGACGTTATTTCATTGTGGGTTAATTATACCACCCTCTCGAGCTTCTCTCCAGCTTGTGTCATAGGTTAACCGTACGTTTATAATCGAGCTAGATACATTAATAAAAATTGTTTATTATATAAAAAAACCCTCCCCCCCCAATGGCTGCGTTATTTTCACAAAGAGAGAGTCAGCCGCGGGCGCCGACTCTACTTTGTCGACGCGCTCTCCAGTAAACTTGCTTAGTTCGTAATACCCTCGTCAGAGCTAACTCTTTCTCTCAGCTATCATATCATCTCAGTATGGTATAGTATGATATGGTGTATTGACCGGAACCGACTTCCTCTCTGAGACCGTTCGCGTACATGTATTGAAATCGTTATCACGTCCTTATTTCGGCGGACTAATGAGTGGGGCCCTCACTTCGTTGTATGGGCTTGTGCTTTTTCCTATTCTAGTGTTGGCATTTAGGGGGGACGGGAAAGCATGTAGTTGTCTGGGCGAAGTCTCTCTGGCTTTGGCAAGGCATGTACCTAGGTACGTAGAGTCATACGATATCACTCGACTCTGAGACTGGTATCGGGGCGTCTGCGATCGCTAGGTTATGCATTTACTTGCTGGCTTTGCAAAAAAAAAAGGGTTGTATTTATCTGGCTTTTTAGGGTTAGCGCCGTTGGCTTGTAACTACACGTATGTAGCTAACTATTAACTAAATAGTGTTCAGCTGCGTCTGCCGGAACACAAGCGCGACAGATTGGAAGGTGGCGAGAACCCCTTTACCTATTTCGATAATGTAGGGGCCATATAAGGGTTTTAGGATCGCTCGATCTGGGATCGGTTAGCTAGTCATCGATATATTTTGTAGCTCTTCAGCTGCCTACTGCTACCTAACCTATATATATGAAAAGCTTGGTGTATATGAATCAGGGGTTTTAACTTCTTTGTCTCACTAATACATCGGAAGCAAAAAATATATTTTAGCTCTTTCGGGTACGTGCGTATCTTCTTTCCTAGATCTAAGACCTAAGTTCTCTTTAATATTCACTCTATTCGCATATACTTTGGCCACGATTCTTGAAGTACGCGGTGGGGACTGGGACCGTCGATCCCACGCGTCCCCCCTGGTGTAAGAGGAGCAGCTTTGTTTGGCACTAAGGGCTTGGGATCGGTAGGAGGTATTTTGTGGGGGGAATCTATATGGTGAATCTAGACTGTGGACAGAGGGACACTATCTATCACTTAATAGGCTTGATTTGGTGGATGCTGGAGTACGTGTTTATCTCTTTTAAGCCTACTATATGGGGAACGCAGGGAGCAGACTCCGATCGATCTGGATAACATGATAAATAGTGGTAGATTTTATGCCATAAAATGGATACAAGGAGGTGGCAATGTAGTTTCTATAATCTAAATACAAGGCGATTTTGCCAATCTTCACGGGAGGGAGGTTTAGAGGTGCTGAGAGCCCCATCGCGAGCGCTCTAGAGAGTTTTTGCAATAGTGAAATACGAATATACGCCTATAGCTTGCTTTTGATTTATGTATATAATATTACGCGTATGTGTCTAAAGTCTGGTGTTGCCAACTAAAACGCACTGGGCCCGGCTGTTACTGTTCACTATCCAAATCACGCAAAATCACTCGTCCTCTACTTCCAACACAAGTGTTGAATAGAATAAATATATATTAGATCTGCGCAACGCGGTGAAGAGAGAAGAGAGAAGAGAAACGAATAACGAGCATAGGGCTCCTATATATGTATACTCTTAATAGAGTCATAAAATCTGTACTATAGGGGGGTTGTTTGAGCGCCAAATAGTTCGGCCCGGAAACCCCCCATAGTAGCTAAAGCCTCCAGTCGAATCGGGATTTCGTCGGGGACGTCGTGAACCCTAGGAAGTTTATAGATATATGCCATATATCCGGCGACGGGTTTATGAGGTTGGGGAATTCTTTTCGAAAGGCTAATTTTTTAGTTTCATTTTTATCTAGCCGTACGATTTTCTACCCTAGGAGTATGACGTCGAATAGGGCCAATTTTGTTTGGCGATGTGACGTCATATGCGTAACACGGGATTGGTACAGAGAATTTGCTGTTTGACTGTTATATTACTCAGCCATCCCCAAACATAAGGATAACATCACGCTTTAGGTGTATGCAATCAATCTATGAGCAGTTTTTTCACTATGGCTGAATTAACATTCTCTACAAGTTCGTGGGCGTGGTGGGACATAGTTAGTTCTCTTTGCGAGATTACATTGATGGAAAGATGTTACTTTGAAAGTGTTTAGTAACTCTCACTTAAAGAGTTGAACCGTCCGTCTGCTGCTGTTTTGTAGCCAGATTCAATTCATCCGATTACATGGTGGAATTTAGAACTTATCATCTGAAGTCTTGCATGCAGTTTCGTAAGGGGTCTCCAAGGTTGAGTGGGATGAATCAGAGGCGCGCATAGGCACTATTATAAAGATTATTAATTCAGTATATGAAAGATTGGTTTCATAGTAACTTTCGGATCTGTAGAGGAGCTGTGGTTGGTCAAATCCATCTTCTGCAAGCGTAAAAAATATCGAGTGATAAATCATGAATCATGAATGCCTCATTAGTAAGTAAGTAAGTAAGTAAATTTCATAATGCCTCATTAGATAGATAGATTAATCATACACGCATGAATGCCTCATTATGGGGACAGTAGCCACCCGATCTGGTATTCGCGGGTTTATTTTTGAGTTTCTAGTATAAATTAGGCTTCGGATTATTGGTATTGCGTATTCGAGAGGCGTCTAAGGGGCGCCGACTGTAAGGTTCGGACTGCCTTCGTGTAATTTCAAAAATTTAAAGATGAAAGCTCTAGTCTAAAACCCTCGAGATGCTTTCGTCTCTTTCGACATTATTCTAGTTTCGCAGCTGATTTGTCGCGTGGTGGTCATTTCCTACATTTTGTGTTGACGGATTTTCTCTATTCTCAATAAATAAATTTAGTTTTATATGAATTTTTCGCTATGCGAGCATTGTACATTCGTTCTATAAAGAAAATCTCACGATGGTTAGCCCATTGTTGATGTGCACATATATGTAACTGCCTTTATTAGCGGTGGGGCCTAGCGTTGAAATTCTATGGACTTGATGGTCCTGACGGTCGATTTTTTTTTAAAAAAATAGAGGGAAACGTTTATAAGACGAAATATCTGCCCTCTCTTTCCTCCACGCAACCACCACACTTTCCTGTGGACATCAAATTCTCTTCAATCATATTCATTTTTCTTTCAACAACCTACCAATCCCCCACCTTGATATACATTTAAATTTCGTCCCTTATCCGCGTAACTTTCCTAATTCCTCTTTGTTGGGATAAATAAATCCTCTTGGGATAAAGTTGTGCTATCAGGAGGAAGAAACCTGCCTAACTGACGACGTGTGAGTTTCTTTTTTGCTTCATTTCTGGATCGAATACAGTATCTAACGATTTCCTGCTACTCTTAGAGAATCACGCTGAGAGCAGATCTTCTCGTTAGGAGAAAGCTTGCATAGGCAGCAGATTGTGAGTTCCCCATGTTTCATTTTTGATTCGAATAACCGTATCTAATGATTTCCTGCTAGTATCAGAGCATCTTGCTCAGGTAAGACCGTCTCGTTAGGAGAGGATCAGCTTAGCTAGCGACTTGTTAGTTCTTTTCCCTGACTCTTTTCTGATTTGAGTCCAATATCTAATAATTTTCTGCTGGGATGAAAGCAATCTGTAGAGCACAGAAGGGCATACCATCCGTCCGTTCATTTAACAACCGAGTTCTCTCCCCTGCTCCGTTTCTGATTCAAATATCATATCTAATAATTTCCTGCTATGATGAAAGACGCTTGCAACCTCAAAAATGACTTCGTATATGTACACGTACTCGGAAGCATCTTCCCGCAGCGCATCAACTGCATCAGCGTCCGAATTGGCGGTCCCCGATTTTCAATTGATTTCTAGGCCGACCATCCGATACGGTGACATGAGATTCACATTAAACGCTGCTACTATTTCGTTAATTCAATTCGTCCAAAGCACGCCCGCTTGGAGGGCTGCGGACAATGGTCGTGTTTTCGGAGGTGTGGGAACAGAGAAGTACGGGCTTCGTAGGGGAGCGGCCAATCTGGTTCGCTATACAGAGTATTACCATTACCTGCGCGACCAGTACTGTCTCCTTAATGGAAGGGAGCTCAGAAGCGTCGGAGAAATCATCGATGGCTTGATTGAACACTTCGAGGCTGAATACCGCCCGAAGTTCCAGGAAGAGATGGTGAGGGTATACCTCCTCCTCACCGCGAAGATCGATGACGCAGTACTGTATGAGTATCTTGCATCTGCCGAAAAGTTCCCCCGGAAACTCCAGGGAGGGTCCCCAGAGGACGATGCCGTGATGGATTACTTGGATAACTTCGTCGATTTGGTCGTTTCAAACATCACGACAACTCCTCACCACTTTGAGTACCTCATGTGGCAGAATCTAGATAACAGTTTCTATGAACGTGCGAAGGCTGGCGAGACCCATGGCGGATTTTTCGCCTTCGCAGTTGGGGAGCGTTCAAAACATCCCCTTAGTAGGGAACAAAGGTTTTGGGAACTTGAGAACAAGTAAGTGCTAAGTCATCAATCCCCCGGAGGAACTGTGAAAATTGACTTAAAATAGGATCCTCACAAAGTACCACGGCCGGTGGTAACAAGACTAACAACATACACGGAGTTTTTGTCGAGGAATCAGAGAAAGCGGTCATAAGTACCGCAAAAGAATGGATTAGCTGTGGTATGATTGTTCTCTGACCCCCCCGCCCTGACCCGTCCGTCGTCGTTGTTTCTTCGGGTTTGTTAGGTGTGTGTCGTTTTTGAAGTTATAAACTTTTTTCATACAAGAGTATGATTATAAACCTCCGCTATATCCACGGGAGGATTGAATTCCTTTGCAACTCTCTTTCCGATTGTATCCGTGACGACAGTTTTCTAAGCAGACTAGGCAAGTCTCAGTCGCCCCCGTGCGAAGATAGTACTCAACCCATGTTAATCAAGTAGCTGTGTATGATGAGTTGGGGTTGGTGACGCGAGTTCAAGTGGGGTTTGCAGAATGCCAGCGGTCGTTGGAGATATATACGTAAGGGGTTTGGGTACGAGTGACACGCGATGAACCATCCCTACATCATAATTCCAATCTTAAGCGTTTATATGCGATACGCTGCTGAGAGTTTTGATAACTTATATCTATTCCATCATTATGGTCCAACCAACTAAATAGTATGTTATACACGCCCAACATTTACTTTTCGCCCTCACCCCATCCCAATCCGTCGTAAATCCAGTATATGAAAACAGTGGCTCGCTGATACGTTCCGACATTCAATCAAACAGATATAAAACAACATAAGAACCATGCACTCGCTCCAGAAATGTCATAATAGGTCCAACCCCACCGTCACCCTTCAAATACCTTCTTCCTCTGCTGCAAGTCTTTGATACCTCCCTCCCCCACCACTACCACCAGTAGCCCTCATCCTTGGTGGCGTTTCATACATATTGAAATAATCCACTGGTCCACCTCCCAACAGCGCCTCTCCGCCACTCTGTTTATTCGGCTTCAACAATGGGGCAGGATCGCACCAAAAATCTTTACAGTTCGTAATGACACCACGTGAGAATGGGTTCCCCCTTCTCCTTCTCACTGAACCACTGCCAGCTTCTTTCGTAATGTTTACAAATGCACCGACACCGAGTGCCTTCTTGACTTTGGTAAAGCAGGTATCATGTCCGCCGTGTCTGCCGCCACGACCGTGCCCGTGCCCGTGCCCATGACCGTGACCGTGACCATGACCGTGGCTGTGACCGACAGCTGGATCGGGCCCTCGATCGGACGGATTGAGTTGTGCACCGTCCATTGACGTTGATCCAGCAGCGATGGTGGATGCGACGGCTGAGGCGACCTTGCCCTGGTCGAAATGATGATGGTGACGGTCGCCGTGCATCGATTCGTATGTGGTCTGTGCACGGGCAATTTGGACGAATTGAACCACAAGCAGCATTGTGACCCAAGTAGTTTGGGCGCACGCCCATAGGCAAATGTAAACCGTGAATGGATCCTGAAGCACCGGGGAGCAAAAAGGTTCGGCTAGGATGCTGCATTGGGGATCTGGGATAGCGTCGAGGAGGTCAAAGTGGACTAGGGCCAGTCGGACGAGAATGAATATGCCAACTTCTAAACTGAGGACAAACAAGAAGAATTGACGGTGATTCTTGACCCCAATGCAGTTGAAAACCCAAGGACAATGACTTGATTGATTTATTCAGCATCAACAATGTTGGACCGTTTCTGAGAGGGAAGACTCACTGGTCATGTTTTGCAACACATCTCGCACATCTCTTGCAATGCTTAGCTCGCAACGGCATTCTCACCATACAATGAACGCAGAAATTCTCGGAATCATATTTCCACAAGGACAATAGGTCTTCAATCACAGTTTTCTGCTCCGTTACGCTAGAAAGCTTGGGGATATAACCAGGATCGTACATCATGCAGATAGTGTAAAAGTAAACACAAAAACCCAAAGCCGTGGCAAATAACATGTTGCTAAAAGGTGCTGTATTAAAGGTGTCTTTTTCATCAGGCGCAAAAAGTCAACATTCATTCCTTCGTCTATTTGGACCCATGGTTTGGGCTTAATATATTCTCTGCAATACAAAAAGAGGGGGTTATTACTAGGTAGTATGTTGAAAATCCATCGCTCTGTAATCCAGAACGCCGTTGCTGCAAATATCCCTGCCAAATAAGGTGTTTTATACATCGCTTTCTCACCACCATCCCCGTAATCCAATGCTTTGTCCGCAATCCAATGTAGTCCCGCCCCCATAATTGCTGCTACAGGCACCCCCAAGAGCCATGGTAGATGAGTTAAACACATAGAAACAGCCCAGATAATAACTATAGGCCAGAGAAAGAAGAATTTGTGTAAAATCGCAGTCTTGTCAGCCACTCTAACACCCAGAATCGTCCCTTTAGGGTGGATCGGATTTCCTTGTTTATCATATCCGCACTCTTCCAGCGCGTCCCACCAAACCCTTTGAGTCTTAAGTTCCTCTGCCACAGTCGCTGGAGCTTTGCCTTCGTTGTTCTTGACAAACCTATCGGAGCCGTACTCGATGAGTTTCTGTATACAATCAAAATTACCCCGTACTAGCGCCCAGTGCAATGCGGTAAACCCATTATCATCTACCGCATGTATATCTGCTCCCCAGCGCAGAAACAAATCTACGCTAGACGCATATCCTTTATAAGCTGCCCACATTAGAGAGGTGTGCAGCTGTGGATCCGTAGAATCCACTGGTATGCCATGATGTAGCAGTAACACCAACAGCAAGAGGTTGCCATCAAATGTTGCAAGGTGAAGAATGTTGTATCCATGGACATCAGTTAGTAATGGGTCGGCGCCGTTCCGTAGGAAAAGATTAACGGTGTAGTAATGCCCTCGTTGCGCAGCCCACATAGCTGGCGATGCTACTGATTCTCCACCCTTTGCGTTGACGTCTGCGCCTCGCTCAATAAGAAGCTTGCAGACCGCGTATCGGTTGTTTATCGCTGCCCACTATAATTTTCACGTTTCAGATTAGTAAAAATTTCCCCATGTCTGAGTTGGTAGGTGAGAACGATTAGAGCGGGAGGGGAAAAAAAATGTTGGGGGGGATTACATGTAACGGTCCGACCCCCTCAGAATCTACCCAGTCTGCCGCAACCTTCCCGCTGTCCAGCAACGCTTTGACAGCAACCTCATCGCCTAACATACTCAACTTCACGATATCGTCCTTGAGGTCCAGCTCCGGCGGCGGCTCGCTCGCCATCATGTCCCTCAACTCCACGGTATCTGTATCTACCGCTGGCGGTGCAACGGAGCTCTTCGAAGGAGTTAGGAACCCTGGCGCATGTGAACGCTGGTTATCATGGCGCGTAGAACTGCTGGCCATCTACTCGAATTATGAAAAATTTACGGTGAAATAGTGGTTAGATCCTCTTGGTACGATGGCGAAACGGACGGGAGAAATGGGTATGGGGATAGGATGTCGGGACTCAGCCTCCTAAAGTTAAAGCGTACCTGGTCGAATTTCGTGAGCTCGGTTCAGCTTGCGTACGTTGCCAAGTCATTAGTCGCCACGTGATCTGCTTGACCCTTGCAGAGGCTTGGCTTTTTCCAGTCACGGATTCTCACTCTTCGGCTTTTTATGCAACGCTATCTCGATGCTTTCTATCATTATACGTGGTTCCAGTCTCCATTCAAATTCTAGGGTTGGGTGTTCAGTCGAGTTGCCTGTGGCTGTTGTGTGACTGGGACATACGAGTGATAGATAGTGATTATGATGGGGGTAACTGCTTTTAAAAACGTTTGAAACCAAGAAACTTGACCACCAGCGAGAGTGTATGCTGATTTCCTGTCCCTCAACGGACATATCTACCGTCATTATGCTCCTTAATGGCCTTGTTTTGCTATAACTATTACTACCTTCAAATTCTATCCAATTCAGATCTGAATTTCTTGATTATGAGCAGCCCTCGCCCTCGCCCTCACCCACCCCCACCAGCCTTCCTCCCTCTCTTACAGGATCGAGCCCAACTCGAATTCCTCAAGCCAACACACTCATGGTACGAGAACTAACAAAGACATAAATAGAACGGTGTTAGGTAACTAAGAGGAAAAAGAACAACTAAGGGCTGATCGCTAACCGATAAGGGGTTTAGACAACCAGTCTATCACCTCTGATGGTCCATAGTCCCAGACACCTTAAATAAACAACAAATAGTAACTACATGTAAGTTAAAGTACATACATAGCATATCCACCGCCCATCAACCAATAATACAACATCCTAGCTCTATCCGCAGCTACTCCCCCACAATCTTCGAAACTACGCCTCCCATTAGCTCTCAGCAGTACCAAAAACCACCGAGAAAGAACTCACGAATCTGAACAACTGCAGGCACAGCAGTCAACACAACCATACTAGTCCCAAACAAAACCATCGATAACGAACTCAACGCAGCAGCTCTCGGATCTGTAGTTAAAAGATGCGCCGTCGTGATTGCCGCCGAGTTCATACCCAGTGAGACTCCACGCGTGACATAGTCGTCTTTAGGGATTCTTAAGAACTTTAGTATAGGTCCGCCGATAAGAACGCCGATAATTCCAGACGTGATGCAGAGGACGGCGGCGAGGTTTGGGTCTCCATCTATAGAGGGACTGTTAGCAGCACGGGAATGAAGTGGATAACTAGAGTAGAAGGACCTAGGTTATTAATGGACGGAATAGCCAAAGCTAGAGTTAAACTTCTCGCTGCGAACGAAAGTGACCGCCGGGACTCAATACCCAGAGAATAACAGATCGCGGGGTACGCAAATAGGCTGCCGACAGATAGAGCGATACCTGGGACTGCAATAATAGGTAGATGTCTTTTAAGCTCTTTGCGGTGAGAGTACATAGGCAGTGCCAATGCCACAATTGACACGTCGAGTACGGAAGCAAATATATCTCCTGCTCCTGGCAAAGGGAGGGACTTAGTCTGGCCGCGGAAGAGAGATAGGTACCGTGTTTTCGTGGAGTACTCGCGTAGTCCTTCCAAGAATGTTTCATGCAAGGTTAAGGAGAGTATGTAGAATGACAATACGGACAGGAGAGAGCACCCAAGCACTGGGTGAAGGATCCTGCGAACTTTTGGGGAGAACGAAAGAGCTATGGTGTAGGCGAGGACATTCAAACAAAGTTGAAGTGGCATCACATATGAAGTTGTGTATGTGATGGGGATGCCCATAAGGAAGAAAATAATGTAGGTGATTGTGTCCAGGTGCACCGTAAGGAAAGCAGCCCATCTCTGTGAATGAGAGAGCACGACATTTTCTTGCCGAAGCAAAGAAAAAAGCTCTGGTACATGGGAGACAAAAGCTGCCTCGGGACCGGGCCCTCGGACTCGGACTGTTTCAGCTGCGGGCTGAGGAGCTACAAGAGCTGGTCCCTCGAGATCTTCGGTATAGGATATATTGAGTAGGGAGTCTTGAGGAGTATTTGCTATAGAGGACTCTTGGCTCGGTTCTGGGATGTTGGCTAATGGTATTGACTCTTGGAGTGATTCCGATGAGCTCTCTTCAAGAGAGCGTTTTGAGGTTTTTAAAAATATCTGAAGAGCCCGGACGAGATATGTTGTGGTTGTGAGCATAGATATAAAACCAATCACTGCTCAGTTAAAGTTAGGACACGGCATGCGAGCGGTGGTTGCAATATCAACAGCATAAAAAATTGAAGAACTCTGCATCTAGGAAATGTATAAGAATATTTTGGTAACTAACAAAAAATCGCAATTATCTTGGCAATTTCGATGCCACCAATACTCGGGCTGAGGGGGAGGAGTATAAAACTAGGTGTGAAGAAGACGTTGATGTAACGCAGCGAGAAACCAGCCTACAAATATAGTAAAATAATAAGTTTTATTTCCAAATTATTCCACTGCATATTGCTTGTAGGGCATAGGTAACTATCGAGGATGGAGTTTGGACCTGGTAATTGATATAGGAGAGATGGATTGGAATGTAGTTCAAAGAGAGTCTATTACTCACTGGCACATCAATCACTTTTACAACTTGGCGAGTTTTCTTCTCGCCTAATACGGCATCACATCCAATAAGGCCAAAGAATAATAGAATCATGCAAGCGACACTTGGAGGAAACGACACTCCAGACAACCGTATCACGGAATCGATGCCCCAACATGCGAGTAGTATAAGAAAAATTCCGGCCGGAGTGTAGAGCCACGATACGAGCAGTCGCCGCCATGATGAACGCAGTGTCTAGAGGATTGAGAATTAGCCACGTGAGTCGTGTGCCAGTTGGAACGGGATGATCATCAGAAACCAGTTACCAGGTAAACCGCCAAGCACGCATCTTTTAGTGGGGTTGGTTTTAAACTCTCTGAAGACATTGTGCAATCTTTGAATACAGGAATACTCCAACACCTTTCGTGCGAAATTATCAAGCTTACATTCCTGTTGAGTTGCTCACGATAAGATAGACCTCGGCTTTCATGTAATCGCGGATAAACCCACCCGTTCCGCTTCCGGCTAGGCGAGAACCGAGAACCAAGCTTTTTAGCGTGAGCTTGGCTAAACAACATTTGTTGACACCCGACGGTTGAGCCTCCTCCGCTATAGCAATCTCTAACGACAAGCGACGAAGCTCTCCTCCATGAACAATGGATCCCTCCGAAGCTCGGTCTCATCTACTGAGGGTTCTTACCGCCCACCAGATACCACTGGGCGACAACGATGTCTCGTGGGCATTTGGTAATCCCAAAACCGCAACCCCAGTGGTAGGCTGGATTGAGCGGTATCTTGGTAAGGATACGCTTGTATCTTTAGAAGAGGCTGAGATGTGAGCATTCACCTCGTTGAAGAATTAAGCTATATGTTAATTTACTAATTGATGCGCAGATACAATCATCTCAAGAAAACTGGAAACCTGTTGAAGCTCCAGAAGCAGCACCCAGAACTCCCCTTAGCCCGCCCACGGTCTGAAGAATCACTGCGCGCCGAGATAGACAATTTGAAAGCATCTACAGAAATGTTAAAACAACAAACAGCACAATTGAAAAAACAGAAAGCTAATTTAAAGACCATAAGAGAGAGAGGGAAGGCCGAGAAAGAGAAGAAGAGGAAGCTCGACGAGGAGAGACGGAAAAAGTGGCTGGCAGAGAAGGAAAATATACAGGCCGCTATCGACGATTTACTGGGAATATTAAGGGAAGAAGTCGTTGATTTTAAGCAAAACACGAAAGCTTCAGCCATTGACTTGGAAGGAGTTGGAAAGATGCTAGAAAGTGATGACAGGGTTTTGGGGCGGCTTGGAAGATTGGCGGATGGAGTTATAGTAAATGGAGGAAACGAAGAAACCAAGGAAAATGAAGTTGTTGAGAGGGTTTCTGTGTTGGTTAGAAAGTATGCTCTCTGTTTAATCTTTTCTCTCCCTGATTTATACCCTTATCAGCCGAAATTATAGCATTCAAAGACTAACTTCAATCCCATAGGTTAGCAATGCTATCCGCCGCTGCGCTCAAAGCTCGATTAGACCGTATGTTCCTCGAAATAGTTTCCCCGGAGGCTAGCATCAACAATGACAACGACTCGGACGCGGATGCCATTGCCGAGCTCAAACAGGACCTAGAGAGTCTTTATTCTGATGTACCATCTGTGGCCGAAATGGCAGCGGAACAGGTTTATTTAAGACCAATCCGAAAGGAAGTAGAGAATGGAAGGAGGAAGGCAGGGGAGGGTTTGAGAATTGGTGGCACATACGTGAGTGCTGCGGCTTTAAATCTAGATAAAACCTTATTGGCGTGTGCTGACCAGCCCAAACCCAGATTTGCGATGTATTACTACACCTACAAAAACGAAACATCTCAGCTACCGAAAGGCTAAAAAGAGAACTCGCAAAAGCAAGAGCAGTATCACAAATAATCGCCACAATCGAGCAAGAGTCCAGATCCCCTCTGAGTAAATCAGAAGAATCCCCTCCAGCCAATGGCAACCAAAGAAGGGACAGTGCCAATGATGCAAGGCCATCAACCCCAATAAAACATCCTCAGCCATTTAAAAATATGCCAATTTTTACACCGCCAAACCGTCGCCGCGGCGCAAGCATAGATCTAGGAAGAGGAGACTTTAAAAATAACGATGATGAGTTCCCTGAGTTACGGATGCTCACATTACTTGGTGTTTCCGTGCCACCCATCCCGTCATCGAACGCGAGTATGTTCGCATCGCCTATCAAGGGTAGCCCCGGTGCTCCTAGTACCCCTGAGTTACCGTTACCGAAGTATAAATACCTAGATATTCAGGTCCGAAAGCAGTCCGAAAAGCTTCAGGCTCAGGAGCAAGATATTTCCGGGGAGGCTGAGATCCGAGAAGCAATGGATGAATTCTGGAACGTTGCCAGGATCGCTGAAAACGCATTGACAGGAGCAAACATGTTTCCTCCACTAACGAGAGAACGGGGGCACATGTCATTCGTTTCGGAAGAGCTGATCAAAGGTATAGAAGAGATCGAGAAAAAGGTTAATAGTGTTGCGAGCAGGATGGGTGGGCTGTCAAGGGGCCTGGAAGAACTTGAGAGGATGGGAGGAGATCTGCAGGGACAAGGAAGGGAAAAGAAGGCATTTGTGGATAGGTGGGGCAGGCATTAGGGGGCTTAAGTTTGCATTTGGGGTGATATATTAGGAGTTTAAAGGGGTTTGTTTGGCGTGAAGGACTATCTCCATTATCGGCATCATCGATATTGGGTGCCTTCTGGTGTTTATTATTATTCTATGAGGTGTATGTAGTATGAATTATGACTAAAATGAATTATCTGTTGTTCATTCCATTGCTTTTGATCGGGGTGATTATATCACTTGCCATATCTCACCTAGGTTTTAAATATAAACTCATTGTTAGATATATGGTATATATCCATAGGCTTCCTAGTGCTTCATTTGTACGTCATTATTCGAGATACCGATATCGGTTCGGTCAATAGTCTCACCTACTAACGAGGGTTTCTCGGGTCAATCTATTCGGCGCCCAAAGAGCCCCCATAAACCTGTTTATATGTGACTCCATAGGGAGTATATACATGGAGCTCTATTCCCGCTCTTCTATTCTCTTTTCTCTTCACTACTTTACTCGAGACTGAATATCACATATCTATTCATTATATTCAACACTCGTCCTAATAGTTGGCTCGAGTGATTAATTATGATTTAGGGCAAAGATCAACCTAGACGTTATGGTAAGCCAAGGTAATACCGATAACATATTCCCTTGAGAACTTCCATATTTAAAACTATGTAGCTAAGAGGATAACGACTCAGATCTAGGTCATTGGGGCGCCGACAACTCAAAATAGCTTAAGGGATAATTAATATATATCCGGCAAATAAGTGACATTTCTCGGGCTTGAGGATTCGGTCAATGTTATAACATAGATAGGAGCCCAAGGGGTAATTAAATACATGTATATAAACTAAGGGCGACTACTTAAGTGCTCACCACAACTAGTAAGGCCCTACCCCATAGAGGTAGAAATAATGTCTAACGTTTCCAATCAACTATGCTTCAATCTAGTTATCCGATTTAGCGTCCCCAGCCCCCTTCCTCTTTCCGCTCGTGATTCCGTTTCTAGGGTAATAAGTCTCTAGTCCACATCCCATAGACTACGTCCCGTGTATTTAAAGCAAAGTAGTCACACTTTCCTCTACTCCCGAACTTCAACACCAACCAAGACTTTTCAATAACAGCCACAAAATGCTCTTTCCAAAATATATCCTCGTGGTCCTTTACACTCTCATCCTCGCTGTCCATGCAGCCTACGACATAAGCCAATTGCTGAATCACATTGCAATAATCAACGTTGATATAAGAGACTTGAGGTCAGCAGCCGACAAGCCTGAGGGCATGCTGTGTGACATTATGATTGTCAAAGCAGTAGCAAAACTCAGAGATGATACGAATGCTGCCGCCAAAGAGGCGAACAAGGGGAAACCAAGTTCTCTCACAATAGAAGAGAGCAACAATATCAGGGCCCAAACTCAGAGCATGGTAGTGAAGTTGGTACATGCCTTACAGCATATATCCTACAAAGTATGTTTCCCTTTTTGGTCTCCGTTCCTAAATATCGAATCGAATCGAAGTAATGATGAACGGCTGATAAATTTGTTTCATGTAAAGGATGGTGCAGATTCCACTAAAGTTAAGCATCACATTTTGTGTCAACTGGAGAACCTTATCGAGGCGAATACAAACTTCTTCAACGCCCTTAGCAATAATGTTGACCCTTCGGACATGAGCACCTTACGCTATAGCCTTACAATAGTTGTTGATGCTGTTAATCGAGTAAAGAATTTGGTTGGGTATCATTAGACCTTACCATTGTTCATCGTAAGTTACTAATTCCCGATATCTACCCCACGGACTAATCATAACATTCTTGTCAATAATATAGGTATAAGTTGAGCGAACCTATGGATGGTGATCAGCTGGTTAAGAATCGTCGGTGTGGTCATACTAGTATTCTTGCCAGTTTTCACGAAAGTATGTCCAACTATTAGGTTCCAATAGATCCTATAAAAAAATTAAAGGACTTCATATATTGGTCGAGCACTATTCGTCGACCCTTTCCGCCTTTAATTTAGATCGGGGTTCTTAAAAGTCAGATAGTATGAGCGTAAGAGGGAGTGTTTAAATGGTTTTATACCACAATGAATCACTCAGTTACTCTAGGTATGTCTGCTCTCAAACAAAGCCATTCTTTTCTACGTTCTAAACAACGTTTTTAAAATACTTTTTAAAATACCTTCTAACAGAAACATAATCTTGATTATTTACCCCCCAAAATCCATTCTTACTCGCCCTATAAATCCTGCAGGCTTTACCACGTAATATTAACACTCCCAAAACAAAATATGTGTGAACCGTCCGTCACCTGCTAGTATTTCAAAGCTCCAACCTTTTCAAAATAAGAAATATAATATGTCCCTATACCGCCGTAAATATTATAGATCATCTATGGAGAGAAGATGCGTTTTCAGCTGCGGGGTTCACGTCAAAGATTCTCCTCCCTTTGCCAATCTTAACGCCACCGACGTTGGTCGTCTGACCTCTCTGTTCCCAAACGTTAGCGTTTCTCTCGCTTGTTTGCCAGATCCCGCCTTCCGATCTATCCCGTTGGACGCTCAATAACCGGAAGAGAGCGCTGAGCAGCGACATCGAAAGACGGGGTGGGGAAACGGGGCGTTCGGGGGTCCGTGCGCATATGATGATAGCGCATATCCGAGAAGCATATTTAATGCATTAAGACGGCGTATTGACGATCTTACACTTGAAATTAAGGTCAGATCGTACAAGAATGGTAAACCAAACTCGGTCTCCGGTAACCAGGAGAGGATCCTCCCACCCGCATAATGGCCAGTGACACAAACGCTATTTGAGACGGTTAGAGTTAAGGGTATCGGTAAATAGTTCCATTTTTCTTACAGCCGATACATAGTGGCATTTCTTATTTTCGATACATGTATTATTACTGATGGGTATATTCCGTAAGCTATCACTCGACCACATTTCCCGTGAGAGGTCCTCAATACCATCCTAATAAACCGAATAGAGATGGCTGCCGACTTATGAATTCTACTGACCACCGCGTCGTCGAAAACCCTAGTCCCCCACACCCCCCCACGGAAACAAAAACCAACCCTAAACGAGTGAGGTCTGATGATTCGATTAGGTTTCAGACCAAACACGACAATAAAATTCATTTCACAGCCATAATGTGTCAGGGTCCTAAGGGACGATGATAGGAATTTCACATGTCAAAAAAAAAACACTGTTGCATCGATGGAGGGAGGGTTTCGTGCTTAAAATTCAGCCTCGATGCGTGTGTCTAGAAGGAGTGGAAACACATTCTGCACGAAACAGCCACTGAAAAAAAACCCCCCTTCCCCCCCCACAAGCTTGAAACAAAATCATTGCCACTTAGCAGCCGCTTTAAGAATCCTCCCCCTGTCTGAAAAAACGCACTCTGTGACAGGTCTAATAAAACCGGGTTCGTTGCTTTTTTTTTTGCTTTTTTTTTTAAAATTCTCTCTTCCGCTTGATCTTTTTGGATGAAGAAACTCCCGCGTGTGCCGGGTAACGGCATCGATGAGCAGGATTGCAGAATGGGCGTTCAAAGGACGCGTTGTGACGAACAGTTTTTATTTTATTTTTATGATTGCCATCATTAAAATGCATTTACCACGAGGCAAAGCCGTCACCGATGCCAAAGTTGGTGTCAATCTGAGCTAGACATGTGTCAATGCCATCTGCCATTATTACTTGCATGATGAGTCCCAAGAAAACAAAGCGAGCTGCAGTGAACGACCAATTAAGTTTGGCAACAAAAGTAAACTTGATTCATCATTACGCCACTTCTAATTGCTTCTTTGTTTTGTGCATCATTGCCAACGACAAAGTATGATTCATGAACCATTGATGAGCTTATACATATCGTCAACCTCTTTGACGGTGGTGGTCAAGTTTTCATAGCCATTCTCCGTAATCAAAATGTTATCTGTAATATCGAGGATAATTTGTGAGTTACAATTGCTGAACACAAGAAAATAATGCTGTGACTGAACGAACCTTCAATACGAACACCCCCAACATCCCAATATTTCTCCAAAACGTCTTTATCGATATATTTCAAGTGATTCGGATCCTCAAGATACGGCCTAATGATGAACTCACAGAAATAAATCTATGCGATCCAAAAGAAAAAAGTCAATATCTCTTGTCGTCATCATGCATCCATTTATCGGAATTCCCCTTAATTAAAGCAGGGTGCTTATGTCTTACCCCAGGCTCAACCGTAATAACTTCTCCTACTCTCAACACCCCCCTCTTTCTCAAATACCTAAACATGGTATCTTTATCCTCGTAATTTGGATTTCCTCCCGTATCGTGTGTATCCATACCTAGCAAGTGCCCAAGCCCGTGCGGCAAAAACGCACAACTCGTCCTCGCGCTCATGATCTCTTCCAGGCTTCCTGCTTTCAAGATCCCCAACTTGAGGAGCCCCTCAACCGCAACCCTGTGCGCAAGCGTGTGTATGTGATCCCAGCTTGCACCGGCCTTTGATTCCGCCATGGTTGCTTTCTGCATCGCCAAAACCAGGTCATATATCTCACGAGACTCTTTGCTGAAAGTGCCGGAGATGGGGAACGTGCGAGTAACATCAGAAGCATAATTCTCGTACTCAGCACCTGCATCAAGCAAGAGATTGAGTTTTCCCTCTAATGGTTGGTTGTTGTGAACATAGTGAAGAGTTGCCGCTGCACGCCCAGACCCGTAGATGCCATGATATGCCTGCTTCGGTGCGCCATTCGAAATGCACCTCTCAGCAAACACTCCCTCTAGTTCTCTTTCATTATCCGCGCCCTTCACCGATGCCATCGCCTTGTGATGCGCAAGCGTCGTGATCAAATTAGCCTTCTTGATCAGGGCCACTTCATATTCATCCTTAATCGCGCGGCAGTCTTCAATTGCCTTTTTGAGGATCTTAGTGTGCAAACTGCCTTGCACGACCTGCGGAATATCAATAGACACTTGGTTGGCGATCGCGAAGATGGGTTCAGAGGGAGAAGATTTCGCTGCGAAGGCAGAGAGATCCACATGCGGGTGAGGCGTGGAATGCTGGACGTTGTCGACATCGTATTTCGCTTGTGCTTCTGAGAGAGAAAGGGGGAGCCCAGACCACAGTACATCGGCGGGGTTGATCGGTGGGATGTAGAGTGTTAGAATGCTAGTAGAAAGAGAGTATGTTAGATAGGAGTCTGGGAGGTCGCAGCCGGAGAGGTAGTAGAAGTAGCGACGTTGGCGGAATGGGGCTGTTGCGAAAATAGGGACAAGGATTTAGCCATCGTGATTCGTAGTGAATACTGATCATTTTTCGAGGGAAGTTGTATATCGAAAGGCAGCGGTTCCCGTAGACGAGGAAAAAAGAGCTCACCTTCCGAATCACTATCCTCCAACAACGCAGACTTCGTGGACTCGAGGTAGATTAGTCCATCGGTGATCTCTGGATGAGCATCACGGATGTACTTTGCAACAGTCTCAGCGTGCTTCTTCGCTGGATATTTCCCAGCAAGGATCTTGTCGACTGCGGGATCAGATGCCATGATGCTCGATCCTGTTCTCGTCACCGAGGGGATCTGTTTACAGGCAGAGGTATAGAACCGGCGATGATGGACGATGGTGTTGTTGAGAGAGACGTCACGCAAACAAGATTTAGCTTGAGATGACTGCGGGGAAATACGCCCAGACCAGCCTGTACCTTTGGCGGGGTATCCTCTGGTGGCAGCTGCCAGTGAGCGGAACACCGCCGATACCCGCACACCCATGTGAGCACCAGCAAAGAACAAGTACCGTGGGCTCTCTGTTTGTGTTTGTCCGGAATTCGGAATACCTACATGCATTGTAACCAAACGCGATAGTTAGTGGTTAAATTCTCGTGTACCACGAACGCTAATCCTCATCGGTATAGCTAAACGCATGTATCTATCTAATATATCTAAATACGGTACCGATCAAAATATTAATATTTGATTCTCTATTAGGCATATCTATCCCATACCCCACGTGTTTTCTATTAAACATTCAAGAAAAAAGAAATTATATAACTACATGTATATAAGAAATAGCAAAATGAAATTATCTGGGCGACATCCCAAGGTTGATGCTAGACAACTAAAAAAATAAGTAGAGAACGCCAAACCTCAATGCTGCACCGCCAATGCTCTGTGTATTTAGCCTCACAGGAGAGAACTTGATCCCCACAAACAAAGTGACCGAAACGAAAAAAATTAGTCGTTCCACCTATTAAGAACGCTCTGCATCATATCGTCATAAGATTGCAGCTAACGAGGCTTCAGTGACGAAACAAAAAACGCGCCGCACCACTAGTGATTCTACTACGAACCGTATAATTCCACAATAGTGCAAGCGTGGTTTCTTTATCCAGCTCCAACCCAAGTCTCATATACACCATGTATGGATACCACCATTCCACTGAGGTCACTGTCATGCTCTTCCTTGGCAGAATCTGCATCGGCGCATATATTAGTCCCATATACGGTGTAACACTTGTTAGTAGGCATACGAACCGGAAAACATGGAGTGTGTGGCTTTCTATGCTACGGAATCCGTGCCTAATGTCGCAGCACGCAAAGCCACACCTCCCCATGTTTTCCGGTTCGTATGCTTGCTAACGAGTATAGCACTCCGACTAGCAGTGGCGCCGAAACTGCTGTGTCACCAGCTACAAGGACAATTTTGTTTCCAAACGCTAAAACGCGCTCGATCGAGCAGCGGCGAGGTCGCCAGGTAATACCAGCCATGAATTAGCGTAACAGTGATAGAACCGTCAAACCCGTGCCTTAACGAAGCTGTGGAGAGCCTAGCTGAGGTTCAAGTGTGGGGTAGCGGGGGCGAGAAGCGGTGGGGGCCAATTCTTCACATCCCTATCCTCCGGATCGATGACCGTTCTTCGTAAACGTCATTCTGGAAAAAAAATGCAAAAGAAACCCCACATTCCCGATGACATGGTTGCAAAGTACTCATGTCTCCGGATTGTCATTGCTTTTCCCTTTTATAGAAGTAGATCTGCCCACCAAAATCATCCAGCAAGACAAGCAGCTACATGTATGGTAGGTTAGCTTTTGGAGGGAGTAACCAAGAATTTGGTTGCCACACTGGAAAATTTCCTATTGCGTAAGGACTCAGACCTGTTTCCAAGACAGGGAAAACAATAGCAATCTAGCAACATGAGTAAAATCCGGGGAAGGTCACTCGGGTTCAGCCCTGGCCTCGGAGTGTTTCTCACTCAATTGTGATTGCTCCCGCCAGCAATATAGAGTATACTCCATGTCGGCTTCACGGACTTCAATATTTGTAAATGTCAGGGGATAGAATGGTGGCGAAACGTATTACTGCAGACAGGGAAAACGCAGGAACGAGATGAATCCCCAGCGATTAGTGCTACCAGTTCTCCTATAGATTAGGGTGCGCGAAATACAAGCAGAACCTGTTTAGGTACGTACTTACAATCAAAAGGGTTGTTTTGTTGTTGCCAAGTAACTAAGGAGAGGGCGGCTAGCCTTGTGAGATCGTCAAGGGAGAATTCCAGAAGGGTAAATTGAGGGTACAGCTCATCGGGCCAAGTGGAAATTAGATGTGCTTAGGTACTCTAAAGATATTTCTATATTTGGAGCCTTAAGTTGGTTTTTCTCTTATCTTCGTGTTTGGACTGATTTCCTTGTTTCTTCAAGTTGGAGATGTGGTTCGGTTTGCTAGTGGCATAGCATATCACTCGGCCGGACCAACGCTCCTGTTAGGTCGGTCGGAGAGATGTCCGAATAGGTTGTAGGACGACGGTTGTGTTTCATGGACAATTACCTGAAGGGCAAGAACGTCAGTTTGATTGCGATACTCAAGAACCGGATCAAACCTCCGCCCTTAGACAACACTCTATAACAAAAATAATTCGATCCTACTTACAATTAAAGTCCCTATTTATAGCGATTAATTATGCAGTCATCCATAGTCTATCTCGCAAAACTCACTCAATGCTGCCTATAACATCAAGGAAAGTATATACTCTAATTCTTACTCATCCCATTAACCCCTACCCTTCGCCGTTTCCTCTCTCTCCGTTTCTTACCCTCTCCAACGCCTCCGTCCGTTCCATGGACCCAGTCCAACACCCAGAAGGTCCCGAAATTAACCGCGACCCTTTCATGATGCCAGTCATGCCTCCTCGCCAACCGCTCTATCCCCCATAGTGCATATCCCGAATGCACGGAGCAGCTCTCTAGTGCAACCATGGAAGAGAACACCCAAAAAGAAATTATGTGGCAGTCTCGCAATAACAGCAACCGTGGTAGATGCAGAGGGAGAAAGTTGGACAAGATAAACTCTATCGGGTGTGCATATTGTGCTGATAGCGCAATTGGCGCTGTAAATGCGTGATGCGTTCGGTGGATCCTTGTATATAGTCTCTTTGAATGCAGGAGACGATGCGAGTAGAAGAAGACAAGCTCGCAGGAGATGATGGAGATGAGGATGTCCTTGATGAACTTATTGGGTGTAGGGAGAAACGGTGAGATTGGACGCCCCGGGAAAAAGATGCAGAGCGCCGCTTGGAAGACTATGCCGATGAGCTGGTTTCGTAACACTACGAAAATGCAGTGCCATGTTTCGGAGGATGTTGGTGGGGACTGAGATGGCTGTATTTTATGTGTGATGGAGAATCTGGGGAATACACGGTCTAGCGAGAGGTAGGCGAAACTTGGAAGCCAAAAGTAAAGCACCTGCACGAGGATAGTCCCCACAAGCTCGATAAACAAAGGGTCATAGGAAGTGACTATGTCGGACCATTTAGTCGGTATCACTGATAATCGTGAAGCCATTTAACTAAATAAGATCGTGAGAAAGATGGAACGACGAACTCTGTCCATCACTCTTCGCTTTTGTATTTTGTATTCGTATGTAGTAATGACGACAATTATATTGAATGAAGCGAACAGGGTTAGCAGGAAAAATCATGTGACCGGATGGTTTTTTGTGCCGACGGTGGGTCAAGGATAAGAGGGTACGGGGTAATAGAACTAGAAACCGCCAGCAGTTAGTGCTCTTCACTCAGAATACTAACGGTCTTGTTCCTGCAAAATATCATACCATATTGAATTGCTGTCCATGCAGCCTTGGATCATTCACTCGGACCAAAAACCATTGACGTCACAAAGATCTAATCGTCTTGAAGGTTGGAAACTCATCGATATAGGGTTAGGGTTGATTTGCAACCCTGCAGGCCCCTCCTCGATATCCCACGTCCCCCACAAAAGCTTATTTGCTCTTGGCACGCCAAATAAGGTCCCCAAGAGCCTCACCACTATTCCCATTGTCCATCCCCGGGTATTCCTTCAACATTGAAGATTCCCATCCAAAATCCCTCGAAACAACTGCCGTTCTCGCTTCGTCCCTGACCAGACGGGAGCACACAGTTAGTATGGCGACTCAGAACAGGTCCAGGAGACACGGGTTTAGCGCCTATACGATACCATTGCAAGGGACATATCGATCGATCTTTCATCGAGCGATCGAACCACGCGAGCTGTTGAAAACCTGTGTGAGAGAAAAAAAAAATATCAACATAAAATTGCAACATAATCCGATGATTACGGAGGGTTGATCCGGCTGGTGGACTTCTCGCTCACACCACGCAATGCCTAGATAGGAATAGGGAGGAAAAGGGCTGAGATTACAAGATGGGAATTGGTTGGAGCTTCGAGCTCTTGCAGCAATTTTCCCCTCCCAGGAATAATCTGGCTTCTTACCGGTCCGGAAAAACGCCCTGCCACCTGGCCTGGCAGCAAACGATGTCAAAACTTTATCTCCACGTCTCAGAGTTGCTGTACCTACATGGACGCCCAAACTATGCTGGTCCGTGCGCTCTATAATTTTAAGGCTCGACCGAAACGGGGAACTTGGCTAGCTATAATTGGGGCGATTCACGTGCCAATCACACGCGGTATTTGTGATAGCGAACATCAACCCAATCCAATCCCACGATAACCACACGTTATATTCCGAGCTTCACTTCACCCCAGCAAAAGAGATGTCTGTACCCTATGGCAGAGCCTCTGGCAATCAGTACATACATAGCACAGCAGAGATAAGTACAACAGTGTCTCTCTTTTACCTTTTCCCGCTCCGCTCATGCTCTTACCCATACCTATACCCATACCCCTACCAATTTCAATTCCAATTCCAATTTATCCGTTCTTTTGCCCTTTTGCCTCTTAGTCTGGGGTAAAAAACACCCCCAATTTAAAAAAAAATCAAAAAAAAATAGAGGGGCAACACGCATACCAAACCAAAAGTGCAAAAACGAAAACAAAAAAAAACTCCCAATGTAAGCAATCCCCCTGCCCATCACCCAACGATCGCGCCTAAACCCCAGATCTGGCCAGATACGTACTTTGAGTACTCTCTGTCTATAATCGAAAATAAAACGAATAATCTGGAAAACGCCCCTCCGACCCCTCCCCTACCCCTCCTACACACACTAGAACCATATGTATTCCCTCCCACCACACCCTCTTTTAATAAATAGAAAAATAAAAACCCCTCCAGATAAACAATATACGATACAAAACATCTGATGTCCCTCATCTCCTCTCATCGCAGCTTCGGCACATACTGCAGGCTGTGGTGTAAGTATCCACTAAAGTACCCATGCCTGAACTACTCGAAAGTACCAACCGCCCGTCCCACGACAGCTTAATCTACACTCCCAGACAACCTTGAATGTTTTGGACGTTACCCTCTTTCATTCGTTTCCAAACTCCCGCAAAGCGTCACTATCGAAAAATAATCGGAGTCGAACGCAACGATGTTGCGGTAATTATACATATATTGGGAAGCGAGCGTTCTCCCGGAACAAGGGGGAGAGAGGGGAGGAGGGGCAAGGGGGGGATTTAGATAACCCACCCCCTAACATACCAAAACACGAATTAGGGTTTCTTTTTTACTCCCTTCGAGCGAAAACAGGATCCATACACGCATCTTATAGTGCAAGGGAAAAAAAAATAAAAAGCGTCAATATCCAGATTCCCATAGTTTATCGCAAACCCCTACCCCCCCTCCCTTTCCTCTCCAAAAATCTCATCATTATCACAAGCTTAAGCGCGTCACGACAACCCCGCAGTCCAACAAATCTACGCATGTTGTCCCCGAGCAGAGTAGTCGTCGAGTCAACGAGTCAGGAGACAAATAAGACGAGTCGCTCTAAACAAACCATTCTTTTTTTTTTTTTTGAGGGGGGAAGGGTGTGGGCTTGATTTGGATTCTGCCTTTTTTTTTTTCGCTTACCATTTTGGAGGCGATGAATCCATGAAAAATATCGTCATGATCGACAAGAATTAACGAAAATGGAACGGGCCGAGGGGATATGAACTTCCCACCCTCTCCATATGATGATGATGATGAACCGAGATGAAATTTTGTAAAAAAAAAACCGAAGATCCCATTTTGCATTTAAGGAAAGAAAATAAAAACAAAAGGTATCATAGCTATAGGGCAATATTGCAATTGTGTGAGGATTGAATTGATTTATTGATTTATTTCGTCACCAAAATAAAATAAAATAAAATAACCTTCGTATTCGTTTTTAAATTTTGTTTTCTTGCAATTGCCCCAGAATTGAATAAATAATTAATAAGCGGATAACAAAAGACTAAAAGCAACGAAGCTATATCTTTATGCACGTGCAGACGAAGGAGAAGAAAGAAGTAAAAATAATAATGAAGAAAGCTGTTTCGCTCAAAGAAGAAAAAAACTCCAACCCATTTGGAAAGGTAAAAAAAGAAAAACGAGACAGCAGAACAGAAAAAGAAAGGAAAGATGAAAAAAATTCAGATAACGACCACCAGTCCGCCACATACATCTCATGTCAAAAACCGTGATTTTACCGAAAACAGTTTGAAAGTTGAAAATAAAAAAAAGTTTGAAAATACATTTCTTTTTTCCATCCCTTCCCCCCATCTCCCAAAAAATGCAAGGCAGCTTCAAACCCATAATGGGAGTCGCCGGGTATATATATCAAATGAAAAAACAAGATTGAATACCCGTAAATGGAAAAAAGAAAAAATGAATAGCTCCAGACCATGAAAAATGCCCCGTAATAACATCATAACCCCGATGAGACAAAAAGGAAATAGAAGGAAAAAATGAGGCGAAAAGAAATACAAGCGTACAACTACAATGCAGATTGAGGGTAAGAAACAAACAAGCAAAGCGTGGCTAGCCTAAGTCAATGCTGTTCTATACGTCCAGCATGGCTGGTTTTGGAGCCTGTTTGGGACAAGGTAGTACCAATGCTGACGTTCCCATGGTGACTTGCCGGTTGACTGTCTCTCTCAGACTCGCCACTTGTTTCTCCATTGCAGCCTTGTCAACCTTCAGATCAAAGTTCATCAAGAAACAAAAGCCTATTCGCGGAAACAATTAGCCAATATTCGAGTCATTTCGGACGAGGCTCCCAATTAAGGGTGGCAGGTGACACCTACTGACTTCGAGCCTGCTCAGCTCGTATTCGCTCAAACCACCAACCTTTGCAAATCGTTTATGTGGGTAGCTCAAATCTTCAAGCCCTTTGCTTGCGACTCGCAAGGCAGCGAGGAGTAACCGGTGGACATTGAGGCGGGTTATTGGGATGACGCGTTCCGTTACTGCAAGGCGGTGGAGATATACTGAGGCAGCAAGATAAACGGCTGTTGACAATGGACAGAATCGATGTATCCTAGAAACCGTGTTAATATTTCGAATTGTAATAAAACAAATTGTGCTCGAGATGGAATAAAACCAAATTTCAAGACCTGGTTGGGGGGTGAAAATAACCCCTATTTTTTTTTTTCCTCAGAGAAAATCAAAAAAAAGACAGATATTACAAACCTGAACAAATAATCTTCAATCGGTATTGCGGGAGCAGCTTTGCTCCAGAATTTTCGTGTTATCGATGCATTCTGGTAGATGCCCTTTGCTCCAGCTCCGATGATTTTGATTTCTCCTCCATTGCTCAGAAAATCATCATCACTGTCGTCGCTAAAATCTTGCTTGTGTTTGATGAGAACACCGTCCAAATCCTCCGTCATGGGCTTACCGAAGCAGAATCCCGTTGAGGGGTCCCTATCTACTGCTGTGGGGTGAAGTTCCTCTTCCATCTCTGGCGTTGTGGGGTCGCTAGGGGGTGGGGTGGGAGGGACATCTCCAGTCATGGAGACCAGCAGCTCGATACTTCTCGAAAGGAGCGTTAGTGCCGTTGTCGCTGGGAGGTGAAAGATGTCTTTGTCGTCTGCTCGCATTCCTAACGGTTTCGGTGAAGAGCCTCTAAAAGCGCTAGTGGTATGAGCGGCAGCAGCACCTTCTGGGTCGACATCAGGGTGCGGTGGAGGAGGGGCACCTTCTTGGGGGATCTTTTCGTGATCAAGAATTACGTGCGGGTGTTCTGGCGTGTAGGGCGGTGGAGGGGAAGCGAAAGGGGAATTCATTGTGATGGCGGTGTTGAAGCTTGTTGGGGAGAATTTCCTTCCTCCGTAGGTCGAGGTGCGGAGTTTTGAGAGAAGGGCCTCAGCATGATATGCATGCTGAGAGAGGAGGGTGTCGGTGGCCGCCAGGGTGAAGACTGGGTTACCCTAAGGGTATACTGGCCGAAGTTGGCGTGGACTGGTAAGTTAGGGCGTACAGTAGTATGTAGGCGACAACAACAACAGCTGCCTGCCTTAGTTACTATAGAATATGACGCTGGTTATTGCTACGGAGGCTGCTTGTGCTTGTGCTTGTGCTTCGCTGCTGGTGTGCACAGTTGCTAATGCTATTGCGGTGACCGTTGCGAGGCGCTGCTTGAGGGCTGTTGCAAGTTGGGGAGGTTCAGGCTCTTCTTGTTTCCTTTCCGAGGCGTGCGTAATAAGTTTGCAGTTGCAGTTGCAGTTGCAGTTGGGCTGTTAAGTATGTGGAAGTGGAAGTGGACGTGGATATGTATGCGGATGGGTGGGTGTATATATGGATGTGCGAATGTGAACGTGAATGCGAGCAAAGTACCGGAGTCCAAATTCAAATTCAAATTCGAAGCGTTTGAGGGGGGGGGTTATATGGTTCTCTTATGCAGATACTAGAAATATGTACTCGCGACTATTGAGAATCCAGGGCAGAACTAGTCGGGGGTGGGCGGGCAGATAATAGCGTAAGGGCAGTAGGCAGGAGGCAGGAGGTAGGGTAGGGCAGCCAGGCAGGAGGCGGACTTGAGCAGAATTAATATCAATGCCAAATGTAGGCCTTCTCTTTCAAGCTTCGCTCACTCACACAATCTAGGCCGAACGGCACTTTTAACTGTGGCAGAGGCAAATAATAAATAGGTCAGCTGGAAAAACAAGCGGTGGTGCTGGGGCTGTTAGCAGTAGGTAGATGTTATGCTATGCTATGCTATACTATGCTGTAAATTGCGCTGCCCTACGATTCCCTTCCCTTTCCTTCTCTCCGTGTCTCTTGTCTGTACTCCTCGCTATTGCCTGTTGTCGCTGGGTATATCTCTCGTCGGTCGATTTCGCGATTCTTTTCGATCCCGATTGATTGAGAATGAGGAATAGCCCTGTTTTTCGTTGCGGATTTTTATGTTCTGTTCACCCCCCCAAGAAATCAGACACGTCGTAAAAATCCGGAATCTTATAGGAACGAAACGACGCACAGCTGTATCATAGGAGGATTCCCAGGGATGCAGTAGAACGAAGGGAGGAGTCGGAAGAAGCTGCGAAATCAGCACGGCGGAGAAATAACATGAGACTAACACTCACTCAGTCCGCACAGCCAGCCAGCCAGGCGAGACGAGCAAACCAGACGAGAGAAAGACACTAACGCCAACCAACAACAGCAGTTACAGCATCGCTCTCAACTGACAGCGCAGCGGCGAGTGAGGGTCCGTTCAACGGTTCATGCCCGAAAAAGAGACCGGTTGCGAACTCCTCGCTGCCTGCCCCCCCCTAAACAGCTAGCTAACAGGGCTGGGCTCCCTCTTCGAAGGGTTAGATACCTGTGCTGTACAATACATATGCTCTGCTGCCGGTGCGGACGTACCCACCCACTGCTTCGTCTTCCCTATCACTGCACTCTCGCCTTGACCGAAAGCGCAATGGACTGTAGCTGATTGGGGGGATTAATGTAAGGAGGCATAGTAGTACGCGATCTCGGCGAGATCTAGGTATATCTACGTTGTTGTCCTTCTAATGGCGCAGCCGCTGCTGCTGCTTGGCTGTGCGCGTTTCTATTCGTGACTTTCTGTTTGCTATCTCTGTATGTTTATCTAGCTGTCTTGTATGTTTATCCAGCCGTCTATCTCGTTCTCTCTATGGTCCCATCATCCCCCTCCCCTCAGCTTCTGGGTCTGTTTTCCCTACGGGGCTATCGAGTCAAGCTTGACTGCCTCTTGAGATAGATACCATTTGCTTGTACCCTATGCAGCCTGGTCTCGATCCCAAATTTTAAACAACGTGTGAGCACGGAGGAGAATCCGAGATGCCGTCCTCGCCCCTATGGCCAGGGTCTGGGGTTCCTTAAACATGGAAACCTCCAATTACATCTACTCCAGCTTTTCTTATGTCGGAACGTCGCTTGTACTCCCCCAGACCCTCCCCCACACCCCAACGCTGTAGATTACCTATCACACATGTCATGTCTACTTCCGTACAAGTAAAGTTTTATTCTCAAGGGGGGAAAGACACTCGTTCTGCCACCGATACTGAACCGGCCCACCGTCATCTCTTCATCTCCCACGCCCAGGAAATCGAGAATTGCGGGGTGCTGCCCCACCTGGTACGGTTCCGGATTTGAATTGTCAAGTTGGCGCAGTCGGAGGGGTTGCGGGCATGGACCGGCGTTCTTCGCCCCCATAAACTGCCGCTAGTATTGCTAGTGTTTCTGGAAGGAGAGCAAGGAGCGAGTCCCTGCATGAGAAATCCTCCCCTCCGAAAACAAACCAATCACTTCTACCAGGATACCCGTTCCACTCATCTCCCTTCTCCTTCTCCCTCCCCGCAAAGCGGACGTACGAGGACGTCATAGTCGTAAACCGCGTGACAGCTGAAAAAAAAAAAAAGATGCCTTCTTTCTTTTTTTTTAAAATCGGTTTTATTTTTTATTTTTTATTTTTCATTCTCACGATGATGCCCGTTGACTTGCCCCTGAACCTGATCTCTTGTGTTTTTTTTTCACGGCTGTTGAAAAGATGGCTTGCTTCGTACATTTTACAATTGCATTCCTCATCTCGCTTTGCCCCGGGCATCAGTTTCTCGCTTGCAACCCTCGCCCCATGCACGGGCTCCATCCATCGATGCCCTCTCTCTCTCTTTTGCTACCCGCGGCCTTCCTTCGATGTGTGCTTCCAAGCTGTTTCCTCAAGCTGACACGTCGTACATTACCGATGCGTCGGCAAGTGAATTGATAGAATATGAGCTGGGAGATCCTCAATTCCATCCAATTCAATGCGCCGCAAATGTATCATGTACCAATCCTTCACGATCTTAAATTTATTTTATTTTTATTTTTTTCGTAAGCCGTCCTGATGATGATCCTCCAATGCCAATGGGCGGTAAAAATATCTAACCTGGCGAGGAGGGCTCATCTGACGATGCCTTCTCTCAATGGATAATTGATTTAATTGATTAATTCGGCCCTGGTAAAACTGCGAAACACTCAGTCGGACAGATTTCAAAAAAAAATTCTCAGTGCGTCCCGGACTGCCGGTACAAACATTTGGGCTAATGCCTTTTTTTGCCTCAGGGTCCATCCAACCTATATTTCACAAAAATCTATATCAGGGATCCATAATATGACTGTTTCGAACGGTCTATTGCCGAGACATAGAATTGCCAGGTCACGCGCAGTATTTGCAACCTCCTCTTGGAAATCTGCAACCGCCATAGAAAAACACACGATAGTAGACACACCTCTGTTAAGGGTCCCCAAAGCGGGGGTGTGGGGGGGAAGGGAGGTGTGAAATCAGAGCTCAGGAAACAAGATGCATCAAGCGGCAAGAGAGATGGGGCGCTTCAAAAAGCCCATTTTAGAGATGGTCAGGAGATGAGAGAGAAGCATCCGAATAGCCTGCCTGGGCTAAAAGGTAAAAGAAGAGGCCCCGAAACCAAAAAGAAAAAGAAAATATCGTGACCTGAAAGAGAGATCGGTTCGGGGGTTAATAGCGGAAATCGTCTTTTGCATTTTATTTTTTTTCCTTTCTTTGCTTTTTCTTAGCCGCTGTGTGAACGATTTCTGGGAATTCTCCTGAGTAGGCAATTCTCGTTCGGTAACCCAGACCACCCTTTGCCCTGACGTTTCCTTGACGACACGTTGTAGCCTATTTTTCCTTTTTACATTCTGCAATATTAGCTAATTGGCCCCTCAAAGCACTTTAATTGCTTATTTTCTCTTGTTTTACATGCTCCGCTACCGTCAAGATGGGACCGTGCTTGTACCGTAAACGCAAATCTTGAGACCCGCCTACGTTTTCCCCATATTTTGTATCTGTTCATTTGCAAGTGACTTACCCACCTCCTGCTTTTTCTCGTGGCTTAGATGGGGAAATTGACAACTTTCCACTCCGCATTTTCCATCCCAGGCCTAGCCCGATCGTGTCTCCATGTCTCTTACTCTCTTCGCTCTTTGCCGACATTCCTAACGGGATCGTTAATGTAGGCCAAAGTAAGTCATCTCTGCTTGTGCCTAGACATGAGGCACCCCACGATGCACTGCACGGCAAATTTCGGTGCAATGGAAGGGCTGGAACGAGGAGTCCGAAATTGGAACGTCTCCCTCCATGCTATGGCGGACTAGGTATGTTTAGCCGTTCAGTTTTAAGTTTTATTTTTCCTTCGTGTCCCAGAAAGCAAAGAAAGAGAGGAAAGACACCAGTAGTAGGAACATCCCGTAGTTTGTTTTTGGGGGGGAGTTTGCCGTGTTAGAGAAGGGAATCACGAGGGCAGAAAAAAAAAAAGCCAACAAAACTATGGTTCAAACGGCTATGGTCGATCGTTAGATGGGTTAGTCTAGATGTAAACGGGAATACTTATGGGTAGTCTAGGCGTCCAGCTATTTATTTTTCTGTTCAACCATACCCTTGAACATGTTTCGACTCTAGCTGGAACGTCTCACCGGGGCGGTGTGCAAAATCCATTTTAGACTGCTGACGAAAAACATCGTGAGATTTATTCCCCGAATCGCCGAGTTGCGAAGGGAGGCAGGCTGGTGGCTGATCTGCTAGACCCTCCTTCTCCACTAGTACGCCTTTGATCTGGAGCAGACGCCCTTGCCGTGTTTGCATGAATCACAGGGTACTGTATAATACCAGCATCCGAGGAACCACCGAGAACGAACCGAAGTTTCCGAGGTGATGTTGCCGTTAGCTGGTAGCTCGGGGAGAAACATTTTCAATTAAACAAAACACCAAACCCCGCTGAATAACCTGAGGGAGAAAAAGAAAAAAAGGGAAAAAGTCTCTAAACTCACGCGCAGAGTATTCTAGAATGAACGGAGGCTGACTCAACCTGCCCCCCATTCTTTTTTGGGGGGCTTGTGCTCACTTCATCTCCCCACGCATAAACATTCACCTATCCCCGGGTCTGTACCGCATGTACTCGATGTATGTATGTATGTATGTACGGATGTACTCGATGTACAACCCCTGCAAGGACATGCCTAGAATACATGTACAGATACACACCATACATACAGATGCTTTACATGTACGTATACGTTCTAAGGTGAGTGATATGTCCCGTGATAGCGAACGAACCTACCTACACATAAGCGCAGAGCTAACGGTGTAGAAATTCTAAATCGAACACCCAATGGGAATGTAATCAACACATTAAAAACGATTTATCGGTAGCAATCTCTTATCGCAATCTGCAATCTCAATTCTCCTGCTGTCAAGTAATACTTAACTCGAAGCTTGCCACTGCATATCGGGGCTACCTACACTCTATGCCTCCCTGATACCTCAGTTCGTTGTTTAGACATACCTAAACGGCCACTATTTAGGCGACTGCCTCTTCGGAGTCACAGCCCGAGGGGTCCGTGATCGATGGATATCCCCTTGATCGGGATGGCTGTACGTGAGCGGAGGATAAACAGTCCGTGACACCAGCAGTCGCGGGAAGATCGCGGTGGAAGCTTGGATTAAGAATGCCACTCCCCACGGCGGTGAAGGGCTGTTGTTTCCGGGTGACATACCCCCTCACTACCTCTCGGCTGGTACCAGTTTGGAGCTAACCTGGGAAACAACAATATACCTAGAGTGGAGTACATACATGAACACATGAAAGACTCCTCTATAGAGTTAGTATGAGATGGGTTATATAAAGTGGCAAAACGCGAAACGAATGGGGAAGACGAGAGTACCGGCAGATACCTATCTATAATAAGCCCATATACATGCCACCCGGCAAATGGATCGTGCTTCCGAGAGATTCTTATTCTCTCTCGGAGTCCAGAACTGTATCGAATATCTCGGATGCCGGAGCCACGATGAATCGATGTACTCTATATTCAAACTCCTCTTCAGATACATTACCGGTCCCAGGAGCTATGCTGTCGGCCGATATAAGCTAAGCACATATTCGGTCAAACCCTTGGCGGGGCGGATCCCTGTTTGTCGGTCAAGCGGTGTATTGCCGGCCTCGGACGGCCCTTTAATTATGCTTGAAATCGAGAGCCGAAAGGGATGATCCCCGGGGGTTACATCGGCCTCCGAGGTTCATAGAAGCACAATATGCCATCTGCACCCCGAAGATAGATACAGCATTAGCTTCACTTCAAGCTGTGGCCAAAATTGCGTGCAGAGTTGGTTTCGCTGTTTCGCCCCCAAATGCGTATTATCGGCCTTATCGAAGATTCGTTATTCACTCTGAAGTTGAGAATGACGGAATTAATAGACAATTTATTCGTTCTAATGGATATACAGTACATTCATCAGCCTTCCTCTCAAAAGCAAGTTTTTTTCTCCTCTAGTGGCGGACTAACTAATGCACTCGTAGTTGCGACCCTGCATGCGGATATGGTAATGTCGCATGCGCATCTCATTAGACCCGGTTGAAATATAATCGTTGGCCTTTCCTCGGTCGGAGGGAGGCAACGGTCAGACGTATCGGAAGTTGTGCTGAGATAATTGATGGCCCTCTCGGAAATGACGCCGGGAAGATCTGGAATATCGGTTTTCAGACATACTAACTTCGGAGAACTGGGAACTGCAGAAGCACCTGCATCCTTGGCTCACCGGGCATTAGCGGTTCCGTGGATCGTTGGCAAGAGCTATGGGTAGTGGCTACTGTATGATTGCGTACCTTCGGCATATCAGGGGTTTCCTCTTAGTTACATATGCATTTACTGAGTGTTAATAAGATATATTTCTATGTAGTTAGCCACTTGATCAAAAAAAATGTTTTGTTCGGTCACTCTTTTAAAACGCGAATGTTGAGGAATATGATATATGACCGCGTACCGTGGGTTAAGAAGAAACCACGAAAATAATTTTATACTTTCTGTAATCCCGAAGGTTTCACTGTATTGTTTATGTCTTAACTTTCGGGAGCGGGAGCTATTTACGAATTAACGAAGCTGTGGAGCTGTGGGGAAAAATGGAACTTGAGATATATATAACTAGTTCCACATGGCTAGAAGATAGCTGAAGGTATTTTAAAGTATTTTGGTTCGTAGAACAAGAAAACATGCCATGGTGTTACAATTGTGTGACTGGGAAGGTAATATTATAGTAATTAAACATTGGTTACTACTAATACTAAGCTAGCTACACCATAAAGAGTCCGCCTATCTTTTATTTAGAAGCCCTATCCGAGTAAGAGTATCGGGTGGGTATAACATCGTTTGAGACTCATCGATCTCGATTGCGGGCGTTTTAGACGAGTGATATTTGGTGCCTTAATTGGGTTGCGGAACTAGTATACAGGATGGAAAGAGTAGGGATAAGCGGGTAGTGAGACCCTTGGTTTCACCTGTAACCAGAGAAGCTGTGGTTTAAGGCCTAGACGGGATATATAAACGCACACCATCTTAATTATTCGTACGACTGGCGAGCAAATGGCCTAGAAGTTGTATCTAGATATTATAAGAGAGCTTCGCGACTATTAATATATTGGGAGCCTGGTGATTTTTCACGCGGAAGCTTAAATATTGGGGATAATAGCTCTCATTTATTCCCTTAATGTACCTGCTCTTAGGGCAATTATAATTAACATTATCCAAACGAAAATAAAAGTTGGAGATAAAATAAATATCATGAGCCAAGTCTCATAAAACCAAAGACAGACGAGAATGCTCTTTATACTAAACCAATCATACCCTCGTAATAGGCCGTATTACTATTTCCGTCCCCGATTATACCAAAAGAGTATCCGCCAACCCAGCCCCAACCCAACACCAACCCCAAATCCAAACACCATTAATAGTAAAATAAAAAGACAGACATGAAGACATGATAGAGTATTAGTGTAAGCAAGGCAATTAGAATTTTTAAAGGAAATGACCGCGATAATAAGTAGAAGACGTTACCGCGTGAGGAGGGTCATCACTAACAAAATCGTAAACAAAAAAGAAAACAAACACGCAGTAAACAATTCATCAGAGGCGGGGAAAACGCCATCAGAAACACGCCACCACCAAACACAAAAAAGTAAATATTAGTAGCACTCGGGTATTCAAAGATAACCGCATTTCCCCCAGCTTGCCTTCAAAATCCCCACTCGACCTCTTTCCAACTCTACCGCTTTCTCAACACCAATCCTCGTAAGAATCGGCACATTGTCCCCCAGTATATTTACTGCCTTCTGCACATAAAACACATCTTTCCTCGTAGAACACCACCTAGAATCGCCTCCAAATTCCATTCCCACTCCATTCGCCCCTCCCGTCTCCTCGGCTCCTCCTTGCATGACGACGAGGTGAGGGCTAATCTGCATGGAATGGTGAGGCGCATGATGCGGTATATGCAGCAGCGTGTGTCGATTAGACGAAGCAACATCGCTAGAAGTAGCCATACAGATGATGCGTAGTTTGCCACCATGATTCGCAACACTGGTTTTAGCAATCAAGGTTGCGTCTTCGAGTCGGGTTTTGGCGTCTTCGTCTTTGCGAGTGTTGAGGATTTGGATAGTGGTTAGTTGCTTGGAGAGAAGACCGATTAGGGTGAGGATGCTCTGGTTGAATTGGATTGAAATCCCGAACTCGTTTAGATGTCGGTAGTTCCTGTAGATTTCAACTAGGCGGTCGTGTTTGATGTAGAGTCTTGCCCGAGAACTCGTCTTTAGGTCTAGCACTAGCCTTTCTAGTGTTTCGGAGTGCCGTGAGACTTCGTCCATTGGGTATCGGGTGTGTAATCTGCTCAGTAGCACTAGGTCACGGAGGCCTGAGAAGGATCCTATGAACTTGTTTATGGCGGCTACGCTTTGAGGCGCCGTTGGCATGTAATTTGGTGGTTCATCTTGGAGAGGCGGTAATAAAAGGCGCAGCTTCTTGAGGTTAATGGTTTCACAAGAGGACTGTCTCCAGAAATCGAGAAGGGAATCGGTCTGCCGGCATGCTTGAAGAGTAAGTGACGAGAGCCGGGATAAATTTATCGCACTCCCCAACAAGGGCGCCGAATTCAGGAACGGAAATTCAGTAAGTTTAAGTGAGTTGAGCTGTAGTCGGTGATCGAATGGATGATAATCTATCACTTCCTCCATTCGCTCCGCAATCGAGCAAACATCATCTAATCCTACACCGCCATCCTCAGACGACACAATCGAGAATTGAGATGCTCTTGAAGACCGGATAAGCTCAGAACTCCCACGGATGATATCGATCTTGGACCACCGCGACTTTCGCTCAGCTTTCTCGATCGTGCTACGAAAGAAGCATTTCACGGGATCTCCGTATTCATCACCTTCCCAGATCTTGTCGATCCGTGGCTTCAAAGCTTCCCAATGCGTCGAGATCTCAAGCTTGCGCAGGGAATTGCAGGTGCCGATCCAGCGTTGGACGTAGTCCATTTGATCTACTGTCGTGACGTTTTGGGCAGAAAGAGAAGCGAGTTGGGGGAGCCTCATGGTATCAGTGCCAACAAGAAGGCCGTTGAGCGCACTCTCATGCTTCCAAGTCATTTTTTTAAGGCTAGAGTGATGAGCTTGGAGCTGGTCCGTTACGTCTGGGGACATTAAGGATGGAATAAGCCATCTATAATAAAAGGAAGCTATTAGCAATCACATTATTAGAGTGTCTTGCGTAAATGCCATACTCAAACGACTGCAATTGATTCTTCCCAACTCTCTGCAATAGGAGTAAGACCAATACGTTGATCATTCTCATCCTCTGCGAGCTCCTAAATAGCTTCGTTGCCTCGCCATAGCTCCAATCGCCGATAACTCGTATGCTTTTGATGAAACGCACGCCGTCATTCTTCGCATCAAGAAGGCATTTGAAATATTTTGGCGATAGCACCGCGTCTTCAACGGTGAGGTCGACCGAGCGGTATAGATTTGGGATTGCGAGCGTTCGAAGAGTTGAGCAGACGAGGCAAAGGGCACGAAGGTCTCGTTTAGTTCGGATCTGTCGAGACAGGGTGATAGTTAGGCTGAGCTCTTATCCTGGATGAAAATAACATGAAACGAGCCGGGTTTACCTCTCGTAAGACCAAACCGAGAACGTCAAGTGGCAGCTCCAGCAGAGTTCTCATCTTTTTCACGGATAGACGATGCCACCTTCACCCTCAAAAGGCGCCCAAAAAGAAAGTAGAGAAGTAATACGCGGCAAGCAGCTCAAGGTAGGGAAAAGCTGTTGTTGTAGTTATGAAGCCACTTTAGCTCGTAGTGACACCAATAGCTCAAAAGAAACGCGATTTTAAACACGCTAAACGCGCGAAGGCATGGAAAATGAACCTCGAAAATCGGGTGGCTGCAGAAGCCAAAAAGCAATGGAGGAAACGAATAGCCAAGATTATCTTATTACATGGGATGGAGCGCACAAAAACAAGGGGAAGTTGATTCAGATGGAGTTTGTTGGGCTTTGGAGGTTTAGAATTGGCGCCCCCCACAAAATCCAGTAAACGCATCTCTTGGCGCAATTGAGCCTCATCAGCCCAGGTCTCGGCGTGGTCTAGGCGCTATTTTGTGTTCATTTGTAGTTAGGATATAGAAAGCTGCGTCGAAACGAGATCGTCCTAGAGCGTTTTGGGGGTTGTTATATAACATCACTCTACATCGAGACATTCCGATCATTCAATCTTGTGCTCTCAATTACCAATTCGCGCCCGTTATCGTCTGCCGGTAAGGTTGTCTCAATTGGATTCGATAGCTTCGAGTTCAAAAGCTGCTAGAGAGGCAGGCTAAAAGGTTAGTAATTAGGTAGGCGATAGACCGTGAAAAATGAGTGATATGCGGTGAGAGGGCCAAACAAACCTCATGTCGAGCCAACATCTCTCTTAGTTTACCCGTTTCCTCTCCAACTTTAATTTCCCAAACCTCCTTCTCAAGTCCATCTTCTATAGTTGTCGCATTGCTAAAGTCCACCCAAACAATTCTCCTCTCGCTTACTCCCTCTCGCTCTCCATTCGTTTCGTTTTCCGGTACCATGATATTCCTCCACTTGACATCCCCCTGCACAACCCCCGCTTCGTGAATCCTTTCCAACGCCCCCTCTACATTCCTCTTTACCCCCCTCCCATTCTCACCTAGTATATCACCCATTGCCAACCTGCCTCCACCAATGAATTCTATCCACACTGCCATCAATGGCATATCACCGTATTTCTTTTTCCAATTCTTCCGTATTATAGTGTTGAGACCCTTTAACTTCCCTTCCGAGAGAAGATAGGCTTCGTGGGCAGGCGAGATGGTGAGAATCCCATAGATTTGTGGTGTGAGTGTACCGGTTAGATTTGCAGCCCGAAGGCGATGGTAGGCGGTAGATTCACGGTTGAAATAAAGGTACGGATCAGGGCGGGGGGTAGGTTTTCCAGAGGGGCCACGAGCTTGAAAACGGAACTACGTGTAGAGAAGGCGCAATTAGTCCGGTACACGATGTACTTTAAAAAGAGTAACATAAGTCTTGAAACCCTAGAAGCGCAGAAGGGACGTGTAGTACTTACGATTTTGATCACTGAGATCTTGCTATCAATCGATACCTTAAACACGAAGCTATGGCCACCATGGTCCATCCGCTCCCAGCTCTCAATATTTAGGTCGTCGCTTGATAGCTGTCGCATACCGTTTTGTGCGACATCTGTTGAACTTTGGGCCATGAGTGATTTGGCGTGAAGCCCCGAGGTCTGGCTAGTTAATGTTGAGTATGCTTGGTCTCTGGGCTTGGAAATACGGTGGACGGGTCCTGTAACCTGCACCGGAGCGAAACTAGTAACCAACCGGTATATTAACCGGCACCCTAGTAGAGCAATGCGACTCATGGCTTAGATGATTACTATGACCTGTAATTAGTATTATTAAACCATAGAGGAGATACCGTATAGTATTTTAGCAAAATATAGCGTTGTCGTGCTAGAAAATTAGGGCTGTCAGGGTCTCTCGTAAATTTGGTGGGGCTTCTCCCATCATGACTTGCGAATATCTAGGCACCACTTTCGCTACTCGGGATTCTTGGTTATACATCTCATTAGTAACGCTAATTTCGGAAGAGATAGATAAAGTAGCGTTCAATAGGGCGCATTTCGCAGGCTTTTTCATGTTAATTATCAGGTGCCAGTCTGGTTGTATGATGCGAATTTCTGGCTGCCGTAGTTAGCGTTGTCGCGGTTCGCGTGCCTCACGAACCCTAGCCGCCAAGAACGCGCAGTTTGTGGTTCTATTGACAGAAATCATTGGCATAGCACATATTATATGTAAGTAACCGATCCGTTTGGCAGAAGTTTCAGCAAACTTATCAAACCCCACCTCGAGATCTCTTTAAAGCATAGTTGCACTTCCTTCGACTTCCTGGATTGTAATCCATTATGGGTTTCAAACCACACTAAATGGTGAAGCCTTGTATTCGATGTCTTGAAATTAATGAGAGTTTATTATTCCAACGCATTCACTAAAATTAATGAAATGGTAAGTTAAGAAAACCCTACTCTCGGAAAGAAAAAAAAGGGAAAAGCCCAGTTTCCTTCAAACTGAAGGCTGAGGATCTCGAATTTCGTCCTTAGGACGAGAAAACCAGTTAGATGAGTGTTGCCCTTTAAACCATCGGGACAGGCGTGAGGCATGTTGGGTGAGCAAGGTGAACGTGTTTGCCTGTGAGCCCTTCATCTGCTGTGATTTTCGACGTCGACCCTTCGCGACCCTTCTTAACTTGCTCTTCACTCCACGCCCAAAGTTTCTCCCCCAACCCTTCATCTAAAGCTATACCACTACACGCCTCTATATTTGCAATAGGGACCCAATACTCTCCCCTATAACCGCCCTTCTCAATTTCATTTGCCACAGCTAAAAATATTCCTGTAGCGGCTCCGTCCTCAAGAGTTTGTCCAACCCATTTGAACATACCGCTAACCACACCCCCTAAAGGCCCTACAAGGGTTTTCCAGGCATCCATAGCAGGAGTCGGGATATTTCCCGGGAAATAGACATTCGCAAACACGTTATCTGGAAGCCGCTTCGAAAGAGATCGTGTGAAGAGGACGTTTGCAAGCTTGGAGCGGGAATAGCGGTAAACTGCGTCAAGACTAGCGCCGAAAGAATTGGTTCGGGTTGGGGAGGTTATAGCGTCGAAGTTAATCTCGCGGCAGATGGTGTGGAAGGAGGATGTAGTGACGATTATACGTGTTGAGGAGACGCCGTGCGTGTGCGGGGTAGAGGTAAGTAGTGGGAGGAGAAGCTGGGTGAGCTCAAAATGGCCGAGATGGTTGGCAGCGAACGAGGTTTCTATGCCTTGAGGAGAAAGGGTATAGGTTGGGTCCAAGTGCATCGCTATTTATTATAGCTTTTAGCTCTCTACATAATTCTTGCCTGTTAGGAGATATGGAGAATAGGTAGATACCAGCATTCAGAAATAGCATATCCAGCCTCTCCAGTGCTCCAGCCAACTCCTTACCAACCCTTTCCACAACCCTTAAATCTATCAAGTCGAGCTCTACAAACCTCACTCTATCCACCCTATCCAGCTGGATCCCCTTCTTTTCCAGCGCTGGAATCCAAATATCATCTCGTGCCTTCTGAAACGTCTCTTTGTTTCTCGCCAATACCACAACTTGAGCTATGTCGTGTAGCAGCAACTGTTTAGTGATCTCTGCGCCGATTCCGCCTTGGCCGCCAGTGATCACAGCGACCTTACCAGTGAGCTGTGGGCAGGAGGAGATACTCCAGTTAGAAGACTGGAGGAAGCCATATTGGTGCAAAAGGGAAATCGGGTTGGGTATTGCGGACATCATTTAGTGTTGAGCCATTGTGATTGCGAACGTGAATATGAGGGTGAAGGTGTCTGGTGACGTTACTTATCCAAGAGCTGTTCATTCGTTCTTGGCGCACACCTGATCATTGACACACTCTATTACAAGTTTGTCGGCACTCAGTGTCCATAGAAATTGCCGAAGTGACTGATCGTTAATTAAGATTTTAACTTGCCAGGGAACTCTGAGCCACTTCTAAGGGGAAAGAACAGGTTGTGTCTAGATTCTCTGCTTGCTCTCGCCGTCAAGCACTTCTGCTACTAAGTGTAACTAAGGTATCTATTTCTGCCTAGGTTATCATTTACCTTTTCTATCAATTGTTAGTTTAGTCTAGGTTCCTGGTTTGCTACCCCCATTCTAAAATAATTATACAAAAAAAAACCCATTAATGAGAAGAGTATAGAATCATTGCAATACTTAAAAAATACTCAATTTGCTCCGATGCGGGGAATCGAACCCCGATCTGCTCGGTGAAAGCGAGCGATGCTAACCGTTACACCACATCGGATTATGAATACCCTGCCATAGAAACCTCAAGGAACCGTGTTTGGCTATTTTCTGTGAATGCCGAATTCGGGCCGGATCCTACCGAACTTCGTGGGCGTCCGGCTGTCTCCGGGTAGATGGTATCTCGGAAACAGTCGCAAAGTGCTCGTACGATCGTGGAATTAGAGTTCACTGTTCAGGATCCGTCCAAAGCTCGGCGTACCGCTTCCCCAAAAGGGCCTAGTCCCAAAGGTAAATTATCAATCCGGAAAATTATTTCCCCGACGTCATCTCTCCTCGCTCCGATCCCAAATGTCGCGCGCTGTTTCAAAACAAGTCTCTCGTATTTGCGCGACGTCCCTCCGCCAAGCGGCTCCTTGGTACCGCCGTTTTACTGTCCTCCATCCCTCGAAGTATGACGGGGTCTACAAAGAGTTGTCGGCGATGAAGCTCCAGAAGCCATGGCTTCAAGCGCTTGCCGAAAGGAACGCTGGGATAAAGCCTACGTCTCCACAGGTACCTGCGGGTGGGTTGGCGCCAAAACGGATGTCAGACAGTTATCACAAGCTTGTCGGTAGGCCTCTGCTGGTTGTCTTGACCATGCGAATAAGTGGTTAACAAAATGAGACGGCATGGCTGTAGGTGCTTCCGCTGTCAAAAGACGAATGGCTCGTTGACGGATATGTTAATGCCAGTGGGCAACTACGTCTCGGCACCTTATTTCAAGACCTCGATGCTTTAGCGGGAGTAGTAGCGTACAAGCACACGGGGCCAGGACCGACGACCGTTACCGCGGCCGTTGATAGGATTTCAATAATTCGGCCACTAGAAGAGTTCTGTGATTTGGAGTTGAGTGGATTTGTGTCTTATGTTGGAAAATCATCGATGGAAATCTCGTTGGAGGCGAGGAGGAGCGGTGTCGAAGGCCAGGAGGGTTTGCTGTTGACCTGTGCCTTCACAATGGTGGCACTGGACCCCGAAACGAAGAAGGCAACTCCGGTTCCTCCATTGATTCTCGAAACGCCAGAAGAGAAAGCCATCTTCCAGATAGGCGAGGAATATAAGAAAGCTAAACAGGCATTGGCAAATGTCTCTTTGGCCAAGCAGACGCCCAACGACGAAGAATCCGATTTGATCCATCAGATGTGGATGGAACAGCTCCAGTACGAAGATCCCCAAAATGCGCTCTCCAAGCCTGCGTCAACAATCTACATGTCCACCACTACCATCGCCTCAACCCAGATAATGCAGCCCCAGTACCGAAACCGGCATTCATTCATGATATTTGGTGGCTGCCTCCTCAAGTCTACCATGGAGCTTGCATTTTGCTGTTGCTCGGCGTTCGCACATTCCCGACCAACCTTCCTCTCCCTGGATCCTAGCACATTCGATGCCCCTGTGCCCGTGGGGAGCATATTGTATCTTACCGCAACGGTAGCATACACAGAACCCCATAAGGACGGCTGCAGGGTTCAGGTTAGGGTAAATAGCTCCGTGAGGGATGTGGAGCACGGAAGCGTGACGGAGACTGGGGTGTTTAATTATACCTTTTTCGTGGAGAAGCAGTTGAAGGTTATGCCGGTCACTTATTCAGAATTTGTATGTTGCATTTTCTTCCTTCTCCTGGATGCGTGGGGGGGGGGGGGTAGTGTAAGACTTCCAGATTGCTAACCAGTGTTGATTGCGAAGGTTACGTTTATTGATGCCAGAAGGAGAGCGAAGCAGCACGCGGCGCTTTCAGATATTGACGACGGAACCAAGTCCAGGGTCACAGAGTAGAGAAATTCGCGGGAGTGAAACGAGGGTCTGGGTTGGAGACGGCGGTCCAGTACCACACCACTGATACCGCATATCCCAGAGCTTTTTTGATGAATCCATATTGTAAGGAAATATTATTTGTAACATAGATACCAAAGTAAGAAAACTAACGAGGCAAATAATTGCTAATCTATACGTATACACGAGAAGACTGGTTGTATTTCGAGTATCAGCTGATATGCGGGGGATTGTGGAACTAAAATCTGAGATTTTCGTATGGTTTTATATTGCAGTACCGATCAGGTAATACAATGCTCATAACAGCGCATCAAGATACCATCTCGAGGTTGCCCATGTAGCATGTAGACATTACAGGTGGAAATGATCAACTTGCGCAAGAAGCCAACATTACCCGGCTCCGGCCCAGACTCTACAGTACCGCCAAGGGTTTATCCACCAAACACCGCGTTCCCAAAGCACTACGGATGTAGGGGTAAATGACGAGAACTGTGGCACAGAAGTTGCTTTCGATAACACAAAATACAAACTACATTCCTAACCCGATCATGAAAATAGATGTAACAGTGCAAAGTAAGTTTCGTTCTAGATACTATATCAAATAGAAATTGATAATTGTATTGATGTTGAGGAGATATGATTGTTGAGAAGTCGGAGAAGGTACGCCACAGTTCGTCATATTTACCCCTACACCCGTAGTACCGTAATATCTCGGCGATAGCGAACAAGGCTGGGTTGTGGGCGTTTGAAATTGGTCCAGGCTGTGATAGGTAAAATGAACGTCGTTAAGCCAGCTCCTAGTACCTGGCCTGATATCTGTCCTAGTACAGAGAAGTAAATCTTCAAGCTGCACAGTTCATTAGTTATTTGACGGGTCTTCAAATTTCTACCGTATGCTAGTGTCTTCACAACCTCATACTGGGCAAATTTTGTGTTTTAAACAAAAACCTCAAGAAAGCGATCACTTATTTCAACACATCGTACTAAAGTACATATATGCAAAGTCCTGCCAATTTAGGAGTATTTTTTGCTGATATTCAAAGCATTATCATTCATTCAGTTGTAGTAACTGAGCCCTAACCCAGCTCTTTATATTTCAATATCAATCTGGCCTGGGCCAATTTCCAACACTCACGACCCAGCTCTGTTCGGTATCGCCGAGATATTACGGTACATGTATACATAAATCAGCTAGAGCCGCCCAGGAAGGGTATTATAAAAGTATCTACATAGTTAAGCACCAACTAACCACCCCATCAGTACTTTTATTGTGGAACAAAACAAAACATAAAATAAAAGTCACCGTGGATCTGAACACTTTTTTTTTGGTTTCTGGTAGGCAGGCAGGCAGTAGGTAGAGTAAGTACATGTAGTACCCAAATTATCAAATCATCCATACACACATATATCCCATCCATTTCATCCCATCCCACACTACACTACACTACACTACACCCTAGGTCCTCCGCCTTTCCAATTCGTCGCTTCACACGCATGCCACTCTCAACCCTAGACAACCGTAAATAACCTCTCTATCCTTCACTCCCCTCAGATTCAGAGAAGAGGAAAAAAGACAAGAGATAAATAAAAGAGAAAAAAAAGAAATTAAGAACATAGCCCTCATAGTTAAAAAAAAGGGGGGAGGGGGAGGAGGAGGGGGTACAACCAGATGCAATATAGTTCAAGACCTAACTAACAAACCACCAACTACTGAGTCAACAACTAATCGACTACCCCGACTTCATAACCTCAATCCGTCCAACTACATGTACCCCAACCCAAAGAAACTAAAAACTAAAAAACTAATCAAGAAAAAAAAAAACCAACAACTATTCCAGCCGAAAATATATCCCCTTCACCAATTCAATCACCTTCCCCCCAATCTATTCTTCTTTTTTTTCGCCTCCAAAATTAAGCAATCCCATTCACCCCTTTTGAAGCCTTACTAACCCTACTATCAACCCTTTCCCTGCATCGTTTGTTAGTACCGTCACCGCCAACCATTACCACCATCACCCTGGAGTGGAACATACCTATGCCCCCGATTCTTCAAATGCATCAAAAAATTATCCACCGTCTTCTCGGGACCAGGTGTATACAGCTTTCCGGGACAATCATGACATCTAATCCTCGGCATCCACTTAAACCTAACGCCGCCCGCGGCAGCCGCAGCGCCGCTGGCACCGAGTGCAATTGGGGTATCTGTTATGGCATCATACGCAGCCTGGCGCATCATGCCCTCGAAGTTATCGGTGGAGTATTGTTTGTGGAGGGCACCGAGGGCTGCGGTGAGCCATTCGGGGACGGGAGGAGGGTTGGCGGGGTCTGGGCGTGTGGAGGTGGAGGAGGAGGGGGCAGGAGGGGTAGGGTTACGAGGTGTTGGGGTTTGCGGTGGCATCATGGTTGCGGTTGCGGGGGTGGTTGCGGAGGGGGTCTGGCGGGGGGTCTGGTCGCGTTGGAAAGCGGGTGTTTGGTGTACGACCTTGAGCTTGTCGCGGCGTTCGAGGTCCAGCGCGAGTTTGTGGAGGCGGTCTTTGTTGATTTTAAGCTTGATTAGGGCGCTGTCGATTTGTAGGGGGACGCCGGGACGCCGCGTGAATGGGGTGCTGGTCGGGTGGTGGACTGTGTGGTCGACTGCTGCCGCACGCGGGTGTTCGCCGCGAAGGAAGGCGGAGACTTCGGGGGTTGCTGAACGACCGATCGAGGAGCGGAGTGCGTTTTGTGCGGCGATGCGTTGACGCTTTGTCATATTTGCGTAACCAGGAATTGCTTTTTCTGGGGGTGTCTCTTCTGCTTCCGACTCGGAGGAGTCGTCGTCGCTTTCGCCGTCTTTGACGAGTTTGGAGGTCATGCTCTTTTTTAGCTCGCTGATTTCCTGAACGGCGCCGGGGAGCACGGAGGAGACGATCTGCGAGCGGTGGGTCTTGGGCACTTCTTTCAGGTCGGGCAACTGTGGGCCTCCGCGACGATTGACACGGCGTTTCCGGCGCTGTTCGCGGGAGAGCGACTTTTCGGCCCGGTCCATCTCGTTGTCGGAGAGCTCGTAGAGCGTGGGCGTGAATTGGTGATGGTGAACCGGCTGTCGGAAGAGGGACGACAGCGGGGAGGCTAGCATTGCAGAGCGGATGTCTTCGTCTTCAATCGGACGGCCGTCGAATGGATGGCCCGTGATGAAGAGGGATTTTGTGAAGAGCTGCGCCTGCTCGCGGATCGAGTGTGCGATCGCTGTAGTAAACTCGCCAGAAAGCTGCAGATCGCGCGTCAGTAGGATCGCAAAGTCCTCTGGTGAATTAAGAGGGTTATTGATATCCCATTCGAACTGGTCCACGAGCGTGTGCTGTCCGATTGTAATGTTCAATTTAATGAGCACCCGCATATCGTCGTTCTTGTACGCCGTGTACGGCAATGAGAGATCGAGCGGGTCATCAGCAAAGAAGACGTGCGGATGGTAGTCAGTAACTTGTGCACGTATCGAATCAGCAACCATATGGATAAGCTGCGGCTGCAGCGGTAGATGGAAGTCCTCAACGAGCTGTTCCGCGAACAGCTCAAGCGGGATCGTTCGGTCGTGCATGTTCCATGTGAACGTGTCGCGGAGTTTGATCTTGTCGTAATCGATATCGAGACGGATCGGGACGAGAGCCTCGAGGATATCCGCCTGCTGCTGCATCTGGGTCCTTGACAGGCGCAGCTCACGGGCTTTCCGCGCGCCAGGTCTTTTCCGCTCGCACGGGTATAGAATGCGCGCCTTGCCGTTGGTGCTGCCATTGCCGAAGCCCTGATAGCCGTAGCCAAAGATGGCGCCGGGGTTCAGGGCGCGCTCGCGTCGCAGCGATAGGTAGTATTCCGCTTCGCGTCGTTTTGAGCGGATGAGGTCGTTTGCGGCTTCAGACTGCGAGATCAGGGCTGCAGCGTGGAGGTGATCGCGCGTGATGTATTGGTCGAGGTGGAGCGCGGAAGTGGAGGGGCGTCGCTTGAGAGACTTGCCCTTGGTCTCGGGCGTGTCATGGTCATTTGAGGAGGACGACGAGGCTTTGAGCTTGCCCTTGAGGGGGTGCTTGTGGTCTGTCGCGTCCGAGACGGTTGTGGGAGAGGACGGGAGCGAGGCGGGGGACGCTGACCGGGCGAGAGAGGATTCCTTGAGGGACGAGGGGCCCGGCAGAGGAGTTTTTCCGCGGATGTCGTGCGCAGGAGAGGGCAGAGAGGTGTCGGGCATGGTGCGAATGCGGAGAGGGAGCTAGAGCTGTGGGGGGGGGGGCGAGCAGGTGGGCGGTGGTGGTTGGGCCGATTCTGCACTGGGCGGAGATCCAGATCTCTGGGGGAGGTAGATTAGACGGCCCGTCCTGGGATGGTCGCTTTGGGAGTATGTAAGAGAGGAAGGCGAGGGTCGTGATGTAATGGAGAGGACGCCCAGGGGGTGAGCGAGGCCGACTGGACAAGGGCCGAGACAGAAGCCGACAGCAGAAGCGAGGGAGGCTGATATCGAGGAGATGGAGATGGAGATGGAGATGGAGGTGATGATGATGATGATGATGATGAAGCTGGAGCAGGCAGCAGAGACGGATGGCGCGAACAGGCGGAATAGCGAGACAGACAGCAGACAGAAGAGGATCTCCAGTCTTTGAAGCGATGAAACACCCGCAAACCAGACGGGAAGGAAAGAAGGAAGAAGCGAAACAGAAGAAAAGGAGATCTCCACCACGACCGACGAGCGAGTCCGCCAACACGAAGCCCAGGGCAGAGAAGACGATATTCAGAGAATCCCAGAGCCTCAATGCCGTCAGACGAGACTCTGGTCTGTCGTCCCTCAGCTGTAACATTGCCCGATCCCTGAATGCGACAGATCTCCTGTCTGTCCTGTCTGTCCTGTCTGTCCTGTCTATTCTGTCCCCCCGTCTGTCCCTATTCCCTGTCTATCTGCTCTATCTCTGCTTCTACTCGCCGTGCTCGCTGCCATGGCTGATCTTGTTCTCTTCCCCGGTTCCTACGAAAGCTTCTTTTTCTTTCCTTTTTCCTCCCCCCCCGCCTCTGCTCTGCGGTGCTCCCCCCCGCTGCCCACGCACTGCCGTCCTGTCCCTGCAGTCTGCCCTGCTGCCGGGCTCCCTGTACTCTAATTTTTATTCTCCGAGACAGAGTCAGGTGGGGCGAGGGGCGAGGGGCGAGGGGCATTTGCTTCTGTTTGGCTGCTGCCATTAATGCCGGTGATGTAACTAACTCTGCGGGGACTGCTCTCGCCCCCCACTGCCAATGGCAGCCGATGGCCACTGCCCCGTCTTGTCTACCTTCCCCTTTCCATCGGTGGCTCCACCGAAAGTACATGTAGATTTGCTAAGGTGGGCGTCTCTGTCCTCTTGTCCTCTTGTTTTCTGGCGGTTGTGGGGAGACGGCTGCAGGGGCTCAGCGCACGTGGACTACCGGGGCATTCATCGCATGTCACTCGCCTTGCCCACGTTTTCTGTTCGGTCGGCGCTGCTTGTGTGTTTGGTGTTTACTCGGCGTGCATGTATTTACTGCCGTTAATGGAAATCGGCCGAGGAATCAGTGGGTTTACTGCTACATGTACCAGAGCTTCACCGCAAACAGCCCGGGCGAAACCACAGAATGGAACTACAGTATCGCTGTACTAAAATACAGACCAGCATTTCTAAAGAACCCCGACCATTAAATCATCATAGCCATAATTACTAACTGCGCGCGAGAAGAAGGCCCCCGCTGTCAAGGTCGTTATCATCATCACTCATAACCCATCCCCCCGTCTCCAGCTCCCATTACAGCTACTTTGATCCCTCCTCAGCATACCCTTTCGGATTCGGATAGTACCAGGTCGCGACCCTGCACCCAGTTAGCACGGCTCCTCCCCAACTAATATTCCCAAGCAGCCCAGAGAGAACCTACGCAATAATGATGTAGAAAATCACACACAGCGCGCCCTCCAGCCAATTGCTCTTCCTGTCTTTGATAAAGTTCCCGACCACCAGCACCGCAAACACCAGCACCACGACCATAAACACCTCGAAATTGAGATCCAGCGGCCGGCCCGCGATCCAGCCCACGATCACGATGATCGGCGCCACGAACAGCGCCGTCTGGATCGTCGACCCCAGCAAATGCGACAGCGCAAAGTCCATCGCGTCGTCCCACGCCTCGTCGATCGCGCTGAGGTGCTCCGCCGCCTTCTCCACCAGCGGCACCAGGATCAGCCCCATAAACGCGTCGCTGACGTCGCGGTGCAGCACGATCCAGTGGATCTGCTCAACCATGAATACCGCGTGCAGCACCACGAGCGTCAGCGATATCGCCACGAGCACGAGCGCTTCGGAGCTGGTGAGGCGCGCGCGGCGCGCGTCGTCGATGCGGTCTTTGTTCTTTTTGTCTGCGAAGGAGAGGGCGCGGTCGAATGCGTAGTGGTGGGTATGGAGTTGGAAGTAGAGGTATCTACGAATGATATTAGTTTGTGTCTCTTTACCAGGGGGGGGGGGTGAGACGGGGAGACGGGGAGACGGGGAGACGGGAAGACATACATGCCGTATGCTACTAAGAGCATTATTGACGTGTATCTACTTACGCCCAACACCCGGCTCGCCAGGTTCTCTGTCGAGACTGCTCCCATCTCGCTCACGCCTCTGTCGAACGCTGCGGGCAGCATCAGCGCCGCTACGGACAGCAGGAGCAGTCCACCGCCGGTCTCGACTAACGCTTCGCTGAACTCTTGGTCTTTCACGCGCATCCCGCCAACGCAGAAACATAGTCCGGTACACAGGAGCAAGTTCGCCAACATGGACCCCAGCAGCGCGGCTTGGATGACTTGGTACTGCCCTTTGAACAGCAGCAGGATACAGAGAATGATCTCAACCGCCGCCGCAACACTCGTCTGGACAACCACACCCATCATCTACTCCCGTCAGCACACACCGCACACCATCGGAGTGGGGGGGTGGGGGGCCCGGGGGGGGAGGCGGAGGGGGGAGGGGAGGCCATACCCTCGGTATCTTCCTACACAGCTCCTTACTCGAAAAAGCCAACAAATTCGCCGTCGGCACCATCGCAATATAATTCATAACAAACACCCACAGATGCCACTCCGGCCGCACCCAATGGAACGCGAGCCCGATCGGCACCGCCGGCCAAAGCACGTTCGCGCACGCCCCCAGAAAACACCCGCTCCTCGCGGCAATCACGAGTGCCTGCAGCGGATGGAACCCGTCGCGCGCCGGACGAGACGGCGGTAGTCCGGGCTCAGGCGTCGTTGCTGACTCCTTTGGGTGCTGCTCTACGTCGATGTATGGCTGGTTGGTCGGCGGCATGGGGCCCGGACGGGACGAGGTTGGCCGCGAGAACGGGTGTGAGGGGTGGCGCGCGTAGGCTGACATTGTGTTGATGTTTGGCGAAGGGGGAGGGGGAAGGGAGAGGGAGAAGGGAGAAGGGAGAAGGGGGGAGAGGGAGAGGAGAGGGAAGAGGGAGAGAAGGGAGAGGTCGAGGTCGAGGTGATTGTTCATATATGTATTAGCTACCTAGCTACCTATCTATCGTAGAGCTTGTTTTCTTTTTCCTTTTCCCTCTTTCGGTCTCTTCCGTCCAGCATGACTCGCTTGGACCCGCCCGCCGCACGTAATCGGGATAGATAGACAGTTCTGTGTTCATTGTTCACTGCGCGTTACTGCTGGTTGGAGTTTTCTGGGGAGACAGACAGACGTGGTGCGAGTTGTTGGTGCTGGGGGATCGGACGTGGCTTGGCGCTGTGCTGTGAGGTCATTGGCAGGGGTTCTTAAAATAGTTGGTGACTGGGGGGGAGGAGAGGTAAGATATCATATCACCGATCGGTGCAATGAGACTTGATTCACTGCGTGTTCACGCATGCGCAGATGGTTTGGGCGAGCGTATATGGCGGGCAGATATGGCGGGTTTTTGGCTCGGTTTGGTACGGGCTTTGGGCATTGGATCGAGTGACAAGGTGTGAATTCCGGTGTTCGTAGAGCTTGTATATAGGCAGGTAGGTATACTGCGTGTAGGTTGTAGGGTTTTGTTCACGCTATAACTTCGGTTGCATGTGATATTCTTGTACCTAGATAAAACAATGAAACAATGATTTAACAAAAAAAAACTGCGTGTAGGTGTATGATACCGTACGGCGACCGTGGTACCCGTATGTTTTATACCCACAGCAACATTTGTAATACAGAGCAAGCTTGGTGCAGGAATGGACTAGGATCTGGGCTTTGGTAGTTTGTAATTGCATATTCGTATAGATATGCAGCAGCTAGACTAGTCTACACGGGGCAGAGAATAAATATATAGGTAGAGGTTTGGGCAAGTCGCGCCCCATAAGCACGGTTTTTCTAGATCACCGTTGCAATTGTAATAAGAAGTCGGTGTGCTTTATAGGAACACCTTTCTCTAGGGCTACCGATGAGGTTCGAACTTGAGCATCTCCGTAGATAATTAGTGTAGGACTTATACCATCGCTTGGCTGAAACTATGTTTTTGGGAGGGCTTTAGGGCAACTTTCTCTCGTAAGCCCCCGCAACCACAACCCCCACAACCCTCGCGCTGCATTTACCCCTCCATGATACACGCAACACTCAGGCAGTAATTAACATCTTGAATTTTATTATACATGTACATCATCTCTGTAATTCAACATTGGTATCCCGGGTAGCTGTGGACCTGGAAGGAGACAAGACCTCCTTATTTTGGTCTCGCCTTGTGTCTATCACTGGTTTTGAGAACGGCAGAAGTGGTGTCTAGATGTTATCACTGCGTTTATTCGCACTGCTGAAATAAGCGTCTAGCTACATGTATATATTCGCCTGTAGTTGAAATTACGGCTGTTGAACATCTACTGCGGTTTTTTTTTTTGAAATGGGTAGTTTTGCTACATTTGAAATACCAATTGCCATCTAGCTGAAAACATTCTCAGAACTTAGTTACAGGTCGGGTAAGGTATATGTATCTATATTTATTCTTATAACGGGCCTCTTTTGTACGTTCCGTTTCTTGCTTCTACTAATCCCTAGGCGTAGGGCTAGGCATGAGACTTGAGTGGGGAATACAGAGACTTCCGCTGTACTCTAACTAGTGCCCCACAAGGCCGCTCGAGTCCTGCATTTACTCGCTCGAGCATGCTCTGCTCAGTTTGGTGATGAGCAAAGTAAAAGATCTTAAGCCTTGTGACGGAAATCTCCTTTGGTGTACGCAGGGCTTATCTTTCCATGGGCGCTGGTGGTTTGCGAGGAAAATTCTTGTGCCGAGTGTATCTCTTTGATTATCTAATAGCTTGCTTGTTCTTAGCAGTGAGCGAACCCAGCGTTTTTAGGGCGAGATGTCATAACTTCAAAACTTCCACTACATAGACATTTCCACCACTTGCATTTGACGCCGATACGAGCCTCACCGTTGTCAGTTAGAGCCTACAGGATGAACAATGCACGGGAGAGGAAGAAGAAGCGAAGTGCTAAAAATAACAGGGTATCTGCGGTGCTACGGTCGTATTGTGACAGCATTGCAGTTTTCTGCAGTTTATAATTGTTTACTAGATCTTGTAAGTATAGTAAAAGGCTGAGAAACCATACCTAATTAGTAGGCTATGTATATAAATACACTTGAGTGATTCAAGATAAGCTTTTCTATTTGCACTGACTCATGGAATGTTGGTGATAGCTAGGGCTTACGAGGGCTTTAAACAGAAAGATCAACTTTTGTGAGCTATATACCACAGTATCTTCTTGCTGTGCTTAATAGACAATCTACACAAAGACGTTTGTGATGGCGGCAGATATGCTGTGCTCAGGTCATAGCTTGGCGTTAGCTTTCTCAATCTGGAATGTTGGCCGGCAGCAGTAATCACAGGCTGGTGTGTAACTGAGCTGAATGAATTTCCACGTTTTGGTGATTCAGCAAAACGCCCCCTCGGAGCAACTGACCGGGAAATACTCTGTTAAACCTTGTAGTACCTATCATACACAAGCTTGCTGCTTTTCATCACAAAGTTCATGGTTTGTATCTGCGCGAAATCACTGACTTTGCGGGCGCAATTCACGGAATCACTGACGCACGCCCACTTCTACAAGACTTAAAAGTAAGTGAGAGAAATTTTATTTGTAACATCATTTACTCACTTCCTAGATAATGTATATAGGCTAATGAACGACTTATGTTGCTGCAGCCAGCTCGATCATCGGTAGTTTATGAGAGAAGTTATTATAACATAGTTGCAAACGTGACTACCTCAAAGCTTGCTCAAAAGAGTAGTATCTTGCTTATAGCTCACTGTTTATTGTGCTATCCATTTTTAGATTCCATAAAACTCCGAGACCAGCACGTATATGAGGGCTTTTAGAGATCCTAAATCCCAACCTAGCTTTAGTCAAAAAACCATCTCCAACTACTCTGTCATCTCTTCCAGCACTTAGATATCTTTTGAACTCTACAAACTTTCTAGATAGCTATCAGCAATAGCCATGCCTGTTGAAAAGGGGATAAAAGTGGAGAAGCACGAACTACGGAAAGATGCGATGCGGTCGCGCCCTATGATGTCACTTAGGGCCTCCGAGGGCGAAAGTTTTGCTATTACAGTTGCACCTATAACTCTCCCAACTAAAGAGCAAGCTTCAAAAAACAATTCTGGCAGCGGCGGAAGCTTATGTCCATCCGTCCTTACCCCTTATTCTATGGTCACTGTTAGGGAGGCTTTACCAGAGGCGATATCCCCATCAGCTGTTATGCCTAGAAGTGTCGATCAGAGCAATCCACCTGTATATCCTCTATTCTAGCGAAATTTAGCAAAAAAACTAACCCATTTTCCCTTAGCTACCGCCGAAATGGTTCGCTCCTGCACTTCTTGTGTTGCGAAATAAGTATTATCACGACAAGTTCGAATTGGTTATGCGACGGAATGCTTTCGATGCAAAAAACGACAGCCAACTCACTAGCTCGCAACATATCCAGTACTTGCAAGAAGGCTCTGGCTTAAAGTTATATTATCGCTGGGATGCTAGGGTCTACTGCCATGACTGTCCTAGGAAGCTATACATGACGGGCCCGGGGAAGACAATGGATAATTTTAAAATACATCTGAGGAATAGGAATCATAGGTGTGTTCTGTTCCTTCCTATTTAATTCTATAAGTATGATACTTTAAGGGCAAGATCAATGTTGTAGCTGATGGCGTAATGTAGTGGCGGTAGAAAACGTGTAAATTTGAGAATTGGGGGGGGTTGGGCAAAGGCTGTTTAGCGTTAAGGGTCGAGTTAAACAGACTTTAAACTTCCCTTATCTATAGTCTTATTATTTCTTATTTCGGTTTGCGGGATAAATTGTGTTAGTCCTATGAGCTCCTAACTGGCCAGTTTCTCATCATAATATATCACTCGATTATATTTCTGTCAAGATGTTGTGAAATAGGGGCTGACCGAGTTCTCAACTGGGAGCCTCTCGAGCGCTATATACCTGAATCCTAAAAAAAATACTTCTTTTCTGAGTCTCCCCCCATTTACTCCTTCACCTGCGTCCTATGCCGTTAACCGTACACCGTTGGGTGCACCCACATATTCTCTAGCATGGGGGTTCAGGCTATTCTCGCTAACTTTAACTTGTTCGATACTTTTTCCATAAGAAATCTGGAAAAATAAAGGATATCTCTGCGGTGAATGAGAATCCTACAATTCTTGATTTCAAGCTCTTCTGGCTGATCGCTCCTACTCAAGGATATCTCTTGTTGTTTGCAAACTTCTTCCCTGACCCGATCAAATCACGAATTTTTAAAAATAGTTTTTCTATAAATTTATGATTTAGCTAATCGCCGCTCGAGTAGCACAAGGCTGATAGCCAAGCGGCCGTGATAAAGCGGGGTTTCGCAATGCGTTGCCATCGGAACAACAGCTTGCTCAAATTCTCGCCAAGTCTAAGGTTTCATTTCCTGAAGAGTAACTTCACGTTTCTAACATCCCCAGATTTAAGGGTAAGAGACCCGAACCAAGCTGTTCAAACTCCGTTCACTAATCTTAAAATTTCCTTCCTTCTGCGAGTACAGGGCCTAGAAAACAAGTCCATGATCTTGGCGAATTAGAGACAACTACACTTAAGAACACGCATGGATGCACAACAGAGCCATGGTAGTCGAAGAGATATAATCATATCTCATCGGTATGGCCCAGAGCTCTAGGTCTAAGTCTTATAGATTTTTTTAATTAAGGCAAATACTAGACAGTCTGTGGACGGCCACGAAGCTCGACGGAAAATTCACAACACATTGTCTTATGAGTATGGGACCCTAAGTTCCAGAGGATTGTTTTGTGAGTTTGGTCGCTAACGTGGGATATTAGATCACCTAAGCGGTCTAGTGATGTTTTGGAAGGGGAATCTCGGCGCAAGACTCAAAGTCAATCGCTTTATGAGTATAACTCCTCGGCTTAAGAAAATAGTTTTGGGTGCTAATGTAAACTACAAGGCCGTCGCAATGGTCTTCAGATATCCCAGAGGAAAGAATACCGTACACCCCTTTCTGGTCCACAATTCGCATGAAAGATTATGAGCCTATCTACGAGAGTGGGTGCATCATTCCTACCTACGTCGTTGATAGGTTTCTGGCGGAAAACCCCGAGCAAAAAGGGTACTTTTGTGTCTATCGTCCAGTAAATTATCATGATCTCAGTCGGGAGTCCTTACGTTTACCTCCCACTTATGCCAATGGTCACATATTCGAGATAACTTGGTGGGGGACTTTGAAGTATCACGGAAACTTCTGTGATGAAGAGAAAAGGGTTTTAGAAGATTGGAAAGCAAGGGGTTGGACCGTGAAAGAGACCCAGGACCCGGCAATAGATGAACTCCATTACATCAAACGGCGAGTTATACCGTCCAGACCAGAGATTTTCATGGTTACTGAAGGGCCCCCAGGGGAAAACCCAAACTATGCGCCGGATCATACTCGACTAAAACCGTTCGACGGAACAAACTATTTTCGAAAAGAGTTACTGGAAACTCACAAGTTTACAATGTTAGAAGGCTCATACCGAAGGCTGGGTAGATGGCCGCAGAAAAGCTACCAAAAGTCATCTTACAACCTTTACATAAATTTGCCGAAACTGGTGGCACAAATCATGGCTATGGGCTTAGTTGAAGCGAAGGATATTGGAAAGTACATGTACTCCCTGAGTGAACGACCGGAAGACTTGAGTTACGCGGTGGGGCTGCGAACTCCATTTGGGCAATGGCAAAATAAAGGTTGGAGTTATACTGAGAGGAAAGGGATGTATATATTAGTAGGGTGAATGCTGCTCTAGTACATAACTATTCATATCATAATTTAGATTTTAGATAAACGATAGAAGTAATTTTAGACATTAAATTAGATGCCAGTTCGGATTTTCGGCCTTTCGAGATGGGTTTGGGTTTACGTACACATATAGTAGGTAGTTGAAACATTATAGAAAGTATTTGAGAACGAGTGCTTCTTGCTTGCTCACCTTTGGATGAAAACCTCCTCCATACCCATGATCCCGCAATCGCGAGGAAGCTCGGCATAGCCTGAAAAATGCTAAGACAATAAAACTCCGGACACACTAGGGAAAGTTAGACCAACAGAGAATACATTTAGCCACATTAAGCTGTACTAGGAGACTTAATATTCCCAACAAAACATTTGGCTCACATCTCGAGTGACTTTTAATGACCCAATCCTATTTCTTCCGAATGGTAAGCGCGAATTGATATATACGGGATAGAATTCAGAGGTAACCCATGTTGTTCCGTAAGACCAACGAAGCCTCTCTAGCATATCAAGGTTGTTTCTCGCACCATTTACCCACCTCTTAGGTGGACTCTAATTTTAATATTGTCTGACCCAGTTGCGTCCCTTCTAACTAAGATGGTTTGATATATCAAATCAAACAACTTAGTCTATCACTTACTTGTTTAAAACACGAACAAGAGACAGTAGCAGGTTCGAAAAATTAAATATAGTCAACACGTAGCCTCCATGCAGCTAGCACACCCAAGGTTATCTCACCAATATGAATATATTACAGTACAATCGCCTTATAAGGGTAATATTTTAGGTCTTGGCAGGGGTTATTTTGTGTGTGCTAGGCCTTTTTTTATAAGGATTTCTGCTCTGTAAGGATATAGAACTGCCCTAATTTCATATCCCTATAGAGCGATTGTACCGTAGTAGATTAACATATATATGTATGTAACAACAGGGCAGATTTAGAGAGATTACCTTAGAGCACTCCCCGTTTGTAATTTGAGAATGGGTTGGGAGAAATTAGCCGTTGTAGAAGGCAGTCCCTTGCTTGATTATAGTGCGTGGGCAGTTTATTCAGAACCCTTCGTTCTCTTAACAACACCGTCGCCGCGCGCCGCCACCACTATTTGCCCACAATGCACCCACTCCCAATGTCTTCTCTCTCAGAAACAATCCCGACGTCTATCTTTACTACTACCACGGCTATAGGCCTCACAGAGCCCCAACCACTTGGGTATTTCAATGAAGCTTTGCGGATACTGGGACCAGGATCGGTTATTTGGATCTAAGAACTTCCGATCCAAGCGGACATGTATATAGCTCAGGAATGGTCTCTCTTAAAACCGTGCCTAAGAAATAGGTAGTGAGCAAATACAAAAAACCACTCTCCTCACCGATCTGTCTAACGTACAAACAGGATGCAGTGATATTCTTCCAAGCCCTCTTCAAAAGATCACCTCAGCCGAGCATCATCTCAGTAAACAGCATATCTCCCTCTTCAACACCGACGTCAGTGGGCCCTGTTTCTAGGAAGCTTTTCTCCACGGCTTTAGTGGAGGCATCTTTAACGTCATTTTCCCCTAGCCATCAATGGGTTACGGACTACTCAAACCCCCAAATATCCATTTCTCCGTTGTTCCTCCTTCCTGGTACAGTGTCTTGGAATTCCTCCCGATAATCTTGGATATTACACCAGAGAGACTTACCATCGATGTCCGTCGCGGTCTGGCTTTGGAGATTGAGGGAATCGCTAATTCGTTGGCGGGTATTGAGGAACGGATATCCATAAATCTAGAACATCTTCAGCTGCTGTTCTTCGATGAGGTGGCAGGTGAGGTAATAGTCCTAGCTTGTAGGTGGATAGCTTAGGTCTGGAGGGGATTTAGGATGGCGGTTGATGTTGGTAAGTAAGCAAGATACTAGAAATCCTTCAGATCTAGGTTTTGATTAATTGAGGTATAAGGCGTTTGAGAATCTATAGTTTCCCTCCTTTTGTCTAGAATCTCCACAAATACTATGTTAATTATAATTGAGGAGCATCTTTCTTATGTACCGCATTAACTGGCGAAAACGAGAATGGAGCTAAGAGGTTGAAATAAGAAGTGGCAAAGCACCTAACTTGTATTGGCAGTTTTTACCTTTGAATGAGCAAAGAGGGGCAAGAAAATTCCTTTTCTTGGTGTGGCGAGTGGCGAAAACATTGCTGTTGAACCCTTCTAAGTAAGATTTTCTTGCCACACTTTGTTTGAGCATTCTAGCTCCATTCTCGTTCTCGCCAGTTAATGCGGTATATCTCGACATAAATGCCAACCAATAGCGCTTCTCTGTCCCAGGGCAACATTACAGAACTTGCGATTACTCGAGTGATATTGAATGATGTAAACAAAATCCTCACCCAAATACGATTAAAATGCACCCTAACCCCCACTGCTCCCAGCGCAGATAACGAGAAACATAGCGCACTTTATCAAGGGAAAGAGACCAGAAAGAACCTACTCCATCCTAGTTACCACTTCTACCCTCGTCATCGCCCACACTGATCCTACCAGTCCCACCTGTAAACCATCGGTTCGCTAGCAAGGATCTGGACCGATACCCCTTCTAGGCTTATACATAAGTTGAATGCCTGTTTCATTTTTGTGGTATCCTAGTTAGGTGACTGTTGCAACGATCAATGGGCTCACCGTATTATAGCACTAAATTTTTCTCGGACTGAACGAAGAGGTTGAGATGAGCTGGTGAGTTCTGATTCTGGAGCGACGTACATAATCTCAAGAGTGGACTCCAGTCGTAAAATTTATCCATATATCCACAGCTATAGAATACTACCTAACCCTTAAAAAAATAGAACCCTGTACATCTCAGACCTATGACTAGGAAACAACCTATAGCTTCTAACCCCCCAAGGAAATAGCGTGTGAAACCTCGATTCACAACCTCGATCTTGTTCCTAAGGGGATCTAGGAACGGGCACCAAATAGCATCTGATTACTGATTACCCCATTCCGAACCAGGCTAGGGTGTCACGTTGAGTCCCGCATTGTTCCGGTTAAGTGCATACAACTCCTGTGACACAAGCCAGTGAGTGATAGCCGGTGAAGTAGCCGATCCATAGCCTCAAACAGAACCACAGAGTATCATGAAACCCCTCCCTCAAATCCATGGCTGCCGGGGACATGTATACCTGGGTATCACTTCATCTTTTTAAAACACACTCCCCTTACACATCCTGTTCTTCCCCTGAGACGGCAATAACCCCCCGTTCTTCCCCGAAGATGCCTCGCCTTTGTCTGTTAGAGCCCCTTCACTTCCCCTTCCAGACAAACAAAAGAGATTATTATTTACATCATTCTTACATGCCCGCTCTTCTTGCCAATCCATCCCTAAGAAACTTTACGCGACCCCAAACAGAAGAAAGGAAATAAGTAAGGAGCCCCAAACCGAAACCTACTTGGACAAAGGAAATTCGTATAAATCCGTTCCAGAATAAAAATAAGACCTCTAACCAGCGATGCGGCGCCCTGAAAAAGACTTGCCTCCATACACGTTCCCATAACCCCAGGAGAGGGGGCAGTGAACCAGACCATTCAAAAGGGTGTAGGAGGGTAGAGTAGAGACTATTTGTACGATGAGAAAAATTCCAGAAAAAACATATTCCTTTCTAGATAGCCAGATTTCCCCCCATTCGTTGATAATGTAAAAAAATTTGCCCACTCCAAACGCGATAAAATATTTTTTTTTTGAAGGAATAAACGGAAAAGCAGCAAAGCCATTTCACGACTTGCTCGACGTCGCTACTGCCATTGGTGCTGTAGGTTCAGACTTTTCCTTGGAAGGTGGTTCCTCCCGGAATAGGCCGTGCTCCCTGATATAATTGATCACCACGCTTGGTAGTAGATAATGCACGCTCATCCCCCATCTCAAAAACTGCCTAATCCTCGTGCTCGAGATATCATTTGCAATCAGTTGTCTCACGATGTGAATATTGCCGACCCACTCCTTCCCAAGTTCCTCGCTCCACTCTCTCAGGGGTGCCAAAGCATCTGAAACGGAGCTCCCAGAACGCTCGATAACAAAGATACCATAAGTGCCAAGGATGTGGTCGAGGTCAGGCATAGACCAGACGCCAGGCTGTGACATGGTTTGCAACAGATCTGAACCACCGAGAAGCATCACGGAGGCGGGTTTCTTGTTATCGGGTGTGAGGGGCGAGGTAGATATTCCACCAAGAACAGTGTTAATTTCGTACTTGATGTGGTCGAGGACTACGGCTGTAGGTTTGTACTCGGCTTGGGTCGCCTCCCATGGATCAACCATTAACCAGTCTGAAGTCTGGTCACAAGCGAGCTCACACATGCGAACACTGGTGGAGTTAGTATTAATCATCCATTGAGCTGGGTCTGTGCATGGGGAAGTTAAGAAGCGGGGGAAACAAACCGATGTTCAGCGCTTGCAAGACCGGCTTTGTTGTACCAGTCACTCACGGGACTCATATAACCACCAACCACCTCATAAACATCGCTCATGTTCTGTTTGACATGGTCGACAGCCATTTCGAACATGCGTAGATGCATGTGGGTAACAGGCGAGAAGGAGCCGCAAGCGACGACTACCAGCGGGGTTTTTGACGGGTCATTGAGAACTCTTTCAAGCCGATCAGCGGGGAAGCTGTAGGCTTGGCCACTGCCTTGGGTGTTCATTGCAGATGACATTTCTGATGTGTTATAGTTGACGTATTGTCCAGGAAGAACTATTGACGAGGTTGGTGGTGGGAGACGCTAGGGCGGGATGAAAGCTAGAAGGCTTAAACTTTTATCCCGTCCTTTGAGTCAGCGGCTGCGGAGCAAAGAGAAATTTTTTATACGACCGAGTAGAAGAAAACACAACCGAGACAAACAAGAGCAGATGGAGAATGAGAGAAGGAGGGAGGAGAGGGAAGAAGAAAGGGACTGGCAGGAGTTAAAAAAGGACTCGCAAATGGCGCGGAGTAAACAGTAGTAGCGGCGTGTCGGTTTACTAAGTACCTTTGTATGTATTTGTAGGGCTTCAGACAGATGTGGTACAGTACCGATAACGTGTATGTATAGAGTATTGCCAACTAACCGGGGGTTGATTTTAAGCAGCATGCCCAGCGGCTGGCCTCCTTCTTAAGTCCGCCCGGCAATGCACGCTGGGATTCGGAAACACGTTCAGCAACAAGCGAGAACTGTGACCGACGCGTATACTCTTCTGCCGACATTGGAGATCTCTACTGGTCGAGGCCTTTCTAGAAGGTGATCTATTTGGGAAACTTGAAAAAAGAGTTGTGATGGCATGTTCGGAGGCAACCTCACCCATAAGGGTATTCTATGATCCACCAGATGAATGAAGGCACGGATTGGTCCCTGGATCTTCATGTATCTACATGTATCACCGTCTCCAAGACTCTCACTACCCGTATAAGCGTATGATACGATACTAAAGTAATACGCCGTCAAGCTGCGTTTGAAGATCGCATCGCATATCCAAGTAGATTCTCGCTTCAATGTCGCTAGGGTACTCTACATCCGTAGTCTCATATCGTCCTATTCATCCTGTCCAATTCGGTTTTGTAACACTCGCAGTGAATCCCCTCATTTTACATGTACTCTAATCTCAAAGCCCCTCGATACGTACATGTAGATAAGTACATGTACCTAGTCGCATCAGCCTAAACTCAGCGATCCGCTCCTCTTTCTAGTAACATTACATAAGACACATCTCCGATGTTTCCCCATCGCTGCCTTCAAGGAACGCCAAAACGGCAGTGCGCCATGGGGCGCAGAGGTGATCCCTGCATGCAGGAACACCTTTCTTGGAAGTCATGCGCAGCTCTTCGTGCACTCAGGGCGTTTGCCCTGAGCCGCACGAGGGATGAGTGAGGATGGGATAGTCAGAGGAGGGAGGAGTCATGACTGTCCGTGAGCGTGGATTATACATTTTCTGGGCCCAGACAGTGACAGACACCATGGAATTGCAGGTGCGATTACATATTAACCAGAGTCACATTCTCCCTCACGGACCCGGTTTTGAACTGGTCTGTTGGGTGAGTGGTTCGATCATTTCCGTGGTGGAGGCTTTCCATCGGTTTACACCAATGTGCTGGAAAAAGCAACGTCATGAAAAAAAAACTTGTTCGCAACACCGTGACTCCCCGACGAATGATACTCCAAGAGAGCAAATAATCTTGATATAAACTCAACGATCATGATGAGTCCTTTGGGACGCAGCCGTACATATGTCAAGTATAACCATAATGATAAATAACTAGCTCAGTTTTTTCACCTATGTAGTATCCTGTCTACCAAAGAATTGCAACTCCACACAATACACAGTCCCGCCCGCAAAGTCTTGGCTCCCCTCCTCCATTGAGTGGTACGACTACAGACGGATTGAGATTGTAATTTTTGCAGGAATTAGTTGTATAAGGTTGTCGGATGTTATTTAACCTCAATATCTCCTCTCCTCTAGTTTACTGTTCCCCAGCTTGATCCCCAGCTATTTTGTTTACTGTCAAAAGATTAGTATCCCAGGAGGTCTAGAGAGAGATATTCCAGCTTAAACTTTACCTTTAACATTTGATAAAGACGGTGCAAATTGGTATATGAAAGGTGCACTTCTTAGTGCATAACAAAGTCATATATCTAAGACACTCGAGACCGGAAGGTTCGTATTGCCAGAAAATGCAGGAAGAAACCAAGATGACTACATGTATTCCATACACTCCAAGTACCCCGTACCAGATCTAGAACGGTGCACCATTTCCGCCCCCATTTATGGTACTACAGATAGATATCATCCCAACCTCAGGGTCACATGTCCTTATCATCCTCACATTCTCAATTGCAGACCATACGTACCATGATCGTTGTAAACAGAAATTCATGCGACATTTGAGACAAAGAAGCTAGCAAGCATGGTGCTTGTTGACCTGGACGCACATCCCCCGCAAATGCTGCATCTACTCTACTTGTTAGCAGGCATACGAACCAGAAAACATGGGGGTGTGGCTCTGTATGCTACGGAATCCGTGCCTAATGCCGCAGCGTATAAAGCCACACACCCCATGTTTTCTGGTTCGTATGCCTGCTAGCAAGTAGTACCCCTTTCTTAAGATGCAAACGGGGTCTTTGTGTTGGGTGCAGCGATACGTATTTAGAGGCGTATATACTTACAACATGCTGTGCGGACTCGGACTCGCGGATTGTTACACATTGCGACAAAACCCGATTGTTTGTTAGAATTTGTCTGAAATTTGAAGATGGAAGGCTTACGGATATCTTACTGTCTGCCGGCCAACTTTTGGAGTCTCTTTAGGACTCTTTTTTTCTATGTTGGTTAGGTAACTTGGATTCAGGCAATTTAGCAAACACCACATCCGCTATCCCGAAATGGAAATAGCCATGGGACCTTGCTCTCAGCCATACAATTCCTGGATAGACTAGGCAATGCGCAATTCCGGATGCTAGCGTGGGAGCTGCATTTGTGAAAACTAACCAGTTTAAAGTGAGAAAGCATCTATCATTAAGCTAAGCGGCCGTGAAGTTACTGTTTTTAGGCCCTAGACAAGATTGGTAGTCTCTGCAGGTATTGAGCCACAGTACCGGAAAGTGGAGTTTTTTGGTATCGTATTGTTAGAAAGCGTAAGAATAAGTCAGGATGACTACCGTATTACCTTTGAGAACTCTGTAGCACTACCAATTTACTCCCGCATTCATGGGAATGATGTGCGAGTATACGTACCGTACCAATTTCTCCCCTTTCCGGTGCTGTAGGTGCGAAGGAGCTAGCTATGGCAAATCCTAAGCTTATTACACAACATGTAGTTTACAGAATTCCAACACATTTCCTTGCATGAAAAGAGTGGAGCCACCAGAGTCTAGTTGACAGAGTCGAACTTCCTAAGGGTGAATATTAGTCCGACTTCTAGGTGTTCCAGCATCGAGCTCGCAATTCAAGTTCCCGACGTATGTTGTGGAGAAGCGCTTAAATAAATTTAGCCTAGGGGTGTGAAGTATGTTGTGGTGATGAGCTTCAGCACGAGTGATGTATCATGAAGCCAATTTGCGTGCACGTGGTCATATTTGAAGAAAAAACGTGAAACTATATGCAACTCAAATTGACTCAGCTGATCACAAAATATATTAGTAAAAGATCCAACTCCACCCAGCCTATCCAGAACCCGTAAACTTCACGGAGGAACATCCTTTTTTTTTCAACACAGAACCCCTGTCCATCCACAAAAACCCATAAAGTACCTCGTACATCCACTTGCTCCACCTACTTCATTCCAATAAACGATCCATCCTCCACTCACGCAAAATCCTCTACTTTGATCTTTTCAGATACCTCCTAATAATCTCTAGAAGCATGATTTTAAATACGTGCGTGAATCAGCTGCCTAGTGCTCTCAGCCAGGTATATGCGCTCCCCGTTCGCCGCGCCGAGTAGTATGAGGCCATCCGCCCTTTCCTGTCTTCAATAGAAACATCTGCACCTCCGTCTAGTAGTATCTCTATCATTGCCTGATGGTGGTTTCTAGAAGCGTAGTGCAGCGGAGTCCATCCGTCTACATCGGTAGCGTTGATGTCAAGCCCTTTTGTTAAGAGCAGTTTGGCAATAGGACTGTACCCAGACAACGCTGCGTAATGCAGCGGTGTCCGTTTAAATCCATCCTCAGTTTTCACATCAGCCCCGGCATCAATCAACACCTTTACCGCTTCCACTTGCCCTTTCAGGGCTGCGGATACGAGAGGAGTACGCCCAGAATCTGTACGGCATTCCATGCTCGCACCTTTTGCTACTAACAGTTTGAGTACTGGTATGTTTCCACTTTCGGCTGCGCATGAGAGCGGCGTCCCTGCCCAAATATCTTTTGCGGTTATATCAGCACCATTTTCAAGCATAAGCTCAAGGGTTTCTGTATCTTGTGCATCGCTGTTACAAAAAGCATGCACTGCAGTAAAGCCGCTCTTGTCTTTTGCGGCCAGATCAGCACCACGCATTATTAACTGCTTGGCCACCGTTGGGTGTTTATTCATTACTGCAAGATGGAGAGCCGTCCGCTTGTTATCGTCCGCGCTAGTTAAGTCGGCACCGCCGTTTGCAAGCTCTTCGACTATGGTGTCGAGTCCACTAATAGCTGCGATATGAAGTGCAGTTTGTCCGCTTTGGTCATAGGCGTTTACGCTGGCTCTATTTTCAACTAACAGTCGAATTGCAGCTTGATGTCCGTTCCTCGTCACAAGGTGCAGCGCTGTTTGCCCATCTGGACATTTCGCGGCGAGATCGGCCCCGTTGTTAATAAGTAGTTTAATTGTCGTTTCGTGTCCGTGTTTCGAAGCATAATGGAGTGGAGTCCAACCACTTTTATCTTTGGCTGATATATCAATACCACTTTCGGCCAGCAGAGTCTCAAGAACAAGATCGTAGCCTTTTTGGGCGGCTTTGTGCAGCAATGATGCGCCTCCCCAATTCAACAGTAGTACTCTTGTTATTTCATCTTGTCGAGGGCCATGATTGCTCCCAACATCGTCTATCGAAGTTGCGTCGTCTATATTTGCGCCGTAGAAGATAAGCAGCCGACACACGTTGGAGTGACCATGCTCTATTGCTAGGTGGAGGCTTGTCCTGCCCTCAGCGTTGGCCGTGTCCACACCTGATCCTTCCTCAAGAAGCTTATAGACCAACTCGAGATCTCCCCTTGCCGCCGATGAATGGAGACGGAATGCTCCATCGGGATCATCAGGGATTCTACAGCTACTGATGCTCGCGGCGCTAGATTTGGCATCAACAAACGCTGCAGCAAAAGCCTTCCTGGCTTTGTCTGCCTCGACCGTGCACGGGTGGTGTGCTCCCAGTATCTCCCGAGAGACATCACTAAATTGTAAAAATGCTTCCCTCGCTGCTCTCCAACGATCTTTCTCACTGAGAAGAGTTGACTTTTTAATGCAAAAATCGATTAATCGCCTATAGGCTATCAAGTGTTGGTTGGAGGTGGTCTCTGGGCTGTCGTGTTGTATTGATACGATTTTCCGTAGGATGTCCCGATCGTCAAACGGGTCTATCAGTTTATTGCTATGGCAAAGGGGAGATATAACAAGCCGATAAGAATCTTCGACTGTTCCCAGGCCATAGCGTTGTACTATTTCTGCGATCTTCCGAACACTTTCGTTGACCAGTGTATATGAACCACCCCCAACGCCAGGCATGACATCCGTCTTCCCTTCAAGGTTATCAATGATATCCGTAGCACGATTCAGGAAAACCCCAAACAAATACTGGCCAAACATCTGCTGTATGGATGTTTTGGTAATAACCCCTAGGAGTTCTTCTCCGTCGGGGAAGACTCGGCTCGTAGTCACATCAATCTCCGGGAGAGCTCCCGAAGCGAGGCTTAGGATTCGATTGCCGTTCACTTGATTCGTTTCGCAGACGCTACGAAGATTTCGGATACAGATACTGCTAGCTCCCCGGTATATCCACCAGTCGTACGTGCTAGCGCTAAATATATTGTACGGACCAAGAATCCAAAGGTTGGAATCAAACCCCTGTTGTCGAAAATGAGACATCCAAAGTGAGATCAGAGCCTCTAGTTCTGCTCTATCCGCTTCCCACGGAGTCCATCTATTTTCGGTAGACGTTCTACGCAGCTTCAGGCTCATCTCCCCCCTTTCCTCTCCAAAGGCTCGGGAAATGGCTACAGGCATAGTCCAGACAAACTCAGAAGATTTTGAAGCTGCTGCTGTAATGGACACTTCGCCCTCAGCTTCAAAGAGATGGTTCATCAGAGTTTGCATAGTTTGCGTGACTTGATCGGCGACTTCTGAACATTCCGTTCGCCATAATGTCAATTGGGAAAGCCTCATTCGGGTACGCAAAATACGAGAAGAAAAAGCTGATGCTTCCGCAAATGCACCTCGATCACCAGTGCAGCCTCGACCAGAAGTCGTATGGATTCGCCAGTCCTCACAGTGCGTAATCGCTTTCGCCATAAAGTCAAGTTCAAATCCCTCCGGTAGTTGGTGAACAACTGGTAACGCTGAGAGGTGTCTACGAATAACGATCCGCAGGATCGTCATGATACCCGTAGCACCTAATTGAACGATAGATGCGGACCAGTGCATATTACGAAGTCTGCAAGAGGTAAGCTATTGCACCAGGGTAATCAATAGGCCAGGAAGATTTACCCAACGAACTGAAGCACAAACCCTATATAAACCATAAGTTTTGGGAATAAACGTAATTCTAGATGTAGACTACTCACCAACAATCGCAGCTACAGATCCCCAGAGACTCCAAAACTGCAGTCTAGCTAAACCATCCTGCGTCTTCCGGGATGTTGTAATCACTCGTTGGTTTGGAGGCGCGTAAATAGCAAAAGACCCAAAAGCCTGATCGCCAACCAATTGGCCTCTTTGCAACCATACAACTTGGAAAACATCTTTTTTGCCAGCATGGCTAGTTGCTTGCCATCGCTCTTCGGTCGTTCTGACATCGATAACCAACGCACAGATGAACATCCCCATCACCACCACAAGGGTCCCAATAAATGTGAGTGGAAACGCATAGCCAGCCACAGGCGATGAATCCTTAGGTTTCTTCCATCGTGGATCATAGGTTATTGCGCCATCATACACCAATACTCCCGCTTGCAAAAAGACACCGATGACTGCAACAACGATCAATTCCCAGCTATTTTCAGTCACGGCAGAAGTATTCCGGAAAATATTGGGAGGTGAACGATTTTGGCTTTCGATTTGCTCAACTAGTGGTTCGGTGGTCTGGGTTCCTGGCCGTGATGCATGCCCGCTAGCCTGTAATCTATTGCTCTTCAGTGTGAGCAGCCCGGCCTTCTTTGCTTCGTCAAGTGTGTAGATCTCTGTAAAATCGGTACCACTTTGCTGATTAAGTGTTGCGGAACCATCCGTGTCGTCCTCACAGTATATTAATTCTAGGATGGCCGGTGATCCCACTACTCGGACTACACCAACGCCATTCCACAGCTCGCAGACATCCGATGAAGTTGAACTATAGGGAGAATGATAGCATTTTGAGTAATATGCATCACAAAATGCCAGCATTCTTGTCACTCACCTCATAAGCTCAAGCTCCGCAGTCGCCTCCGCTTCTCCAGCTCTCCCAATCACGGATTTCAACCATCTACTCCCTCCAACCCTTATCGCAGAAGTTGCACCGGTAATTATGCTGATCGGGTTACATGCAAAAATCAGACAATCTAGCCAAGAAGTACTATGGCTCAAGAACTGCTTCGCAACCTGCTCTCCAAACAAGGCTAGAATCGGGGCTACATAAAATCGTTAGTATAAAACAACATAGAAAGATGCCAAACTTACCCAAGTCACTAAAAAGGTTGTTCGAAAAGTCTTCGCCAGCCCCTGCCCAAACCCCGGGGACGAGGCTGAGTAATGTAGCAAAGACCAACAATAGCTTATCCGGTTGAATATCGGCACTGAACCATCCCAAAGATATTCGAAGGCTAAAGCGTAACATCGATACTTATGATCTTCCAATAGTAGCTTCGCTTATTAGAGAAAGAATACCGATATTTCAAACCGTAATATCCAAAAATAGCGGGTTTAGACCGACTCCTTATATAACCCACACCAGCGAGAGAGAGAAAACCTGCCTAACGCAAGCCAGCGGCGCCCCAGAAAGTGGATACCTACGTTAAGCCGATACACAGCTTATATGGAGTTTTTTCCATCACAAAAAACAAATAAACCAGCAAAATCCTACAGCATACGGCAAAAAAGATATTGAGATATGAGACTTGGGATTCAGGGCTGCTATTGGTTCCCCAGAGTTTTCGAGGAAGATTCTAGCAGTTGGATTGGCCACAGAGCCCTGTCAGTAGCCCTGGTTTCTCGTTCTTTTTTCTGCCATACACTGTATTAGGAAGGGGTTTACACCCCATACGCCACAGCAAACTAAGAAGCGGGAGCAGACCTCCCCAATACAGCAGGAACGGGAAGCATGGGTTCGGTGCGGCGGTTCGATCTAGAGTGCGGGTATCTGCAGTGTGACTTGACTAAGATGTAACAATTTAGCGACATGACGTCGGGTTTCAGATTATTCCAGATGTTGGAACCGGATAAAAAGTAGGCAGTAACAGTTTCAGTAATCTGACTGGTCCACTTTTAACGCCACATGGTTACGGTATGTGGATATTATCAATTGCGGCGAGGTACTCTGGAAGATATTCGCTGTCCTCGATCAGACGGATGCTAGGAAATGATCGCCGGTTGGGTGGGGATTGGCTATCATACTAGATGTTGACAACAAAAACCTGTGTTTTAGCATTTGGAGTAAGATACAAACAAGAACTTTGTAAAACGCAAAAAGCAGGATGGCAGCGTTGACTCCCACATGTCAAAACTGATAACATCATTACCAAAAGAGCTTACCCAAAATCATGCTACGCCCCTTAACTGCAGTACCACGGTTCCTCGACTGAACCAAGATGGGTCGGCCCGCACGGTGGGGGAAAAATTAAAATCCGGACCAGACCAGTATGGAGCCCAAGGCCTAGAAAGTAAGGTTGTTATCTACGCACGTCAGTCACACCGATGACTTCCGTTCTGCAAAGACAACACGAAAATTCATAATTCATAAACTAAAATGGTAAAATAAGGTCGAGAGCTGAGACAAAACTAGCCAAAAAAAGCTACCCTCCCCAAAATAGTTATTCTTTTTTCCGTGACAACCTAAGATGATATAGAGAGAGCCCCATTTCATAAGGATAACGATAAGGCCAACGGTAACGAAACCCTAGTAAAGCAGCAAAAACCCTACCCCAGCAAATCCGAGTCCTTGGATCCACTCCTACAAAAGAGATAGAGAAAGAGGAAACTCCAGTCGAGCACGCATAACAAACCAGAAAAACACAGAAAAAGGCAACTGTGAGTGTGCAGAAAGAAACAGCGAAAAAAATCAGTAAACCCCACCATGCCCAGTCCCAACCATATCTATCTTCCATCTACGTTTCCTCACTCCTCACAGTTCTCAACACTTTATCGTCCTCCCTCACTCTCAACTTCCAAGCTCCTCGGGCTAACATCTTCAAACTCCAGCTCCCACCTATCAACCTCCTTGAATTTCTCCGCAGCCTCTTTCAGTTTCCTTCTTCCTTGCTTCTCTACCATTCCGTCTCCAATCACCACTGTATCGCTACTGCTTCCCGTCTCCCCGCTCTCATCCTCTTCTCTTCGACGGGGTTTGTTTGGCGAATCATTCTCCTTCTCGGACCCAATTGATCGACGCGCATACGTCTTTCCCGGCTTTCCGACAAGCGGCTTACTCCACGCACTCTTGGTCACTGCCGCTGGAGCAACGCTTGTAGCTCGAGCCTTACCCTTGCCTTTGTTTTTGGCATTGACTTTCTCCGCGAGTCCTTTACCGGTCGCAACTGTCTTTTTCCCCTTCGCCTTTGTCGATTTAATAACAGCCTTCGAATTCCGTCCACTTCTTGTGGTCCTTCCCACCGGCCTACTCAATTCATCTTCACTCTCGCCATCTTCGTCCTCCTCTTCTTCCTGGTTCTCTTCGCTAGTCGACAAGATTTCGAATTCGTCAGCCGGACCGTTTCTAGTATTCTTTTTACGTCGAGGCAGAAGATCCATCAATGCAGATGTCAACATAATCCCCGCCTTCCCCTTCTCTTTTTGGGCCTTTCCTCTCATCTTCTTGCCCTTTCGGTCTGCGGCAAGCTCAGTTTCATCCTCTACATCACCAGAATTGACATCCTCGTCGCTGTCCACTACTGCACCTGAAGAACGTCGCTTTCGCTGCTTAACAGGAGTGGGTGCAGGTGAGCTCTCAGGGGGTCGCATGGTATCATCCATTGTTCCAGCGGGAGGGAGGGAGGGCGTCGGAGACTTGGGATCAGAGTAAATTATGAATGGGTCTTCGTCACCGTCTAAGAAAAATCCTGTGCCACCAAGAGGAGGAGGAGGGGCCACACGGCGAGAGGGCTGTGCAGAGGTGGGTATTTCGTCTTCATCCAAAGGCGGAGGCAGGAAACCGGATTTCCGTCCCCGTTTAGGAGTCGGAGAACCACGCGAATCGATAGTCTCATCGGTTTCCTCCTCATCAGGATTCTCGGGGAGCCCCGAGTTAAGGGGCTCCAGAGAGACGGGCTGAAGTTCCCGCAGGCGAGGGCGCTCCGCGGAGTTTTGCTTGGCGGGGGGTGGAGAGTAACCCGCGTCGGAACTAAACTCGAGGACGATACGACGCTTAACTCTAGGTGGGGTCGATGGGAGGACTGGAGGGGAGGACGCAAAGTGTTGTGGGGAGTGATTCTCGGCGTCAGAAGAAGCTAAGACTTGGATTTCTGGAGATGATCGAGGGAGTGGCGAGGGAGTAGCCGCGGGAAGGTGGGAAGTAGGAGCAGGGGCGGCTTCTTTCTCTGGTTCTGGGGTCTTTTGTTTTGTTGCGATCTTTCGCTGACGTGTCGTAGGTTGTTTGCGCGGTGATGGAGTACGGATGGTGGGTTCGTCAACGACCACTTTAGAACGCGTCGATCGCTTCGTTACCGCGACGACTTTAGTTGAAACCTTTTTGGCGGGGGTGGACTTCTTAGCGGGGATATCTTCAGATGATGGGGTTGGGAGCCCAGCCGAGGGCTCCTGGTCGGGTATATCTTTAGTCCCCGAGCGAGTTGTTCGGGATTTGGTGATGGCGGTGGTGGTTGACGTTTTCGCGGTCGCGCTAGGTGCGGACGGAGGTTTGCGAAGGCGAATTGGGCGAGGCATCTCGATGAATTATATTTATGTTGAAGATTGAATGTATAGATGAAGCACAATATCACGATAAGGGCTGATTGATGTTGGGCGAGCAGGTGGGTGATGCGTGGTGATGTTGAAGGTGGGTGAAGTGCAGAGTCAGTGTGGTGGAGTGATGGGTGGAGATGATGTCGAAAGAGGAAATGTCGGCCAGGAAAGGAATTAAATGGCTGGCGTGTGACGTGACGCGTTGTTGTGGCTAACAGCTTAGTCACGGCAGCACGCTTGGCTAGACGTAGCCTGGTTGGGTCGCTTGGCAGGCTGCAGGCCGCCCCGCGTTTCGCTTCTCGTTTCCCGCCGCTGCCACACAGATGCCTTCTTTTTAGTCCTGACATCTCCAACCACACGCGCACACACAGACAACGCTGACACCAGCAAAAACTCTATGGACAGCGATTCTTTTCATCCAGCCAATTCTATCAGACTTCAATTATCTCCACCCTTTCTAACAGTCCAACTTATTAACTCTTCGATAGTTTTTTACTACACTCAAATATCAGACTTCCAAGATACCTCATGTACTTTAATCTTATTTACACAAGTACCTTTACACATCAGAATCATGAGAGCTTCTTGGTTTTCTCCTTCTTCTCCTCCTTCCCTTCCCCACCCCCAGGAACACAGAATGGCCGTATTTTCCCAGCAAAACACAGTTGCTAGTATTCATTCAAACAACCAGCCAACATTTGCAACTCATCATAATCCAAAAATTTCAACACCAGGTATTCTACGCTGCTTCTACACTCTAGTCGTAAGTACGTCCCCTCCTCCCCTCCTCGTAAACTCTGCTAACAAATGACTACAATGCCCCAGTCTCCATTATTTATTCCACTCACAACGTACCAACATTAAATATCAATGCCAATGAAGCAAAACCCTGAAATAATTATTACCCAGTTCCTACTCCAATCAATCGTGTATCTAATTCAATTTGAGTCTACAGCATTCCATTATACAAAAGAAAAAGGCACAGTGACAACACGGCCTATTTTTCGCTCCACGGGCAAGATACTGCAAGTCCAATAATTTAGACCTAGTGAACCACTCTACTTGTTTCAGCGTTTGCAGATATCAAATGCTGACTCCTTGCTTATTACCACGAGAAAATTCATCTCTCTTCCGACGTATGTACCGTCGGCAAATACATCAAGAGGGAAAACAACATTCGCCCCCTCAGTCAACCAATACTGCACGATCTATCATTTCAAAACAAACCTCAAACAGAACTATAAATAATATTAGTCCCTATCTATATTTTACTACTTTACTAATGGCCATCCAGATACTCATCACTTACTTATCTTCTAAAAAAATACCAAGCAACTAATGGCATTCGCCCACATGTTTGAATGAGCTCATCCAGCCCAACCTCGACCGTCCGTGGCAAGCACATTGAGTACTACAGATTTCACCCAATGGTATTGACAAATACATGTAGTTTCGCTTGCTATATAGTAGTGATAAATACTAATGTCTCTTCCTGAGGCATTGGGGAGGGATTCGGCATACTAATAGAATCAAAAAATCGACGGTACAATGAATCCTCAGACATTAAAGAACTAAACAAACTTTGGGGACTATCCAAGTGGGCTCTTTCTCCGAAAATGAGCCAGAGGATACTTACAGAGGATATACCATTTTACGCTACTTACAACATTCCCTACTCCTATTTACGTGAACAGTCGCTGAGGTTTTATTTGTGGCTATTTTAGTTTGGGCCCAGACACCGCGCTACACAAACTATCAGTAAGCATCTCATTCACCACTTGGACGGAAGCTACATTTACACAACTGCATCCTTCGCTAAATCACTGGAAATCACTGGAAATCAATCGTAGTCGACAAAAATATTAAACGCCTGTGCTGATCGCGTTGCGATAAAGATACTTCCGGACATTTAATGTGTCAACACTCCCCTCTTTCGACCAGGTTCTTGCTGACGTTATAGGCACTGTAGCTTCAACTAGTTCCTGATACGTATACGAACACCATACCTCCCCAGCATCCCGAAATATATGGATCTTTGTGGTTCAAATATATAGATAAGCAAACGGATACTTTTATTTTGTTATCAACACCTTCCAGCACCTCTTGCGCTTAAATTTGTGGTCCCAAAAACTGACGAGTGATTTTTCATGAATGTAGCACCAGTCCCTACTTTCTTATTTTCGCTCATCCTATTCAAAACATACGATTAGTGATCTAAAGCATCAGATCCAAAATTTTCCGTGATCTGCGAAGCGTTGGTCATCATCTCAACTTTAACATTCGGAGTTTCGAAAAATTTCAACGCAAAAAATAACAAAATAAAAAATCAAACATACATGTACTTTAGACCAAACAAGCATTCATGGTGTGTGATGGTTCATCTAAACACCTACTCAAATCCTAGAAATTATTTTCTCTGTCCGCCATTACCCGCTATACCCTCATTACTAATACGTGTGTACATGTTGTCCCAGATTCGACTCCCAGCATCCTCTACTTTTTCAACTATATTTCTACTTCTTGAAAAGACAAGCTTAAATATTTATCCCTAACCTAGCTCAATAACCATCCATATTTATTCGTCGTCAGCAGGTCAGAATGTGCCGCCCCATGTCTTTTCAAGCTCGATCACTTAGCTATTTTTCGAAAAATACTACAACAGTCCCCCAGAGGCAAAAGCAAGAACATCCAGCATGGCAAACTAACCTCCTGTCGTCGCTTAAACAAGCTTCTCTACTTGCGGTGACTCATCAGGATTACACAGATCAAGATTCTAACGAAGCAAGGCGAGAGCGGAGTTGGGGTATAGTGTAGATGACTTTGAGGTCGAAATAGGCAAGTGGTGCTTAACACGGTGTATGCATCGACAGGTGCCAACAAGGAGTAGTTTCCGCCACCCACAAAGATTGGATGGATGAGCCAACTTCCTACAACGCAATGGCGCCCTAAGGCGCGGAGTTTACAGATGGTGGCTTGGTGCCATGGGAGTTGAAGATGAGGGTGCAACCGTTAATTGAGGAAATATTTATGTTTATGAATGCTTTGATTGGTCATAACGTTACAGAAATCATCTCAGGGATCAGAAATAGCATTAGCTTATTCGCGTATAGCAACACCTATAGTGTGTTGGAGAAAATTAGCGAGCGTGAGGAAAAGGTCAAACGGGATAAAGATGACAAGAGAATGGAAAGGGGACTGGGAAGAAGAAAAAGGATAACAAAGAACGTAAAAGCAAGCTGATGAAGGAGACGAAGGAAGGACGGAAGGGAATGGAGAGGGGGAAATGCAGCTTATCAAGGTCAGCTCCGATATATAGGATCAGTGATTTGGGCAAAGCCACAGAAAATAGGATTTTCTAAGGTTTTAACACACGATATATTTTGCTCAGATATAATCCAACCAGAAAAGATCCATCGATACATCTTTAAAATGATGGATCACAACCCAAACTCGAAAACACAAAAAAGTACCGTATGCGAGTGATATTTTGTGACTAAATAACCCAGCGCCTCGTGACCAGCGTGACACATGCAAATGCATAATTAACATATTACTGAGCATCAGTCAGCTTATTATCCATAGGTGCAAGCCGCATGTGTTATATTCTGGATGGCGATGCTCCCAAGATAATGTTGTTCTTCCCCTTTTCCCCTTCCAACCAATAGGCGGAGAATGCCAGCGGAATTATAATCCCTCGGAAACCGATAGCAAACCACCAGCCGCCAGGCTATGAGTCTTAAGCCCGATCCGCGTGAAACAAAGATAACAATCAAACCCCGAGTCTAGGCGATATGAGCAAGAGAGCGGATTCGAAATATCCAAAAACCCACACGAGTCAGCACCAAAGGCAGTCCCTCCCCCCCCAGCCGGGAGGCTGGAGTTTCCCCAGTCCTAAAGCGAGCACTATTAAGCGAAAACCATAGATCGCTAGCCCCATATCCCATAGCAAAAAGGAAAAAGAAATAATCACTGCAATGTAACCTATATCAGAACCTGCACGCTCATAGCAGTCCTCTTTAAACTGGGAAAGATGAGTCGTACTTGCCCGAGTGACATATCATGATCTAACACTCACAACAACCCATAGAGTAAGTACCACACATCCCCAGACACGAACAATCTAGACACTTCCATAAAATGCCAGGCAGTCACCGAGCCCCACTCCTCCCGGTAGATTTTTCTGGAATGCGAAATGCGGATTCTTATCCGAACATCCGGTGCTTTTACCGAGATTTGATCCGTTGAAAAAAATAGAGTGGAGTGGAATACATAAGGGAGAGAGGGAAGAAAAAAAAATCGGCAATTGCGAAGAAAGCCCCGGTACATCACCCTCATAACCCAATCGAAGCACACTAGAAGACAAGACCGGGTTCTAGGCTTTTCTGAGAACTCCTCTTTGCCAGCGTTACATTGCTCCCTGGACCGACCGGATCAGCTGACCTCACCTCAGGTGCCAAGCCCGTGCGCGGCATCGCGCGAACTTCTTTAGCTATCCCGTGACACAAGTATCGGCAAGCCCAGCATAAGGTTTAGTATAACCCTAACCCATAAACGGGCCTTTAATTCAACCCATAAACCACTTTTGTTTCAAACAAGGTTGATGGCCGACTCGGCAGGGTTGGTAGTGCCGCAAGTTAAGTTAGATTGATGTACTTATGCTTTCTATTCGACTGCTATAGTAATAATCCCAATTGATAGAAATTTCAACGTTTGGGGACCTAGTTTAAAGTTCAGCTGAGGAGAACCCTGGCTCGGATGACCGGTTGTAAGTCATACACCATCACTCGGCATCGGCGGGCTCCGATTGCCCTAAAATTGGCCAAAAAAAACTTCATCTGGGCTGATAAATTATTTTGCTCCGTGGAATGCGTTTTAATTCTTATCCTCACCTAGATCTAATCTGATACAAGGTTGGCCCAGTTCCATTAAATCTTCCTCCTTTTCCTCCTCCTCTTACACGTACACGGGATGCGCAAGTATGAACACGAAACAGCTAACGTCTGCCCAGAAATAATTTTCTCCCCCATCCCTAGTAAATCGAAAAAATGAAGTGTAAAATGAACGAATCAAGGAAAAATACCAAAAGAAAAAAAAGTGGGTACTAAATCGCCGTTTTTGATAAACGCGTAAAAAGTTCAAAAGAAAAGCCAGAAGAACAGCAACTTAAAAGCGCGAATAAATGATAAAACAGAAGATACAACGAAATAATAATGAAACGAAGCAAAGAATGAAGCAAAGTAACTCAATCATCACACTAAACAACAGTACTGCTTGTGAATGATTTAAAACACGGGATTCAAAACCAAAAAACAAATTAAGAGGCTGGGCAGAAGAAAATGAAATAGTAAAACTATCATACCGGTTAAATGCCCATTAAAAATGTTATAGGGTCTTCTCTCATCTCTTGCTTGCGCAATATCCAAAATCCTTCTACCCGATTCCCAAAATCTTACTCCCCGCTTTATTCAAGTAAAGAAATCCTCCGCCCAATTACATCATCCAAGAATTAAAGTATCCACGTCTATTGCATATGTTCATCCTGTTCCGCCCACCCACCCATGCCGTTGTTCATGCCATTATTGTATCCATTTAGGCCCAGTCCATTCTGTCCCTGTTGAGGACTCAACACAGGCATACTCAAAGCACGGTTATGCTGCCCGCCAATTCGCAAGTTCTGGTTTTGCATCCCAAGTCCAGCGAGCCCAAGTCCATTGATGTTCTGACCGTTCTGCCCCAATCCTTCAACTGCGGCTGCGGCTGCCTGACCTGAAGGGTCCATCTGGTTCTGCTGGCCGTATACGGCAGCTGCCTGAGCGACCGCCATCTGTTGCTGAAGTGACGATGCATACATCGCGTCATTCTGCTGTTGCTGCTGCTGGGCCAAATACGCTTGGAGAGGGTTTGCAGCAACATTGTTCATGAGCTGTTGCATACTGTTGGGCGTAGTTGGAGTTCCCAGCAGGTTAGGGCTGTTGGAACTCTGCATACCGGATGGGCTGAGCTGAGCAGGGCTTCCACCTGATCCGGATTGTGAGCCAGGTTGTAAACCGCCATTGACGGGGCTAGAACTTGGCATTGGGGGGTGTGTAGCGGACGTGGGGGTACCGGATGAGTTGCCAGTGCTTTGCCTAGGCGGATTTCCGCATCGATCCTTTCCAAAGTTGATCTTGAATCGCTTATACTCATCTCTGCTTCTCATAGCTTCGATGGCCTTAATAGCATTCGCAATGTTGGTGAAGTTGACGAACGCACAACTCTTCTCCCTGAGCGCATTGACAAGCTCAATGTCACCATACTCCTGGAAATCTTGTCGAAGACGCTCTTCGCTCCATGATTCGTCGAGGTTACCAACGTACACATTTCTGCTGGCACCCCCGGAAACGGCTAGAGCGATAGCTGGCGGAAGAGCACCAGAGTGCTTTCCCCAGCCAATTTTTAGCCGACGGTTGTGAATCATGAGCCCCTGAAGGTTGGACAATGCATAAAAGCTTGCCGCAGCGGTCGGATCGATGAAAGTGACGAAGCAAATGTGCTTGTCAGGAATGTACCGAATGTGGTGTAGCAAGCCCCCTCGTACAACATTGCAGATTTCTTCGATCGTAGTCTCGGGATGAATGTTTCCAAGGTAGACCGTTCGATTGCCGAGATTATTGAGACCTCCTGCAGATGTGGCAACTGCTGCGGCAGCAACCGATTGTTGCGCAAGCGCAGAAGAAATCATCTCTCTATCAGCTCCATTTAGGATGCTTGAAAAGCCAGGAGCAATCCCGAGGTACTGGGCAGCATTCTGCTGTTGAGTTTTTGAAACATATGCACAACGATCTTTCCCATAGTAGACGCGGCGTGGTGTCTGCCACTTCGGCTCTTGCGGAAGCTGGTTTACTGCTTTGATAGCATTACCGATGGAAAGGAAGTGAACAAAACCAATGGCTTTCTCCCTGACAAGCTTGATGGTGTCAATGGGACCAAATTTGCCAAGATCTTCACGTAGCTCTTCCTCAGTCACATCCTCGGCCAAATTGCCTAGATAGACATTACGGGAAGCCCCGGATTGCTGGACAGCAAGCGCAACAGATGTTGGGACCTGAGAAGGCTTACCCCAACCCACCTTGACATCCTGACCCTTGATCGAGAGTTTCTTCAAGATAGCGTCCGAGTGGAAATGGGCAGCGGAACCAGGATCCAAAAACGAGATGAAAGCACAGTTCTTATCGGGAAGAAGACGAACAGACTCGATCTGACCTGACCTTACGTGTCCGAGAATTTCTTCGGCAGAGGTCTCTGGTGGGATGTTGCCCAAATACACTGTGCGGGAAGTACCTGCCACCATACCGGGGGAAGCCGCCATAGGTGACGTAGGTGTCTGGACATTCTGCTGGTAGTAGGAAGCAAACTGTGGATTGAATCCGGTGGGAGAACCAAGGCCATTGTGACCCATCCCAAACGTTGGCGATAGGGGATTAGATGCGTTCTGTTGGGTAAATCCACCGGGCATCTGAAACTGTGGCGAACCAAATGCGTTCGGTGTACCGGGCTGGAAAGGAGAACCGAGCAGAAGCTGGGAAGGAAGCAGAGGAGTGAATTGCATATCGTATGTTCCCGGAGAAGCCATTCCATTGTCTTGATGCATAGTCGCTGTATTGATCGACGGCATGTTGATACGACGTCTATTATGGTTGCCCGCATCGGCGCTGAAACCAGCAGGCATCTGATTCTGATCTCCATTCGAGCGATCGGCCGAAGATGATTTAGAGAGGGGATGAGGGATTCGGCCGTTAGCTCCGTTCGAGCCGCCTACGCCGTTTCCATTATCGTTGTGCATGGCGAAATGCGAGTGGACAAATCTGTCCGATTGGGGGGCTGGCAAGACGGCCGTTTTGACTGATTTATAGTACGGTCCGGTGGATTATCTCCGGACTCGTTGGAGGTAAAAAGGGGGACTCGAAACTAGTGACGATATGCAACGTCTCTATAGAACTACAGAACGCGTTGAGTTTTTGGTAGAGGAATTAAAGATTATCTAGAAGTTTCAGGAGCTATCAGCAAAATTGCTAATCACTACGGAGGAACCCCCTGACAAAGCAGAAAAGTTGGAATACCAGCCAGCAGCAGGCATGGGGAAAAGGGGCGCCGTCACTTGGAAGAACTCACAGGATGGAATTTAATCAAATCTACCTCAATTATCTCACAAAATGCTGCGTACCGGCAAAAATAAATATCACGCTGGTGCTGGGCAAAATCACTCCAACAAGGCCAAACGAGCAAACTTGAGCTACAGCAATTGACTCTACTGATGGATTTGCAAAGGGTGGACCAGTGCCTGAACTGAGCAGAAGACAGTCGCTGTGAGCAACAATGGCAACAACCAACGTAGAAGCTGTACTGAAGGACCTTCGAATAGGCCAAATCAAAACAAAACGAAGGTAAAGCTCGACGGAAGGTACCAAGGAAGGAGGCAAGGAAGAAGGAAGTGAAAAGAGGAAGATAAGGAGGACACCAAAGAACGAATGGGGAAGACCAAAGGTATTGAGAGAAGCGAGAGAGGAAGAGAGCAACGAGAAAATATGAAGGGAAGGGAGAAGAAGGGATGGAGCCAAGGATGTATGTATGCATGTACTAGCTAGGCAAGCAGGGCAAGAAAAGCACCACCAGTGGTCAATCACTCAGTCAGCCATCCATCAAAATGAGCCAGCACCCCAGAAAAAAATGGGACCAGCCTGGTCATGCCGACATCAAGAATAACGAACGAAGGCCTAAAGATCAGGCCAGTCAATCCCCGCGTGCGAGACGAACAGAGACACCAGAAAAGGGCGTTCTGGCTGAACTCAACCCTTCAGATCGTGTGCGAGCCGGGGGGTCTGTGAAGTGGTGGAAAAGAGAAAGGAGAGCAGAGCGCGCACGGCCGACATGGATTCTGCCCACTCTACCACCTTCGTTACCAGCGATCCCAAAATGCTCCCAGACCCACGAAAAATACACTGCACGAGGGGAAAAAGAAATATAAAGAGAAAAGGGGGAGAGGTTCGTGTTGCCGGACCCAGCTTAGGCACGTCCTGATGCAGCGAAGACTGGCACTGTCTGGGATCCCCTGGTAGGTTGTTCTAAGCCTTTCTCGGTTGGACATTGCTGGTAGCGCGCAGCTTTGACCGAGGAGTGGGAAATTGAACCTGGCACAGAAATGTGAGTGGCCAACCTTCCGTCCGTCCCTTTCTCTCCCTACACTCAGCCTTCCACTGGCCAACTTGGGCGCAATGATGGAAACTCCATAAAAGTATCGAAAAGCGGCCTGCTGCGGGAGGAAGCTATGGAACATCCATAATCTCTAGAAATACCTTGACTTGAGCCGTGTGTATTCGCTTATCAGCCTTCGGCAAACAAAAAGCAACAAAATACACGTAACAAACCAACTTCGCATCCAACCAGTACCGTTTCAATAAAATCGATTTAACACAACAATATTATCCGATGGGCTTTACTCACATTATAATAAGGAGGGCAACTACCCATATCTCCCCCACTGATCGATCAACCTCGCAAGTTGACCTTTTCGAAGTATTCCTCATCCACCTCTGACGTCTTGACGTATGTACGTTATACAGTGTGTAATGTTACTTGGGTTACCTTCGTCAAATTCTTTCTCATTGCCACTAAAGCAGACACCCGTCATCGAATCTGCCAAAAATTTGCGGCTCAGATCTTTCGACATGCGCACGAAATCTTACAGCTCACAAAGCCCGTCCCAGGCAATCCATCACTTGTATCTGTTGGAGCCTAGCAAATCTCCACTGCGGATGCCTGCACCAACTGAAGCGCTCGCTTCGGAATCTAAGCAATGACTGATTTCTGCAATCTTCTTGTCGGTCGCTTCAAGATTTCTGCGCCTTCGCGCTTCCTCAGGACCCTAGTTCCCGCTTTGGTTAGTACCTGTTACTAACATATCCCGTGGAACCCGCCAAGACGACGAGTGATAATTTATGATTAAAATTATGTGCGTGTAACCAAACTTCGGAATCTGGGGAGGAAAGAAAAAAACGGGAGATTTACGATAAATGGGATAAGAAAAAAATGGTATAACTTTTGGAGACACCATTGTTAAAATTGCACGATCTGCAGCTTGCCAGCAGCGGAAATGTCTGCTCCTAACGCTTACCAGCACAGTTGAGCCGCACCTCGTTTTCGTCCGACACCCCCCTCATGAATTTCGAAACGATTGTGGATCAGTTAATATTTCACATGATATGTCGTCAATATTTTTGGTCCGTTTTTCCGTTGGTACACGATAGCTATATGTGACACGAGTGATATTTCATGATTTAAACGGCCAACAGAGAGGAACTGCGGATTTCCCCGATCTCATATACTGTTTCAGTCGGACGCAAGTCTGGATGATCCCGGAGGTGGATGCCTTGTTTAGAGTGCACGTGAGTTCTTGCATCGTCGAAGTTTTCAGCGATCATTGTGTCCCGAGTATTGTACACGAGAGACCCCCGGGATGGATTATATTTGACTGACAGCACCGGAATGGTATGCGGAGACATCAAGCTTTTCGGTACCATCGTGATATCTACATTTGGCCCAGATGTTACATTACCGTGCAAGCGAACCATCGAATATGAACGGAGGGATCCCGCGCTGGGAGAAAAGGTGTCCCGCGCCAAGCGGTGGTGACACCACGCTAGAAAGGGCCAAGCCTTTTTGAGCCGCCATTAACCTAGCGTCACAGACTATCACTCACACCTCCTCACATCTCCCCACACATCACTTGGACTGCCAACACATTGATATGTATCGCGAATCATCTCAGCTACTCACAGATCTCTCTGTGGCCACCCCAAAATGCGTCGGAAAGCCCTCAATCAGACTTATCATCGAGCGTGAGGCTTGAGCACTAACTGGAACGAACCAAGTATTGACGCCTCTTTTATATTAGCTCGGGACAGCTCTTAAGAGAAGCCATCGAAAGGGATGGAACCACACGGATCGTGAAGGCAGAGCTGGTAAATAAAATACTAAATCTGCCTGTATTAGGGTGGGTTTTTGATGGGTTAAGGCTTGGCCGGGGCGTCCGGAAAGTAGACACGAAGCAGCTACGTGTTGCAGCGATTGGGAAACCCATGGTTAAACGAGCTAAGATCATGTAAACAAGAATATCTTCATGTTACCAGAGGGAATACAAGAAGGAAGATTTCATGGTCAATCCAAAAGGCCTATAGATCCTCGTAGTGACATGCCCTGTGAAGAAAAGGAGGCTGAATGTGGAGTTACTTTGACACATCGAACTAGGAATCCATGCCAGAAACTGTCGATCAATCAAACTCATTGGTATTTCGTTGCTGATGCGATTCAACTCGACCCGGCACTCCCGAAGCTCTTCAAACGGGCCTACAGAAAAGGTTTCGGGCGGCGCAGTATATGTATTCTTGAGGAGACTTGTGCTGTATCTCTTCAATTGATCCTTATCGTCGTCTAGAAGATATGTTGATAAGTCATATCGATAACGCAAGTTGCACGCCACGATATGAAATCGGTGCCGCCAAGACTGCATAAGCCAGGATGTTGTGGTTACATATCGTCAGTGGAACCTACGCGCCAACGCCTTCTCCCCGCAGCCTTGATGATACCAATGGTAAAGAACCAATGGTTAGCTTGTGAAGAGGGAAGGTTGGTCAGTGATTTTTATCACGAGGATCCTCAACCACGTCCAGTGTCTACATCAACGAAGTCGCGATTGGGGCTCTTGACCTTTGGTATAACAGCTGTTGCTTTGAGGGGATCCTGGGAGTTTCTTACCGAGTTTACGGGACGTGTTAATAACTCACCGGGGCATTGGTATATCTTTGGAGCTCAAGAGTCTTTTACGAGCTCCAGGTTGGAAGTTCCGCCTACCTCACGCAACATTAGCTGACTTTGGCTTGGGGTTTATCCCCGAAAGTTTGTTCTTATTGTGGACCTCCATTATGGGTGGTCGTTTTTCATTTTTGCATGGATCTGTGCTAATTCCTCGACTGTAGCCCCGAAAGGCCTTTATCTATAGCCACGGCGAACAATCCCAAGAACCTTATGCTACAGATGTGCCTAGAACCAGTATCGAGATTAAAACTTAGGTATCATAAAACTTGGCGATTTCTAATCCGTGCTCTGTTTGAGCTTCGGTCAGGAGTGTGGAAGCCGCCGGGAGAGAGAGGTCAGACCATTTCCTGCTGTTACTTGCTCGATAAACGACGATTGATGAGCTCCACGCTCACAAAATTCTTATACAAAACATGGTTCTTCATGACAGGATATGGGAGGCAAGAAGTTACCCTAAAGGAAACTGCATCAAGGGATTTCGACACTGAGAGCGTATTCGATTTTAATCGAGCACTGGGTAGGAACCTGTATGTATCGTTATTGGATACAATTCGGTATCAGGACACCAAGTCTCTACCGGGTTACTTTACGAACCACCCTCTTGTCTTTTCTACTCAATTCGGCTCGGTTCGGTTCAACCTCCTGGCCAATATTTTGGGATTTGGTGCTTCTGTGTTATCCCGACAAATATGCGTATATATTGAATCATCTGCAGATATTTTTTATTTATTTTTTGATATGGAAGCCTGCTTATACTAATAAAGGTGGCATTATTTTATGAGAGATTTTAAATGTTAAAATATACTCTAGGCAATCCTTGTGAAATGCCTCAGCCCCATCACGGCACACTCTGCACTCTGTATATAGGAGAGTGGCGGATATTCATTTCCGACCTCCACATCGCCTAAAGAGCACTTGGATCATTTCCATTTGGAAGGAATCGTTTTGGCCAAATCCTCGTCTGGGTTGGCTGCCACTTGGAAGAGCCGTGGTGGGCCCCTTGCCCTACATACACGGAACCATAGGATATAGAACACACGCTGGGGTTTTTCTCTCCCCATGGCTTTTCGCTTTGGCTATCGGCAACCCGCTCACTAGGGAGGTATATAGTCGTGGCTTTTCACGACAGGAACGGATTGCTATTTCACTAAATGTGAATTTTGGTAGACCTAGAGAAGAAAGGGCATGCGGAACTTATGTGAGTGGTTTGAAACTGCGCACAATTGCCCTGCTAAGGCTGTAGGATGATTGCAATTTCACCCAAATATTGTTTGTCATCTTTCAACCTTGTCTCTCGCAAACACGAATACTGCTGACTCGAACATTGTTATCCAGTGTTGCATGTAACTTGCTCTTGAAGAGATCTCATGCTTAAACGGAAATAGAATCTCGATGGATGATGGTGAATGGTTTTGGGATAGAATGTATCTCGTGATCACTGATAAGGTTTTTTGTGGAAAAGTCTGTCATTTCTATTTTCTCGTAAATGTTTGACTCTTTGGATCATAAACCCTGGCATGCGATTTGGCAACCATTTCATGTACAAGAGTGAACTGAAGTTTCGGGGTGACGAGTGATGATGTTTGGTGCCGGGTTTCCGGAGGTTTCATTGAGGGGGCTTGGGTTTGGGTTCGGATAACTATAGGGTAGGTCGGGATTGGATTGGATTGGATTGGACTGACATGGAGGAAATATATTTACCTGTTGAGACATGTGCATAGAAAAGTAATGATGGCATGTGTACAGTCTTGAGCCTGAGGATAGAGAATGTTTGTGGTAAACTGCCCAAGTTTCCAGCATCGTCATCCTTGGCCGTGGTGACAGTGATCATAGCGGTTTCTTTCTCTCGCTGCATTTTCCTTCCCTTCCTTCCTTCCCTCTTCCCTCCTCCCTTCACTTCTTCCTTTCCTTCCCTTCTCCTCTTGCACACATCCTAGAGGCAACCAGCGATCCCTCCTCGGATCCGTGACCTACGTGCTTACACGCACGCACGCCCACCCACCCACCCATCACCACATTGCGTTCTCTCGGTCCTCCGAGTCTTTTGGCGTAGACTGTCTTCATAGAAGCAGTAGTAGCGGTTGTCGAGCGATTTGCTGGGCAGTGGCTCAAGTCGTTGACAGCTCACCCGCACCCAGACTGCTCTCTTTCTTCTTTCCTCCATTCCCTCCCTCCCTTCCTCGCAAGAGACTAGAGACGAAGGGAAAAAATCGAGCGAGCGAGTGAGGGTGTTTAGTCCAGCCTTCTTCCTCATTTTCTCACTCACTCTGCCCCCTCACCCACTTTCTGGATCCTCTCTGCTGCGGTCTGGTCTACACACATACACCGCCTGTCACCCAGGTCTGGCTCTTCCGCGCCAAACCTAACCCCCTCCTCTATTCGAACCCCCCCCCCCCCCATTAGATCCCTCACTCGATCATCTTCCTTTACCGGCACACCTCAACTACAACAACACTAAAAACTCTCGACGCGATCACTTCTGTTCTCGCCCGCCACCTTCTTCTTTCCCTCAACCCACCACCACCAAACCCCCCCACCACAACTATCACTCACCCCCCTCCCATCTCGCTTCCCCTTTTTAATTGGGTTATTTTTTTTATTTCAATCTGACTACTCTCTCTTCATAACGATTTTCTAAGCATCTTTTAGATTACACACGTTTCCTCATTCTGTCTTTCCCTTGCTTTATCATCTCTCCCTCTTTCGCGTATAGGAGCAATCATCTTTTTGCCGTTTCTTTTTTTTCATTTGGGTTTCCCGTGTCTTTCGCCGGTTGAGTTAACCCAAATTTCCGGGCTTATTACGCCATGCCTCTAAAAGAGTCCAAGGATGGGCGACCATCACGCTCGTCGCGACCATCGACCCGTCGCTCAACTCCTGTCAACACACCATCATCCTCCAAACCTTCTGCTCCTCCCTCTCAACCCGCTTCGGCTCCACCAAAAGCGACATCCGAAACGGCCTCGGTCTCGGGAAGTGTAAAACACGGCTCCGAATCGGACTGGTCAGAGCCGCCGTTGGCCACGCCAAAGGCATCTTATAAGGAGTACGACGATAAGGCACTGATGAATACATCAACCCAACACATGCAGCCACTCGGAGAGCTGCCGTCCGCAAAAATGCTCGAGGCGACAAAACGTCCCTATCCACACCAGGGAAAGAAGAAGGGAAAGCAGTCTGTGAACAATGGGAATGGAGCTGGGACGGGAGGACCTTTGAGTGCGGGCAAAGTCGCGAACGGGAATGTAGGAATCGGGGGCGGAGGTGGAGGAGGCGGAGTAGTGTCGCCAACTACCCCAGGAGGATCCTCTCGTGCTACTCAGACTCAGACTGCCAAAATAAAGGTTCCCGTAATGACGACGATGCCGGCGACGACGACTCCAGCGCCCACATCAGCAGCGTCTCCAGGAGTGACGATAGGTTCGTCTGGTTCACCGCCTGCCAACCCTTCTACGCCTGCGAATGGGCCTCGGCCGACAGCTTCCGCGCCCTGGCTCAACGGGAACGCTCCGAATAGCAAAACTCCCCAAGGCCGACAGCGTTTATCTATGGTGGTTGATGCTGCGATCGAGCGGAGTGCTCAGGTTGGGAACGTTGATTTGGGACGCGCCATCAAAAAACTCTACGATGAGTCGTTATCAAACGGCCTTCTGGCGGATTTGCTGGACGCGGTGCTTGCTCAGAAGGCCACCCCGGAACAAATTCACCAGTTTCAAACCTATGTACGGAATGCTCGGGACCCAAACGCACAGTCTGCGGAACCTAGCAGTGCTGTGAATGGAACACAGCCTCCAGATGGAGGGCCTCCGAAGCTTCAGGAAACACCCCAAGGAAAGCCCCAGGAAAAGCCCCAGGATACTGTGGCAATGAACGGTTCTGCTTCTACGGGTGGCAACAGCGTCAAGAAGGAGAAAATCAGCAAAAAGGAAAAGAAGAAGAATGGGATCAAAAAACACCAGCACGGAGATCAGCAAGGGATAGCGGATGAAGATACAGATTCAGATTTAAGTTCGGTTTCTTCAGAAATGTCTGATGATAATCAAAAGGCTGGTAGTGCCGCTGCTTCAACACCTCACCAACGTAGCCGAGTTCCTTCGCCAGCCAATAACTTCACGCCAATCCAAAATGAATACCGCAGGGGTAGTGACTTTGATCATCCGGCAAAAAGGCAGAAACTTCCCACATTCGATGAAATTAAACAGGACAGCAGTATTCGTGACCCTCCGCCTGTTAGCATTACTCGGAAGGGAAATGTCAACCCCAGAAAAAGACACCGGAGTCCTAGCATATCGACTCCACCGCCCCCAGTTTCTGCTTCTTCTTCCGTTACCCCATCTTCTTCGGTCATGGCATCTACTTTGGCTCTGGCCCCGACTGAGGCTGCCCCAATTCCTGTCCAGCCACCCAAGAAAAAGAACAAGTCCAATAAGATCAAAATCTCGTGAGTGTCCATTTAAAATTCATTTCTATCAAATTTAATCCTACAAAAGTGTATTTTTTGAACATACGCCCTGGGGCATAGAAGCTGACCAGTGCGAGAATATTACAAATCAGCCCTGTCAAGAAAACTGTTACGGAGCCGTTTGTCGTGACTGCTGGGATTGGAGATCTGAGTGACCATAGACGTATTCGTTACGGATCGGAAGAGGTTTCCGTGCGTTTCCCCCGCTTTTTCCGGCACGTTTTATTATTGAGGTGAAAACAAAACTCGAAATGCTCACACTTTATCAGGAGAATGAAGATGTGTGCGCTGTGTGTAATGGTCCAGGCCGTTTTCTTTGCTGCGAACGCTGCCCTCGGTCATTTCATTTTACGTGCTTGAACCCCCCTCTGGAAGAGATTCCGGAAGGGATGTGGTTTTGCAATAAGTGCACGACTCAGCACAACCCCCCAGCGAAACCGCCAAGAGGGCTTTTCTCAGAATTAATTGATGGTATCAATCGGAGGAATCCGACCTCGTTTAGGCTGCCATCGGATATCCGTGGGTATTTTGTTGGAGTAGAGACGGGGGCACTGGGCGAATATGTTGATGTTCGCGATAATAAGACACAGCGATTTAGGTATGTATTGCATACTAGGTGCTTTCTTACAATTGTGTGTTAACAGCATGTTTTTTCAACGCGCACAGCAAAAGTGGCTTTGTAGAAGAGTACGATACGCACAAACTCAAAGATAAAGCCGGAAACGCGATTCTTTGTCACCATTGCGGAAAATCCGCCGTTGATGGCCAACGGATCATCTCCTGCGATTTTTGTCCGCTGAGCTGGCATCTGGATTGTATTGGGCCGATGCCCATGTCGAACCCCCCTCCAACACAAAAGAAATGGATGTGTCCTGCGCACGCCGATTGGGTATGTTCTAAACCCTTATTGGTTCTTGCATGTTTGAGGATTCACCCTGATCAGCATCCCCCTTGTTTTTATACTTGGCATTCTGACTGGATGTATAGTTGCAACCTCGACGACCAAAGAAAGCGCCTATTGTTGATGCCTGCCTCAGAAGGGGATTCAGGAATAATGGGGTAATTGAAATTGAGAATGAAGAAGAGGCGGCGTTCGAAGAGCTCGTGATCAGCGGTGTTGTTTATAAATTGCCTGAAAGAGGGATCAAACTAGATTTCATCGAGAAAGTTAAGACGTAAGTTTTATGCGTTCAAGTAGATGCCTAGCATCTGTGGGCTGACATTGCATGTTTTGAAAATTAAAGGGATCATCAAAATATTCAGCAACAACAAAGGAGGATTGATAGGCACGGTTCACACAAAGCAGCAAACATTACGCCTGTCTCGACACATCCTATAACACCGTTACCTGGCCTTGAGAATCGCCCGCTTATCGATCAGCAACTTGTTCAGTACCTTCTAGAGTTTGCCGGCAAAACCCCTATATTGGCCACTCTTACTGGAGAAAGCATCAACCACTTAATACAGGCTTTGATTGTAAGTATTGCCCAATTTCCAATATATTTGTTCTGCAGGGAGAGTCATATCTGACTGATTTTTGCGCATATAGAGCGAAGCGACCCCAACCGTAAGGGCCCTGCTGACCGAGCCTCAACCTTCTTTAACCCCCATCACAACAAACCAGCCGCTTTCACCAGCTGCGTCCTTAGATATGACTACCACGAACACGACATTAACCACATCCGAAACCGAAAAGCAGCAACTCTTGGCGTTGCAGGAATTGATTGCGAAGCGCTTGCAGGTCATTTCCTCGCTACCGCTGCCTCCTCCGCCCCCGCCTCACGAGACAACTTGACTGGTCCTTTCCCACCTCGGGTTCGTATCGTTTTGTTCTCTATTTACGATCTCTGGCCGCTTGACACTCGGATCCGATAAAGGAATCTTTGCCGGGTATCATTTTTCTGCACGCCTGAATCTGAGGAGGGGGTCGGGTGGAAGGAAGAAAATAAATAAAGTGTGAATCGGGCGAAAACAAAGTGGGGCGGGAAAAGTGACAGTCACGTGATGTTATGGTTTGTTTTTTTCTTTTCTTTTTATCTCTTTTTATTACCAACCAAGGAAAATAATAGTGGGGGAGGGGGGTTCGATAGGGTGTTTTTAGTGTTTTTATTTTGCAAGAACGAGCTTCATTTTGTTGTCGATTTTACAAGTTTTATAGTCATTATTCCTCATATTTTTTCTTTCTAAAAACCCTCTGACCTATCTCGGTTCTCTTTCTTTTTTTGGCTGGGGAGGGGAATTGCTTGTTTGCTTTCATTTATACTATTTCTTCTTTTCTTTGTTTCGAGTCGATTTGATTTGATTTCGCTCTTCGTTTGGTGTCGCAATATTCCGGGTTTAGATTGGTAGGGGTTCGGGCAGATGAACGGACGATGTGAAGCATGGGGACTGATTATCTGTAAGAGATGTGGCCAGGACTACACAGGAAGATATGGTGATATGGCATTTGGGGGAAGGGGGGTAGTTTCTTTTATGTAACTCCCTTTTTGAGTGTTGTAGTCTTTTTTTTGTTTTACCTTGTTCATTAGTTTTGCTCTTTTTTTCTTCCCGGCTACTCTTTTAAAGCTGTTACGATGGGGGTGGTGGGAGGGGAAAGGGGTATCAATGCTAAGTCGTCTGTTAGTTGGGTAGTTTGTTCCATGTTGTGGGAAGAATAGCGAGTGAGGTGAAGATAGTAGATGAAAAGTAAGTCGTTAGGATTTCTGACTCTTGAGATCTAGAAAAAGTCCACGGTTTCCTCCTACTTTTTTGTTTTCCTGTTTTACTTATATACGGAGTGATCTGATTTCTTTCTTTCAGTTCGGGGGCTATATCATATTTGTACATTATCAATCATTTCCCTATAATTATGGAGTCGTTTCTCGGGTCGCAAGTTCCTTTGTGCGAATTCTCTGAAACTTGATGGGTAAAGAGAGTTGAGCGGGGTTCAGCCGAGCTGGATACTAACTCCTCAGGCGAAAAAAAACGAACGAAGGGGAAGTTTACACGTGTCACAAACACCTTAGTGGAAGATTCGCTCAATTTCATCCAGTAGGGAATTTAAATAATCGCATTCTTGCAGTTCTTTCGACTCAATAACATGAAGGATATCGTCTTCCAAACACCGAATAGGGTTCTATTCCGACTTTGGATGACAATCGAGGCTTTTAGAATCTCCGTCTGCCGCGCTAATTTTCAGGCTGGCATTACAGCCAACCGTTCGAAATGGGGGTGATTTGCCACATTATTAAAAGGGATTTACGACAAATTAACTCGTCAGCAAGGACAGAAGTTTATTCTTTTTTTTTCTTTTCTTTTGGCTCTCGTTCAACGATAACATTCATCTAGCTTGATCGCAATCACAACACTCGGGATCGGCAGTTGTTTGATGAGCTTGCGTAAGACCTATTCTGGGTTCTTTTAAATCATCACGCCTGGGGTTCCATATCCCATGTGATTTAATTGTGCCGAGGCATCCGAGTGATATTACATGACTCGGACCGGTCGAGGCAAAAATCATCCCATTTCTAGCCGTGCACTAGAGTGTTATATTGGCAATTAGACATAGATTAGATTTCCCTTGACAACTTTATCCCTACCGAACCCTAATATACTATTATACTAGAACGGTTGAGGCATTTCATACTAATACGGCCATCGTTCTATGGATACGAAGTGCTGGGGCGGCAGACTTCTATTATTTTCAGTTATTTCTAGACACCTATGGTCGGATTTTGCTAGCGGTAAAACTAATTATAAGCGTGCGATAAACTGGACGAATGATCTATTGGGAGGATTAGGCGAGTTTGCTAATTCCTTGTCGGCGGGTTGGCCTTCGAGCTATCTCTGGTCATATCTCTATTCTATAGGAAAATCCAACGTGGAGATCACCATGGAGTATATAATTTACGCCATCATAGAGTCGCAAGTAATGCCTAGTGTATCTAGAAGAGGATTGATGAGTTCCTCTTGCTGACTGGAAAGTTGATGGAAAGCTTTTATGGGTCAGTTCAAACCTAATGACTCCTTCGATTTAACCTTCCTCCAGTAACTGAAGTTATTTATTTTTCACTGTCTATACCCTTGTCTCCATTCCGAGGCCCGCTTGTCTACATGCCACTCAGCCCCTGAATGGCTGCCTCGGATAGATCAGCTACAATTCAATGCAGTGAGAGGTTGTAGGCGAAAATAAGACATAACGTGGAGATCCTATGGGACAAATAAAATGTATTAGATGAAGATGAAAAGTTACAATTATGCGTTGGATCCGGAGGAGGGTTTGAGGAGTGTCTAGAGAAATCTAGTGTATCTAGCCGAGTGATATTGTGTGATTTTAGTGGGGTTATATCCCAAGAGTAAAAGGCCTCATTTGCCTAGGGCTACTTCAGTTTCTGTGTACTTTACTAGTGCAAATTTTGCCATTGTATATACAGTATACTATTCTTAATTCACTTGTTTGATCTACAGTACAGTGACAGTAGGAGTCCCAGGTGGATAAGTAAACGTAGGTGGATAATGAAAGTTGAATTGCCTCCAAGTCTAAGAAAACACTTCAAAAAGCCACCTTTCATGATCTGAATATAGCTTACGGTTGATTTTCTGCCTCTCATTTAAATATCCTCTAAGACCACCGGACTCTCCGCTCTATTTTCACAGCCTCCCATAAGCCTATCCCACACAGCCCACCTTACACACTGCTAGTTACCAACCCTCAACACATCTTCTGTTGTAATTGTGGGGGATCTCCATATAACGGTTGTTCTCGCAACTAAGTCAGTATTAATTGTTACCGATGATAGCATCATGAAAAAACCCCGCCTCCAAAGCGCTCTGGCAAGGAAAATCATGGTAGTGATTACCAATCCCATTATATCGATGGACTACCTTTCTATATTAGAGAATGATAGAATCCGTTTATTTATGCATCCGTATGAGCAATCGCGGCAGCAGCATGCGTACTTTACGCTGCGAGAAATCGCCGGACTTGTTGAGCCCTATCATGATTCGGCGGAATTACGTCGCTGCCCGCCTAACGGAATACTGGACACCAAAACCAGACTTCCTTGGTAGGTTTTTTTTTATAATACTATGATTATAAATACTAATACTTAATTCCTACAAGACCTAACTTCACGAATAAACACAGAATAGCTATCCGGCTTCGTCAATGGGACGACCCCTCAATATTTCTATTTCTTGAATATTATATAGCTACAACGCTTCACGAGTAGGTATATCAATCTCTTGTTGCAGGTGTCCTTTTGATACCCACCCATATACCAAATTTGCTCTTCCTATTAGGCTTGCTCATTGCCTACCACCTACATGACGATAAATTCTACGCATTTCTGCGGGAACATGGGGGGAATACACAGCCACCCATCGCTCCGGTCCTAATGGAACGCTTTGAATTGGTAGCCCGAAAGCTGAGCCTCGCCGGAGCAGCAGGAGCGACCGCAGCAACATTTTTGAGGGTAGGTGGACTCGAAACTTCGAAAGCTTCCGAGATAAGAACTAGTAGTACACAGCAAGTAGAGCAAGAAAGAAGTTAGAAATCCTGAGGAACGACACGACACCCCCAAGTCAAATAGAAACTGCCAGCTCGCCTGGCCTGACCAAACATTTCTGTAGTTTATTATAACAGTTCTAATCCCGCAGAAATTAGTAGCTATCAGTAATAGAGATGCTCAGACACGTATGGCTCCTCGGATAGCGATTTGAAGTAGAGAATATTTAAAACTGCCTTCGAACGATTCTTCATAAACAATCACTCGAAGTCATGAATTCGGTAGAGAAAATTTATTGCTTAAGAAAATATAGGCTAGTTTTCTGCAGCGTAAATGCCCATGAGTGCAGAAACCGGGTCCTCGGTAGCCTCTAGGACGGGCATAAATTTCACGGTAGTTTTGGCCTTTCAAACTCCCGGTAATCTAGTAGTGATAGGATGGAAGCGGTCACGAAAAAAAGGGGAAATGCATCGTACTGAGGTATTTGGGCCGGCTAACCGCAGTCAGGTGTACGGAGGCCGGGTTAGATCCGGATGGTTCCTCCCAAGCTCGTCAATCCATAACCCTAACCCTAATTCACGAAAAAACGCGCAGGCTCCAGGTCATACGGTACGTGTTCGTTAATTCTCTCGCTATAGAAGAACTAAAATTCTGGCAACCTAGGAAATTTGACTTACTATCATAGACTGTCACTCGTGGCTTGGCGCGTCTCGTGCCCTCGGCATCCACCTATCTAAATCTTCTCTAGTGAGCTCACCGCCTATATGTGTATTATATCGTTCGCCTCCTAATATAATATTGCAGTAGATGTGATTCTCAGTGCCCCAGACCAAAATTCTCAAGGGAGACGTGCTTCTAGAGGTATGGCACAGCGCCACACCATCTATATCACGGTATTTCTCATCATGGTGAATTAGCTAGATCTCACGACAACCTTCAAATCCAATGGAAGCCCAACAAATCAGAGCCCGGTTACTAGAAACGATAATTCGAGAGAATGCGGCGAACGTGGCGTGGATAGCCAACCTATATATAAGAAACCCTAATAACCAAAATCACCCACCAACTCGCGAAGACGAGGAGGGCTACAGAAACTCAACTCACCAAAGCAAAACTTTCTCTGAAGAAACCGCCTTACCTATCTTTATCGACTGCGTGTTGTTCATGAGGCTTTTCGCATTGAGCCGCGAGATCGTTCGCAAGGCTTCAGAAGACCAAGCTCAGACCTATGAGGTTGGGGGACGGTGAGGCCCCCTCTGCTTACCCAGTATAAGTCCATTCGAGGGTGATGCTGGTCCGGCCCTGTAGGAAGAGACCAAGGATCGTTCTTTTACCTTTTTTTTTAACCTTATCCAAGAGCCAGCCCCCTTAAACGTATTCACTTATTTTTTTTTAAAAAAAAAAGGTGATCCGGCTTTCTAGATCCGTGGAAAATATTTATCTCGCTGAACCAACGACAGGCTATAGTATGGGGCTTGAATCAAGAGAAACCGATCAAGAGCAAATCAGTGCTTGATATCACAGATGAAAATTCTGCTGCGAGAACCCAAAGGCAAAGAAACTTGTAATCCTCATGAACGGCAAAAGACATCCATTAGGTTGACCAAATCGGTCCTGGCGGTTGCTTTGGTGGGGGGGTACGACAGCAATTGTAGCGCTCCATCAAACATAGAGTTATCTCTACCTAGCACCTGCTGCCATAGCCTCGAAGCTGTATGCAGGTGTGGAACCTTCTTTTCCTTCTCACTAGCTTCCTCCCTTGTCTCTCGATGGTGAAAGAGATATTGACCATTGGCTTGGTAAACGAGCGGGTGAGTTTTACTGCTAGAATAAGGGAGGTAAGCGTGATCTGGCGACAGCCAAGAGGAGCCAGACAAAGGCGGAACTGGGGTTATGAACATAAGCGCTCTGTGTACTGTACAGTAACGGCGTGGTAAGCCCACCAAACCCACAACTCCTGAAAACACGCGGAGTAGAACGGAAACAGCACTCCCGCACTACCGTGGGGCCAGTTGGCAGGTTCCCTAAACGCACGAATACGAATACGGAAAAAAGTTAAGCCCGACCTCGGCCTCGGAGAGTTAGTGCATCCGATCGCCTGATTTATCTTCTACCTTAAGGATCGGAGATTATTGCATTAAAGCAGGTAGTGGGGCTGAGGGCTCTTGGCAATGGATAAATAATCGCCTGGGGTGATGATGGATGGGCAATAATCAGACACAGAACCAGCTTGACAGCTTGATGGTACGATAAGGCTGAATAGTCTGCAGTATAAGCGGGTGCGTTATTGGTGATTGTAGCTATCCAGTGTTGGCTCTTAATCGCAAGGCAAATGACACATGTAGTGCTTAATGAATATATATGCACAAGATTATTGAGCACCATGCAGGTTGGAAACAAAATTCCGAGGATTCAGCCAATCGGATCATACAACAATGGATGTCAACCGCAGCCCTTAAAAAGAATTAGAGCATTTCACTCTCCGCACTGCTACGCCTTCTCAAACCACTGGAATACAAACCCCAATCACTGGAGCACACTTCGAACATCGCCTGTTGGAATAGAAGGAAGACTAATCGACAACCTCGAATCACATCCAGGGTGGCAGAAACCAGTAAGCACGGTAGCGGAGCAACCTCAACCCCGCGAACCATAAGAATGCTAGCCGAAGTCTAAAAGCACGGCAGTTAATATTCACAGGTTCTCACTCGTGACCTTCGTTAGATACCCTTCGAGAAGAAGCTTAAACGTTTTGCGCATGATATTTGTTAATAGCAATTCAGATACTAGCAAATACGCTTATATACTAGCTTTAACAAAGTTCTCGGTTGGCGGGTAACGCGCTATCCGCTATCCGCTATTACTGATCTCTCCGTAACTACATGTATTTGGCGTTTAAGTGAACCCAAGGACAAAAAATTCCCATATACACAGAAAGAAAGAAAAAAGCATACTTTAGTCTTACTTTCTTGGAATCCTATCCAACCTCAAGTAAACCAGAAATTCATCTCCCCAAATAAAGGCCCCGTGGAAAAAAAAATACAATCGAACATAAAATTTCAACCGTCAAATTAAAGAGACTGCAATATGCAAGAGGATTGCGCCAAGACAACATAAGAGAACCAACTCCTAAACCAAATGTACCCAGCAAAAAACAAAAATACAAATGAGCCGTGGGGGAATAAGACTAGTCGCGTTGTAATGATGACGTTTGTCTGTTCAATTATTTAAGGTACGCCGACCTTACCGGTACCCCAGTCAACACCTTAATCTACCGGCGGTTGGATCCACAGTTCGGTTTCGGCTTTTCGACCCGTAGCACCCACAGGAGCAAATCCTCCAGCGGCAAAAATATCAAAAATATACGGTTACACAGCAATGCGATCGTCGCAACCAAAGCGCCAGCAATTGCATCAAGCCAATACTATTATCAAATTCCCAGTCAGCCTTACTCGGTGATAAATATTTTTCTCGATGAAATGAAGCAATAACTCACATGATTCGCCGTTGCGACAATTGTGATCAAGATCATAGTCGGGTATGTAACACCTAAAACACAGTACCAAACCTTCCACCACCGTCCAACACCGGGAAGTTGTAATGATTTTCCCTTCCTTCCACCATACTGCAGGCCAATGCACCCAAGAATACCGGAATGGTAGATAAGTGTGGTTCCAATCATAAACGAGTACCCAAAATGCATGCTCGGCATGGCTGCAAGGTGGTTCACAAATTTTCCGCTCATCCAAACGCTTTCAGCGTCATCACGACGAACAGTATCGATAAACCCATATTCTTTCGGAAGTAGCCGAGGAGGCATGCACGGGAAAAGGGCGAAGATGATGAATGCGAACCAGTTACAGAGCGTTACAGTACGGCGAACGGTTGCGAAAATTGAGTGATTAGGGGCGGAATAGTAGTACCATGCAAGGAAGCTAAAAGCTGTTAGCTCTCCGAATTTAACGCTGAAACTACGTTGGGAGACCCTACAAAACAGTGCCTGGTATATGGATCAACGCATAGGTTTTATTCAGAAACGTCAATAGACCTTGGTGACCATCCATAAACCACTTTTGCACCTCGATCTCCTGCACCGGAAGTAAAAACCTCAAAGGCGTAAACTGTTCCGCGGATAATACCTTCAACCCATTCGTTTGAGCGGTATCCCAGATGTCGTCTGAAAACATTTCCTGCGAAAGAATATGCGATATCCGATAAATGGCATAAGTCATGATCCAGTAGAACATCTCCATTAGAAACGGAAACTTGTAGAGTATCCTTGAGTGCCAGTGTCCGGCAAACCGGGAGGAGTTCGGTGTCAGGATTACAGCCCCGCAGCAGTAGCGCTGCTTAGGTGGATTCTTAGACGTCGATAAGACTTCCAAATCCTCTCCATCGTCCTCAGATGTCATGAGTTCTTCGTGGGAAGGTCGACGGGGTGAGCTGTCACGGGAGGAGGACCCTGGAGAGGACAAGGGTGAGAATTCATGACTTGGGTGACCAAGGAGAGACTTGTATGATGCTGAACGATTAAAGATGTTGAAATGTCTACGGCGGGTATAGAAACAGGCAAAGAAAAGGATGCTGGCCACGATCTTTCATGTCATGTCAGTCAAATCCTCGTAGATAAACAAGTGAGGAATGAAAGTACTGACCACTGGCTCACCCCATCCAGGGAGTTTCCAAGCTGGATCGCTATTCCAGTCCGCTGGGGGAGCAGATGTCAGAGGTGTTACAGCTGCTTCCACAACGGAAGAGACCGTATATGTTGTTGGCGTAGCCATAATGTTTGTATCGATGGTTGCCAGAGACTATGCCAACACGTGAGCAGCAGCCACTAGCCCAGCGTTTTCTACTACGAAAACGAGAGACTCCAATAGAGGGCCCTGGGTAGCAATTGCGAGTAGGGTGAAGGGCAGGTTATGTAACGACTGTGATGACAAAAGGAGAGAAATTTTATGGGAAAGAAAATGGGGAGGAACGACTACTATATTACTGGGTCCTGGAGACCGTAAGAGCTGGGAGAGGGTAAGGGGGGAGGAAAAGGAAAGAAAGAAAGAAAGGAAAAGAGTGACAGTGATAAGAGGAGACTTTGAAGCAGCAGCTTACATGGAGGTCAGAGATTAACAAACACCACAAGGACGTCGAGGAGGAAAAGCCTTACCGGAAAGGCCAGGCTTACTCCAGGAATCTTGGTTGATTCCAACTGGCTTTCGAACCGGGTCAGGCCTCTTGCTTGCTCCAAGAGGTATCCCTCTTTCTTTTTTTGAACGGCGTCATCCCGCAAGCCATATTCTGGGTCAAGGATTGATTGATTGCTAGAAATGCCAAGAAGAACATCCCGTATGTACGCAAGTGTCAACTCAGTCTGGAGACAGTCGTGTGCCGCGTGGCCCAGTTTTTCCCTAGACGCCACACAATAGGTTTCTCCCCCCGATCGATGATATCAGAGCGCAGCAGTTGTTAGCCAGGAACAGTAGGTTGTTTGCTAAACAAAACAGCTCATGAATCTTTTTAAATTCAACACCGTGGATCCGGAGTCCGAGAATCCGAGAATCCGATACTGCTTTGCATTGATACTTAATAAAGGCGAGCCCCAACTCAAGGCTCGGCCTCTATGTTCGGTATAAAACCCCGCACTATAACTGAGTTCTCCTCACCGGATACTCCTCCTGCCGACTTGGTTCACGGGCTGGTCCAAGACGAAGCTAAAATAAATAAAAATTGAAAAAACAGGGGATTGACAGCTCACGAGTGTAGGGTGTATTGGTTTCTTGGCTACGGGGTTTCTTAGGTGGCGCCGTCGCCGAACGATCAAACTGCCGAACGATCAAACTTTCGACTATTTACAGAAATTTCTGAATAGGCGATCTATTGGATTGGAACGCACCCTCCTCTTGTATCTTTGTGCCTTCGCAGAGTTGTCAAGCCTCAAACCTGCACAACATCTTCCGAGGACTCTCGGCCCTTTATGAATGCCAAGGCCACAGATAGCTGTCTCGGACTCGGATCTCGGGTAGCCCGCAAACCGATAACCCAAAGCGTCAGCGCTTTTGGCACAAAACTCAAACGTCCGAGCTCCGAACCCTAAAATTCGCGTCGAAGTAGTCCGAACCGCATGTGAAACAAGGCGGTATGTAGTCTGCAACAGGCGAGCGTAATTAGCTAACCAGGCCCAGGGCTGTAGGGCTAGGTTGTAGGAACAAATAATTGAATCCTACAAGCTCCGGGATCCCAGGAGTACGACGCCCACTCGTTTAACCTATATCTACACACCGATATCTCTTTCTCTGGGAAGTCAAGTGCCCCTGATATCGGTGACTTCAGTTAAAGCAGCGATTACTACGCGTACCGAACCTCGGACGCGAGCGATTACGTGGCGGGTCAATGCCAGGGAATCTTTTAATACAACACCGACTCTGCTCATAAAACCCCTGGCTAGGCTGCACCGTGCCATGCAAGTTGGAACGCAGAAATCTAGCGGTTGCGTGGCCAAAATTCAGTATTAATCACAAAGAGTACTCGAAAGTGTCTCGTCTAAATGGGTGATGGCTCTCAAAAGCCACTGGCATTTGCGAAATGGGTCGGGTCAACACACATCCGACCTAGTGACCGGCTAAAACACGGCTTGGCTTGTGATGTGACCTAACGTAAATAGAGGGTAAAACAATTCATGAGTGCTTGTATGGGTCTGACCTTGCGCAATTGGCACCACATTTATCGGAAGGGTCGATGCCGGAAATTTTGATACCAAGGATTTATTAGAGTAGGGTGATAAAATGGTGCATGAATAAAAGGGCACACACACGAAGGAAAAATGGTCGTGAAAGTGGCTGCGAGTTTACTAAAGCACCATAGGATTTCTAGATCTACGGATATCAGGTTTCTCCCAGCCCAGAAAACTTGGCTCTGATATTCGGTTCCAGATGATTACGGCCACGTACACAAATAAAAGCTGCAGGAACCAACTTGTGTGCGTAAATTGAAACACTATTGCTATCACTATTCCAATTCATTTCTCTCTTCCTATGCGCCGTTATCCATTTCACTTTCAAAGGTCCATTAGGGTTCGGGTCATGAAACATCACTCGTGACTTCATTTCCTAAGGTTCCCTCACATGGTTGCGTCACGCAATCTGGTTTGAGGTATACAAAAACCCACAATGGTCTATTGAAACCAATCGCCCTTCGACGCTTGTACTCGCGTCGGGAACGAAGTTTGGAAAAGCAGGGGAGATCCCCGAGGAGTATCGATTGGCCAGAAGACTTCGAACTCACGAATTCTAGATGTCCTATTTGCCGCAGGGATCCATCTTGTTTTTCCAGACTTCTTGCCAGACACGAGTACCATGCTATATATCACTGAGCTTTTACTTATGCTGGACAACCAGCTCTTGCCCCCATATCTATTCCACTTTACTCTCCCTTTCTTATGCTTTAGTATTTACAAGTGGACGGATTGGGAGCTGCGCTCACTGGGACCAATCTTGTTGGATTTGGGATTGAGTCCCATCTTAACTTTACGATTCTCGGGTGGTACGAAATCAGATCTCTGATCACACTCAATTTCATTTGAGCGGAAGCTAATCCAGTGTGAGTGATAGCTAGTTTGCTGACCTACTTCTCAGAATGCCAGGATTGGTGAGCATGCCTTTGTTTGGCCAGCTCCGCTGCGCATCCTAACGATGTGTCACGGTGCTTGGGCATATTAATCGTATTGGCCTAGTTACAGTCCTCTAGGAACGCAACCTTTTGACCCCGACCCTACTGTGGCTTGGACCTTTCTTATTGGCAAAGCTTATTCAAACAAACGACTTGGGATTGCGTTCTTGGGAGCGACAACTGGTAGCCCCCTTAACAAAAGTAGGGGACCATTCAGAGAATCGGAAGCATGCGTATGCTTTATCTGGAAGCGTGTCAAATGCGACAGGGAATACGAGGCTTGGTGTGTAGCAGTGAAATTATTCACTACGTATACCTAGGTACCGTTTCTTTTCTTGAGATAAAGAGGGGGTGCCGCTTGCCATGGAATGAAGGATAATAAAATTATTGCTTTTTCTTCCCGCAAGAAGGGCTGAATACATGTAGTTTCCAGAGTTAGGTCTAGGGTATGTAATATCGTTGCTTGCTTAAAGGCTACCTTATGTGTGGGGGAAGGTACTCTTCCCGGAAAAGACGGCATATTTTTAAAAAGGAAAAACGAGGTTGGGATCCTGGTTTTTTCTGCGTACGCGTATGTTTATTTCCTGATAGAAAGATTAATAGAGGATAGTGGCTACTTAGAAAAATCGACGATTGCCTAATTTCATAGGAATCTTGGAAGAAGCTGTTGGCGATATGCATGGTCGTAACCTATGTATGTCACCATACCTTGTTGCTGTGGTCTTCTCGTTAACACGCTGGTCGCACACCCTATCCATAGAGCCCATCGTTCCAACGGTCGTCTCACACGTCGTCTTTGCTATCACCTGCATCTCGCGCTCCTCCATCAAGCCATCGCTCGAAGATTGTTCCCTGCATGTTTCATCGAATTTAAAGTACTAGAAGGCTGGCCATTGGAAACACAGCTTTGGTATCGACAATAATTGTTCCAATCAAGCCAAGTTTCCTCTACTAGATGACAGCATCAAGAGACTTTGCTTTCTGGAATCTCTATACTAGCTTGTTTCCTAAAAGCTGGGAAAATAATATTTCAGCCTTTATCCTCGCTTTTAGAATGGGGTTTCATCTGGAAGACAATACAAAACAAGCAGAGATACTGCCGGGCGAACGCGCTATCATCGGGAACTTGATAACATATATCTCTACAGAGTGATTATGTGACTGTTAGTGCATTGAGGGGGTAGATAACCTATATACTATATATTATAACGTCTGCGATATCTGGCGATATCCGACCACCATTGAAGCTCATAGCCGAATTATATGAGGTCTCGCTCTCTTGCCGAGTGGGTTGTGCTCAGCGATAACGAGGACTGAAACCTTCGTTGCTGGACCTTTCTTTAGGTTTCCGTGACTTTTGGCTGTCACTCTCTGAAAAGCTTACTCTTCTTGCGAAACGCATACTCGGATCGGAAATATGGAGATGGTACAAGTCTCGTAAGACTCACATGGTGGCCCCGGAATATTCGAGACTATCGCAGCCAGGTATTACTTGTATATACATCCTATCTGTGTTCGCTATATATGTATATATGGACCTCTATAAAATAAAGCTGCGCCATAGGACCTTGCTGGATATGGATACATACATATGCTCCTCACTACTAAGTGTGGGTGTCTCGTGTTCCTGTGTTGTGGGGTTGGTGTGGTACTTAAAGCATATATGTACATGTAGCTATCAACGTTTGTCTGTATTATGCGCACGAATGTGGTTGTTTTGTCGAGGTTTATATTATGCCAAAGGAGCAGCAGAATCCACAAACATTCCAGAAGCAGAAGCAGAAGGCACAAGATATCTCTGTAGTCGGATAAAAACAAATATCTACTTCAAAACCCATGCGGTTGCGGCCCGCTGCGGCTGCGGCTGAAAGATTTTCTTGGCTCTGGTCAAAAGCTTGTTTAGACAAACCCCTAGCTATTGCTCCTGGCAACAACCAACACGCAAAGACTGAAGACTGTCGCGACATCGACCAAAGTTTCCATCAGAACACGCCCTCGGTCCCCCACCGCCTCATCCCCCCATCCCCCCATCCCGCTGACATGCCTAGCAGCACCACCATCAACACCACCGGTCTGCACACGCTCGTCGAGGGCCTCACAGTCATGTCCCCCACCTCCCCTTCCCCCCTTACCTCTTCATCATCAGCCTCATCTTCATCTATGGCCTCTCCACCAGGCTCATATTCCCCACCTCCCTTTAATCACCCTGCTGCCTCATCCATCTTCAATAACCCCAGTGCTAGCAGCCTTTCAGGATCTGCAGCTGCAGCTTCTGCCTCGCCATCCGTGGCATATTGCAACGCTAGGCTACAGTCCTTTACATCCCGTCCACTGAACTATTCCAGTAGTGGGAGCGCGAGTCGCATATCTGGCAACGACAGCAACGGAGGGGCGGGAGCGGGAGCCCATAGCGGGGGTGCAAGCAATAAACCCGCTGTCAAGGAGGTGGATGATCCAACAACGCCAATCAGCTCGCCAGGCTTCGACAAAAACGCTCCAAACACGTTTTCTCGGCTATTTGCAACGCCAACACCACAGAACTCATATCAGACGAGTGGGAGGACCTATAGCTATCGAGGCTCAGATTCTGTTAAGCTTGAAGAGTTCTTGTATACACGTGGGTTCTTGGAGGGAGCTTGTAGTGATGTTGCCATCTTGGCGTTTGGTAATCGGTACCAGTTGCATCGTCTGATTCTTGATCGATCGCCATTCTTTTCCTCTTGTTTTAATGGTGGGCCGTGGTTGGAATCGACGCAGTCGGAGATTTCGCTATCGCCTGAAATATCAGATCCGAATATTACACAGTACGCGTTTGAGATGGCGTTGGGGCGATTGTATGGGCATGTTGATAGGACAGAGGAGGATCGGCATGCTCTCCCCTTGTTGGCAGCAGCTAGCTACCTAGACCTTCAAGACCTCGCGGAATCTTGTGTTACTTCTTTACTACGAAATCTGAGCACGAGCAATATTTCGATGGTTGTCAGGTTCGTAACCAACAGCTTCTACGGGCCCCTCACAGACAAGCTGCTAGATAGTGCCAAAGCGCTGCTGTATAGGGATGGCTGGGAAATGCCTTTTGAGGATTGGGACGGCATCAGTGGAGAGGTGGTGGCGGAAATCGTGGGATACGATGGGTTTTACGTGCCGAGCGAGTGGCTGAGATATTGCTTCGTTAAGGACATGGTGGACTGGAGGATAGTCCACTCCTACTCCTATAGTCGTAACTCGGGTGAGGGTGGTTTTGGGACTCCTGGCGAAGAGTACGGTGAAGGGGATAGTGCTTCGGCGGCAGAAGAGGATGAGGCGGATTTGAAACCACTGAGAGATCTATTGGAGCATGGTATTTACTATGTTCACATGACATTCGAAGAGCTGCAGAAAATTGGTGAGGATAGAGACGTGCTGGGGCGGAGGACAGTAGGTGAAGGCACAATCAAGGAAGCTTTGTGGCAGCAGGTGATCCTACGGCAGCGAGTCTTAAACGTAACTTTAAGTAGCCCCGAGCTGGGTATCACGGAGACGGAAACGGTTAGGCATTCAGCATCATCGTCGCCAGGCAAGAAGCCCCAAGAAAGACCATCGACACCAAGAGTTGGCGAGAAGATGTCCCAATCTGGCTCCGACCCTGCCACACCGACCCAGGACAACGACTCCGGTCCTTCTACACCCACAACTGTTAAAGGCAAGTCTCTCCGTCGCAAATACTACATCCCGACTGAGGACACCACTACCGTGATCGGTGATTGCCCAGAGCAATGCCAGCACATTGTACTCTCCAACCAAGGCCCTCCCAAACGTGCCTCAGAAGCTCACTGCCCTGGCGGCCACCACGGTGCCGACGATCCTTCTGCCTCCGTCCCCATCGTTGAAGAACTTCGCTATTCCGAATTCCCTCCCTTCCGCTTTAGCGCCGAATTCCGTTCCGTCCGTTCCCTTAAGGAGAAGAAGCGTGTCTATTCCAAAACCGTCTTTTACGCAGGTTCTCACTGGAATATATATATCCAGAAAGTCCGCTCGTCGAAGAACGTCCAACTCGGCGTCTATCTCCACCGTGCGAAGGACCGCGAAACTGCTGGTGGCAGCAGCAGCCATAACCGTGTCGATGAGGCGAATAGCCAAATCATTAACGTCGAGGAGCAACAGCGCAGCTCCAACGGGGTTTCAGGACAAATCGGGTCCATCGTTGTAGATGATATGGGCGATTTGACCGTCACCACGGATGGTGATCTTACGACATCCTCTTTCACAAGCGTCAACATTAGCGCGCGGCCTGGCGCAAACACGTCTGCGCTGAGATCTTCGGTCAGGGCGGAGGTGCCAACGACGGAGGCAGTGCCAGCATTGAGTTATTATGTTGATGCAAGGCCGATGATCCAGACATATTTCAAGATCTTTAGCCCGAGCAGGAAGGGAAAAGTGTTGAGCATGTTTAGCTCAGGTCCGGATAGCTTTAATTTTAGTCAGAGCTGGGGATGGAAGAGTAGCAGTTTGATTTTAGAGGAGGGATTGATTGGGGATGCAGAGAAAGACTCGAGGTTGAGGTTTATGGTCGTTCTTGGTAAGTTTGGTTTTCCGATAGAGGTGTGTTGGAGGATACTGACGGCGGCTATATAGGCAATGTTTAGATGAGTGATCGACAACAGTGCGAGTTTCCCCTCGGAGGATTGTGGATTAACCTCGGTGATCTTAGAGTCGGCTTTTCTTTTTCTATTTTTCATTTCGCGTTTTTTTGGAGTTTTTCAAAAAAAAAACTTGGGCTTGAATTCAGTTATTTTTTTAATATCATTACTAGCTTTTTTTTCTTTCCTCACTTTCTTCGTTTGAAATTTTTTTACTTCTTTCTGGGGTGGCGTAAACTTATTGTATTAGGATTGATATGAGTTGCGGTATTTCTTGTGTTTTTTGTTTTTGTGGTTGGTGGTTGGATTGATAGCTTTAGCGGACTGATATTGGGAGAAGGGGATTCTTTTTATGTACGGGGATGGGGTGGGGGGGGGTAGGTGTGAGAATTTAGGGGCAGACAGTGGGTATGTGAAGTTATGGTCATCATGAAGAATCACTCGTGATCGATTGTGATGAGTTGGATATGTGAAATGGAATGTATTTCTGACGATATGGCCGAGTGTGAAGATACTGCATAATATGTGTGTATTTCCCGAATAGGGCTCATAGAAGAGGAGAGATGGAGCTGTGCCAAGGCGATGTGTGGCTGTGGTGGCGCTTTCAGATGAGCATCCACTTTCTGCCCCTCTTTTTGTTTGGCGGGGTACTGCGAAGTCTTGGCTGCCTGTGTCCTCAGCAACCACAGAAAAGTTCTTTGGCTCACGAGATCGACTCATTCTGCTACATACCGTCCCTTTTATTGCAGGCCTCCTAGTGGAATTCTCGATCTTATTCCTACTAAACGACTTCCGGAAAGAAAACGATAGTCGACAATGGCTGACAAGGCTGAAGGAAGCACCCCAAATCTCCACAAGGATGAGGTTACCGGCGAGATGGTCTCGAAGTCGGAATTGAAGAAGAGACAGAAGAAGAGAGAGGCAGAGGCAAAGAAGGTTTGTTGAAAGTTTGCTCTCTCAGAGAGGGCATGCTAACGGAGTTTACGATAGGCCGAGAAGGCTGCCACTGCTCCACCGAAAGCGCAATCTGCAGAGAAGAAGAAGGATGAGATTGCTGAGGAGGAGCTTACGCCGAATGTTTGTTATCATTCTCGCATTGTGAGTTTTGTGGGCCTTAATGCTGACTGAGTGGGTTACAGCAATATTTCGAGATCCGTTCCCGATCTATCAACAAGTTTCGCGAGACCAAGGAGCCGAACCCATACCCACACAAGTTCCATGTCAAGGACAAAATCTCCGACATAATCACCAAATATACCTCACTCACCAAGGGCGAAACTAAGCCTGAGGTTGAGGTCCGTATCGCGGGCCGTATCCATGGCCAGCGCGCCTCGGGGAACAAACTTCGCTTCTATGACCTCCGCGCCGAGGGCGTCAAGATCCAGATCATGGCGCAGGCACAGGACGCCGTTGGCGACTATCTCGCGCAGCACGAGCACCTGCATCGCGGGGATATCATCGGGATTGTGGGTTTCCCTGGGAGGACGAACCCGAAGAAGGAGGATAATCCGGGGGAGCTGTCGATTTTCGCTAAAGAGGTTGTGTTGCTTGCACCGTGCTTGCATATGTTGCCTACGGAGCACTACGGGCTGAAAGATCAGGAAACCCGGTATCGCCAGAGGTACCTGGATCTTATCATGAATAATAATACTCGTGATATCTTCGTCACACGCAGCAAGATTGTCTCGTATATACGCCGCTATTTCGACGAGCGGGATTTCGTCGAGGTGGAGACACCGATGATGAATGCGATTGCTGGAGGCGCGACCGCGAAGCCGTTTGTGACTCATCACAATGATCTGAATATGGATTTGTTTATGAGAGTTGCGCCGGAACTGTATTTGAAGATGCTGGTTGTTGGTGGGCTGGAGCGGGTGTATGAGATTGGACGCCAGTTCAGAAACGAGGGTATTGATCTCACGCATAACCCCGAGTTTACAACGTGTGAGTTCTATTGGGCTTATGCAGATGTGAATGATCTGATGGATATCACGGAGGACTTGGTCTCGGAGATGGTTAAGAAGATTACTGGGAGCTATCGGACGAAGTTCCACACCGTCAACGGTGAGGTGTATGAAGTGAACTGGGAGAAGCCATGGAAGAGGATTGAAATGATTCCGGCGTTGGAAGCAGCCACTGGAACTACATTCCCGCCTGGCGATCAGCTACATACCAAGGAGACAAACGACTTTTTGAGGGAAGTCGCGAAGAAGCATAACATTGATTGTTCGCCACCTCAGACCAATGCTCGCCTTCTCGACAAAGTAAGTAGCACCCAACACCACCATATCTGATCTAGCCATCGCTAACACCCCCCCCTCAGATGGTCGGTGAATTCATTGAAGAGACCTGCATCAACCCTACTTTCATCACCGGACACCCGCAGATGATGTCCCCACTCGCTAAATACCACCGTAGCATCCCAGGCCTCTGCGAGCGCTTCGAAGCCTTCGTCTGCAAGAAAGAGATTGTCAACGCGTACACCGAGTTGAACGATCCCTTTGACCAGCGTCTACGTTTCGAGGAACAGGCGAACCAGAAAGACCAGGGAGACGACGAGGCACAGCTTATCGATGAGAACTTCTGCCAGAGCCTGGAGTATGGATTGCCACCGACCGGAGGGTGGGGGATGGGGATTGACCGTATGGTCATGTTTATCACGGATAATTACTCGATCAAGGAAGTGTTGGCGTTCCGTACGTACTCCCTTTATTAACGGTCTAGTGTGATGGTCGAGTCTAATGGGTTTTGGGCATACAGCGTTCATGAAGGATGATCACTCTGAGAAGAAGACTGCCGCGGAGGTCGTCGGGATCCGTCCAACTCCGTAGGAACACCACCTTCCCTGTTTTTTTTTTTTTTTGGTGACTTGTATTGTCGACTAACTTGGTTATAGGGTTGAGAGCACGGGTGAACTCCAGTCGTAGAAGATCGATCACCTTTTTATGAGTAGATGAGTGATGTACTGAGATTTTTACAAAACAAAAAAAACAATTGAAATGAAAGAAGGTGTTGGGAAACAAACAAAACTAGGGATTTTCTTTCTTTTGTGATGGCTGTAGATATCTAAATAAGCCTCTTTTTTTCTCTCTCTCTCTCTGCCGCGTGCTCGGAGGTGTGCCAATTTTTAATTTTATAGAGAATTGAAGTGTAGATGCTGCCGTGGGTCTTCGGAAGTGAGCAAGAACGAAGAGTAGCGTTGCGTTGCCAAGATTTTTTCATAAGCGATCACTCGCGCGAACGATGGACTCTGTTTATTTTATTTTTGGTTACTTAACTAGCAAGGCACAAGTTTTAGCCTACCCTTTATCGGGTGGAACTTGATAATTTGCATTTGACGGATTTTCTACGTGTAGTTAGATATTAGATTTTACCCTCCTCTCCCTTGATTAAGCAACCAGCTAAGATACATGTATCTGATCTTCGCTATGGCTACGAAAGGGAGTGATTATAATCGCCTCCTGAAGTATTGGCTACGTCATTACTGCATTAACCAAGCCGCTGAATACAGTAATAATCCAGGTCTTTCAGAATAAATACATCCTTCCGTATTCAGATTTATAGCAGGTAGTAAACAGCAAGGATATATGAACCCTGCGGGCTTATGATATAAGTAGAATCAAATTCGGGAGATGATATTATAGTAATATATCCCCTTCAGCTACATACCTCCCAGAGCGTGGTAAATGTAAACGCAAAAAACTAAATAGAAAAAAACTAGAGATATTAAAAGCTAAAAAAAAATTTCCCCAACTACACTCCAGTGTCCTTCCCTAAACCGACAAGAAAACAATCCTTAAAAAAACCCCCTCCACACTCCCAAACTCGAACTCAATTTTTTTGGGGGGTTAGATCCCGCCTCGATCCAGTACAAAAAAAAAAAAACCGACCAACAAGACGACACGAAATACAAATACTACCAAGTCCGCAACACATTCTCTGTCCTTTTTTATTGTGACTTCTGGAACTACTGCCCGTTTTGTCCATTCTGTCCATTCTCCAACGCTCTCTCCGCACCCCTCCCGCCGCTATCTTTCTCAAGCTTCTCGAAATGCTTACGAGCGACAGCGATATTCATCAACGTGGTTGCGCTCTCGGCAACATTAGCTGGCATCACGACTAGGATATACGTGTTTGGCGTGAGCACATCGATAAACGCAGAGAAGCTATGAGCGCGCAACTCAAACGCGGTGAAGTTGGACGCCATCTTAGTGCACGACTGCTTAAACTGCTTCACGATGTTTGAGATCTTTTCAAATCGGTCAGGAAACGGATTAGGTTCGGATGCGCGGGTGACTGCACTGATGACCAGAAAAGTGGTGCGTTCGAACAGGATCACTTCTTCGGCTTCGGCAATCTCGGCGAAGCGGCGGAGATGGTTCTCGAGCTGGGGGAGGTTGGGGATTAGGCGGTAGACTATTTGAGCCCACGCCTACTCACACACCTATCTATCAATCCCTTGCCTTTGCTATTTCATAGGTTCGGAGGAAAGGGGAGGGTTTACGAACCTTATAGAGCGTCTCGTCCCAGATGCTAGTCGGGTAACACACAATATCCATACCCCTGCTCCGCTCCTTCAGCACCGCGCTCCTCTCCAGAAATAGTCTCCCGCGTAGCTCGTTCTGGACCAAGTCCATCTTGTGCACTAAGCAGAAGATAAGCGCGCTGCTGGAATTGTCGCGTAGCGCTTCGATGCATGATGAGTACGTGATCAGGTCTCGGTCAAACTCCCGGGACTCGATGTCGAAGACGTAGATCAGGACCTCGACGTTCTTGAAGATGTGGTCGCGTTGCTGCGAGAGGTAATTTTCCATGAATGCATCTTGTCTACATCCTCGATTAGCGAGGACGATCAAGGAGGGGGGCTTAGAAATGCGTGATAACATACCCTCCACAATCCCATAGATTCAGAGTGAGGTTCCCTAGGAACCTGACGTGGGAGTGCTCGACGTCGATTGTCGCGCCTAGTCGCCTGGTGTCTTTCGCGACGTAGTTGCTGAACACAATCGACCTCATGGATGATTTTCCGGAGCCGGATTTCCCCTGCAGAAATTATTGTCAGCTGATCTGGCTGGCGAGCTTGAGCTATCGCGGGGGTGTAGACATACCATGAGGAGAACCTTCTTTTTCCTACCCTTTCTTTCCTCCATGCTATTCGCTGCAACGGTGCCAACCGGAAAAGATTCTGAGACCGAAATAAAAAGGAACCAAGTATGGGGAGAGTGGTTGAGATTTGAGAGCTGCAATGGGAGGTTTGCGGGGTGTAGTTGGTATGGGCTGTGATTGCTGGGTTAGGGGAGTGTTGGGCAAAAGGTACGTCAGGCGCTAGCCCCTTATTGACAAGGCTAAGAGAGCCTCACGCGAGAAGCGCTAGTGGCTTGGCGATATGCATGGATTATCACTCACCATCTGGGAATTGAGCTACTCAGCGCTTTCTACGGCAATGTCTTGGGATAACTGATCCTCCACGAATAGTAAGCCTCTAGACACCTAGTTTGTATCATAATCTTCCGCTTCCCCAAACCGTTACGTCACCTTCATGGAATAGTTAACAGATATAATATGTTAAGCCCCATCCCCTACTGCTGGTGTAGGGATTGACAGTACGTACATGGATATACTCGACTAATATCTATGTCACAGCCATACAAGCCCTCCAGTATTCGCGCAACCTGCCTCTAACATAGCAGTTCTTCGATCTATTAAATAAATCCTCAATCGTAGACCCCACGAGGGGGAAAAAAAAATACTGTATGATATCTAAACTTCGCTAGATTAGACCGAGTTTTAATACGCTCTCTCACACATTCTAAGGGAATATTAGTAAACTATATACAAAATCAGTCCGGCTGGCTTACCTAGATTCTCGAGACTCAGATATCTTAGCTTAATAACGTACGTATCACGTGTTGATGAGGATGAAACGTTTTAATGTATACCAATTATTTCTATAGTGCAAGCTGTCTTTCGAGCGTTTGGGGATCTTGGTAGAGGGATTAGCTTCAAGCGTTGAGTGCTCGGGTTTATCTATGTTTGTCAGAGTCAGAGTTTTTGAATGAATGGTTAGCAAAATCTGGTAGAGGAATTAGCTTCAAGTATTGGGCGACCAATTTTATTCATGTCCGTCGCGGTTCAAGCTCTTGAATGAATAATGTGTGGTTGTTATGCTTGAGTCGAGCGATCAGGTTTAGTCCATGTGCTTAAAAGCTCAAGTTATCATTGTGTATCAAGTTGAGTTGCGGAGTTAATTGCATAGTTGGTGATTTTTTGAATTTTCTGTTCGGATGAGTTTTCGTGGAACGACTGGGCGGGTGGGGCCGCTAGCTGGCTGTTGAATATACCTGGCCAAAATACGTTCTGTTTTTGATGACTAGTGAACTCCGGAGCAATAAGGGGAAGAAATATCTGTTGTCTATGTCTGTAGCGCTGTCCTACATCCTTGCCTGAATGAAATTTGTTGCAATACTATCTCTGTGACGAGTTGGAATGATACTAAATTGCACGATGTACACGAGTTGGTAAAGATTAGATGCCGCCATGCTTTGTCTAGGCGGTATGATAATGTATATAGCCTATTTTATGTCGACTTGTAAATGTGATAGCTCTTCTTTTGGAATATACTCTTCCATTCAAGCCCGAATGACTGCGAAGCTTTGGAGAAAATGAATGATTTTGAAGAAGGGGAATGCGAGTGTACCATGGCAAATGAAGTGTTAGCGATTTTTGTTGGCGGGGCAATGAGACTTGGCGAAATTTATGTTATTTAGGGCACAGCAAGAATAGCGATAAAGGTATATGCAAGGTGAACTTTTCTTAGTGGCGTTGTTAGTGAAAATGGCTTTTGTATGCTTGGTAAGGTAGATAGAGTGGCTGGGACACTGCGAATTACTTTGATCTGGCTGTTAGGTAGATCATATCTTCGATGGAGAGGTATTGACTCGTGTGTGAGTGGGTTAGGGACGAAATACTGTACTTAGTTCTGTCCCCGAAATGTGTGTTCGATGGCCAAATGTCTTTCCTGATGGTCGCTCTTGAGGCGGGAGTATTAAGTGCTGCACGACGCTCTATCCTTGAATTTTGCGTTGGTCGATCGTAATATCTCTCATTTATGAGATGGAGAAACAAAATATTGTATCTTGTTCTGTCCCTGAGGTTTGCATTGGCTGGTTAGAATATCTCGCTCTCAGGCATGATTTGTGTTTTAGTGGTTAAATGGATGGAACTCCGTTTCGGAGGTCTATTCGATAGACTTTGGATTCCGTTTTTCGTGAAATTGCTGCACCAATGGGTTTGACATCTAGAGAAAGAATTACATATACTGAGTGGGTAAATATGTAGTAAGCGGAGGTAGATTTTGGATAAATGAAATTAGAATCGTCCGTAGTTTGAGTTGAATAAATCTGTTCTAAGTCTGGTTGATGGAATGGACTGATTGTTTTCTGTGGTTGTTGTGGCTGTGGTGGGGGTAAATGTACATATGTAGTTGTCTGGGGCTTCCTTCCCTGCCACAGTGTCGCGGCAACACCAAACCAGGATCCCGGGTCGCTGAGGGGGCTGGCATGCATGAGCAGGGGCTCACATGGCACGCTAGCCCCCCACTAATTACGACGCGAAAAGTCGCGACTCCCCGGACAAACAACCTCACCTCGCCTCTCCACTCCACTCCACACCCCCCAATGCTGTGCTCTGGTCAACGTGCATTGGAGTCCACCGCACCACAATGGCTGCCGAAACTCCAGACCATATCGATATAGATCGTCTGCAGAACCTGTTGAGTGTAGGTTTTGTCCCCTTTGCTTTTCCTGTATCTGGGTGGCGAGCTCCTTTGTTCATTAACCCTGTCGCTTGCCGGGAAAAAAAAGCTGACATTCCCATTGGAAATTCTAGAGAGATGCAGACACCCTCCCTGTAACTCAGGTTATCAGCTCTCCGCCCCAATCCGCCGAAGGCCTGATCCCTAGGACCCCCGCGAGATACTCCTTCTCTTTGTCCCACACCCACTCACCACATACACCCGCCACGTATCCCTACACAAACTCCCACAGCCATGATCGAACCGGTAACCTGCAACTTGCATATTCTGACAGCATCTCATACTCACAGGTCGACCTTGGTGAAACCCAAGTTGACGATGGTACTGAGGACTATGAATTCACCCAGCCGGACGGTGAAGGCGAGGGGGATACAACCATCATGAGTACCAACGACCACAGCATGAATGAGCTAGAAATCGTCCGCAATACTCCAGAGATACAGGCCGTTGCTCTTGATGCGCCGCTAGAAGATACCCTCGTTCTCGACCCCACTCCCGAGGATGACCTTGGCGAAGAATCTGCACCCGCCTACTTTCCGGAAGGGCAGCGATTCTCTTCCCCACATGGCGTATCCTCCTCGCCCACCAAGAGACCAGTGGGGCATAACCCATTGTCCCACATGAGTCTCACGAATGCGGCAGTCCGCCGCATGCCAATCAGTCTCACGCAGATGTTCGACGCCGTGTCTTCGCCGCTCCGGCCAGCTGCCGCAACGGGTACGTTCGCCAGCGGCCCATCACTGCCACCGACACCAGATGCTGCGGAGGCGACAAAGCTTTTGGCGCGGACGTTGTCCAGGATGGAATCTGATCCGATAATGCCGGGATTAAGTTCGCCTGTGCCGGAGCCAAAGGCGACAATGACGGAGGAGGAAGGGGAGGAATTGGATATGAATGGGAGCCCGACCCAGGTCGATCCTGTCACGGTGTATGTATCGATGCAACAGTCGCAGGAGGCGCGCGAGAAGAATATGCGGAAGAGGCTTGGGTCACGGAGGAAATCGATATCGCGCTCTGTCTCTCCCGTGGTGTTCAATTCATCGTTCGTGCAGAAGTCGCAGAAAGCGCAGAAACTACTGGATTCGAGCGTCGGTTCAGACGATGGTATGATCTCGTCCGGCGAGGAGCGGAGACGACGGGCAAATGCAGCGAGGCGGAAGGGAGAGGATGAGGTAAAGCGGCTGTTTACCGCCGTGAAGGCATCACGTGATATAGGTAATATAGGGAAATCGCAGAATACGCATGGAAGAGGAAAGGAGCGTGCGAGGAGCGAAGAGGCGTCTAAAAAGAGAGTCCCTAAGAAACCAATTGGCAAACTCAGGCGAAGACAAACTAAATCCGCCTCCCCACCCAGCGCCGACTCAACCAGTGACGAAGAAGAAATAGTAGTACGGCGAACCCCCACCCCCAGAACTGGCAGCACTGAAACCACCCTAACAACAGGCAACGAATCTATTCCTCCTACCGCAACCGCGGAGGATGAAGACGACATCACCCTCCCCATGAACATGACCCATACTACCATCACTGGCCCTTCACAGTCACGACCTCTAGTAATCTTCACCTCAGATGCACCCCCTTCACCATCCTGTGAAAAAACTCAACTCATTGATTATAACTCTGCTCCACAAACGCAGTATACCCAACTCCTCCCCCAAGATTGGGAATCGTTTCATCATGTCCCCGCAGCGCCTATCCGGCGTACACGTACCACCATAGACAAAACCGTCCCTTCAGCAATCGCCGACTCACAACCCGTACCATCATTAATCCGTCAAAAAACTTCACTCCGTTCTCTCCCACCTTTCAACATCCCGTCTCCGCAGCCTGACAAACGGCCAATACCAGATTTCGTACAGGAGACCTCAGGACTGATAGCTCTGTCGGATCCCATGAGCTCCCTCACGCCACTCCAGAGCGATGCGTCGAGTCCGGTTGTGGGAAACCTGCAGACGCCGTTTCCGCGTGGTACGGAACTGGTGAGGATGCGACACGGGGCGACGACGATCCCTGAGACGAGTCCGCGGGGACGCGGGGACGCGGTAGTGCCTGTTGTGCTGCGCGGCACGGCGCTGGGGTCGCCAACGAGGAAGCGGAAGCGCCATTTGGGAGGCAAGGTGCGGGAGGAACAGGAGGCTGTGCCTTTTTTTGTTGAGGCTCTAGGGAGGGTTCCCGTGGGATTTGCGACGTTGGATAATGATGCGGGATTTTTAAGTAGTCGCCCGGAGCCGGATGATGTGGATATGGTCGGTATTGTGGCGGATGTGGGTGCGGGAAGGGACGTGCCAGTGGTGCAGGTGGAGGTGACTCCGAAGGCGAAGGAGAGGGTGAAGGAGGGAAGGGCTAGTGCGAAGAGGGTTAAGATGACGCCGAAAGCGACAGATACAGCGGATGAGCTGCAGCAGGAAGTCGAGCCTATAGTAGCACGAGTAGCGGCAGAGGAAGAGGTAGAAACTGCTCCTGAACCCCCCAAGCAGGCGAAATCAGCTTCGGCAAGGTCCATAAAGGGCAAGCAGATGCCCATCCCGAAAAAATCCCGAAGATCAATTGGCAAAACAGGCAAGCCGAAATCCAAAGCCCTCATTCGCAAAACACGGTCGTCGACAGGTCTTCGAAATAGTATAGGGTCTCTGGCACCTGATTCGCCGACACCGATGGCCGCGATGGATACAGACGATGATGCGGACGTATTGGCTAGTAACAACCCTGCATTCTCACTTTCTGTACTTGCGCCCCCTGGACTAGCGGATACGAGTATTAGTGTGCCGGAGCGGGTATTTGCGCTTTTTCGCGATGGAAAACATTGCTTTCATCCTGCGACGGTTCTCGAAAGTGATGTGTATACCGGTACAGTAAAGGTTGTATTTGATGATGGTACAGAGGACGTGATTGAACGAAGTAATGTTCGCTGTCTGGACCTCCGAGTTGGGGATGGAGTGAAGGTGGATTTGACTGGGATGAAGAAGGCGGTCTGGGAAGTTGTAGAGCTGAAGCAATCTGGGGAGGATGGTGGGAAGCTGTCGGATTGTAGAGGCCATACGGCCGTGTCTGTAAAAGCTCGAAAAATTGCTGGGGTGGTAGATGGGGACAGCGAGGTAGTGGATGTGTTGGTTACGAATACCTACTTGGTTAAGAGCGTGTGGAAGGATTTTCACTCGAGAGTGTATAAAGATCCTCCTGGAGCACCGGGGGGAATGCGAAACGTGACTCCCTCGGAGTCCTTCCCTCTTCATTCTGCGCCTACGACGCCGAATAAAGGCCTCAGGAACACACCGATGGCTGCGTCCTTTTCCACGAGCTTTGCTAGGCCTGGAACTGGTCTGTTTGTGGGGATGGTGTTCGCCCTGAGCTTCGGTGATAAGGAGAGCGTTAAAAAGGCAATCACCTACAAGATTCTCCAGAACGGAGGCAAAATCGTTGATTCTGGCTTCGAGGAGCTCTTCTACGATATCGACCGCTCTAGCGGTCCAGCATCTGATTCGTTCAATAGCGATTCTAACAGGGAAAATACTGCATCGCCGGTCCAGTTTACTCCGCGCCCGGAAACGGAGCGTGTTGGGTTTACGGCTGTAATTGCAGATACGCACTCGCGGCGTGCAAAGTTCTTGCAGGCGCTTGCGTTAGGGTTACCATGTCTCGCAGCCAAGTGGGTCGAGGATTGCTGCAGGAAGGGCAAGGTTGTGGAGTGGGAACATTATCTGCTGCCGGCTGGGGAAAGCAAGTATCTAGGAACTGTGCGGAGTCGGATGTTGGAGGGGTACGACGCACGGTCGGCGAGGCTGGCGGGAGTCGTGGGAGGGAGACGGAAGCTTTTGGAAGGGAGGGGAGTTGTGGTTGTAGTGGGTATGGGGAAGGGGGTAAAGGTTTGCGAGAAGAAGAAGGTATGGATTCACTACTTTTATTATTGTTGGGACCTGTTACTGACTTTGGTAGAAACCGTATCTTTTCTTGACGTATGCGCTTGGTGCGTCACGGGTTGCGAAAGCTATCACGCTGGAGGGCGCGAATAAGATACTGAACAAATCGGAAGAGGACGAGGAGAAGTGGGACTTTGTGTATGTGGAGGCGAAGGATAAAGATAGAGCGGAGAGGATGTGGGGTGGTGGTAAGGGGAAGAAATCGAGAGTGAAGGTTGTGGATGACGAGTGGGTTATACAAAGCTTGATTTTGGGAAGGTTGATTGATGATGATTGAGCAAAAATGGACTCGAGGAAATCATTTGTTATACCTTTTTTTTATGTTTAATGATGGTAGAAGATTTTTTTGGGTGGAAGCTTTTTTATTACTATATATATTCTTGTATTATATACGGTGCTGGGCGGGGGTTTTGTTTACGCCATAACTTCGGTTGCATGTGATATTCTTGTACCCATATAAAACAATGAAACAATGATTTAACAAAACAAAAATATACGGTGCTGGGCGGGTGGGTGGGACTGTTATGTTATGTTTGTACGTATAGTTCTAATTAGTTTTGGGGAAACATGGATATATTATGACCAAAGGCGTTTTATATGGGGCTCGGGGACTGGAAAGTTGGTGTTTTGGGTTCATGATATAAGTGATGTATTTCCTGTTGTGTATTGTAATTTTTGTGAGTGATATCTAATGTCCCGTAGCCGCATGTTTAGGGCTGAACGGTACTGGTATTGTTTCCTTTTTGGAGGGTTCAAAAAAAATCTCCCGAGTTTCCCTAGCTTACGAATCGTCCGACAGTATTTTGGGCAGTATACTCATATAAGTATGAAACAGTTATAACAAACCTTCAAGCGGCCACAGGGTCAGCAAGGCCGGGTATTTTCTCGCGAGACATAGCGAGGTCTAATAAGCATCAATATCCTCCATTCCCTTAAGAGAGCCAATCATTCCTTGCTTCTATCTCGGTGCACAATGCGATTACAGCGGGTTTTAAGGGGAATCGTCTCTCGCATGCAGCTATCCAAGCTGCAGAGGGTTTCAATACTTATCAAACTGACGTTCCACCAACGTAACATCCACAGCCTAACCCCTAGAACCCCTAGTGCCCGGGCAAACACGCTTGTTGCTACGGGCCTGAGAAAGAGTGTTTTAAGGGCGTGGGTAATAAAGTAATCTCCTCCCAATAATAAGCGCTCCTGGTGGAGGAAAAAGAAAAGTTTTTGGAATTAGTCCTGTCAGAGACAACTACGCACACGGTTGGCTATCACTAAACCGTCATCGATTAATAGACATCTGTTTGACTGGCTGGTTCATCCTTTCAGATAGACGCAAGCAACGTAGGAAGTAACAAGGTTATCGAACTACCCTCTCTCTCCGCGGCCGAGGCACCATGGATACTTCAAAGCGGAAATCATCCCATGCCCAGATCACTACGGAGCTCTACCTTTCTGAAGAATAGCCACTTCCTTGATTCTATCCATAATAGATTTGAAGTATTTTGAAGAGAAGATAGTACTCCATCATAAACGCCATATATTATTGTGTATCCTGGGTTCGGATTGCAACTGGATTATTTTATTGATGGAGGGTTAGTGTGTAATTGCTCGGTACCTGGCAATCAGGATATCTACTACTAGAACATCAACATGCATTACCGTTTAGCTCCCACGGTCCAACGTTTGAAAGTGACAAGTCTGAAGTCGTGAACTACCGTTACTCGAGAGCTACATATATTTCCGTGTTTTTGCCATGAAAAGCAGATGTGTAAGGTGCTCGAGCGTCAGATAGCGTTGTTAGTAAAAATCATAAAATATCACTCGGATCGAAAAACGAAAGTAGTGAAAAAAAACTCCACTAGTGACATCTAAACCTCTCTCTTCTATGGCTAGTTCAGCAATAAATTCAGCCTAAATCTGCCCAGCATAACTACGACCCTCAAAACTCAACCAAGGTTAACGAACAGTAGGAATTACTCAGAATCAATGACATCTCGTGCCTCTCGCGGCTCAATAACAGTGAGTGGCATAGCCTGCCGAGCTTTGTAAGTCTCTAACGTATCAGTTCCGCCCTGCAAAATCAATGCATTAGCCATCGCTTTCTCCTCCGCCATCACTCCCTCATCGAATTTCTTGGTACTTCTCCGCTTAATCTCACCTATTGGGTTCGCGATGAAAGTAGCTACTATCTTCACGCATTTGCAGGCTTTAAATCCTGCAATAGGTGGAGCTTCGGCTTTTGGAGTTGTGAGTGTGGCTGGTTTAGTATGGGAGGGCATGGTGGGATACAATGATATTTCAGGAAAGGGTTTAAGTGATTGGTGGGAGGCTTTTATATGGTATATTCGAAACCATTTTTCAAGAATTATTTGGAAGGCTCTGGTAGTCACATGTGGGTACGTATCTACGTAATGCAACTTGAAATCGTGTTCTGTGAAGTAGTATGGTTTCAGGCCTTTGTACGAACGGTTCGGATGCAAGACGTGGGCGAACTCAAGTTATTGAACTAAAATGTATTATTTCTACAATGAGATACTACGTATAGCCATAACAAAGGAGAAATCGAGTGAAGTAAATAGCTTCCGACTTAAACGCCTCGCATGAATTTGCGTATAGGCATCTTTGATAGGTAGTTCTGAGATGACAAAAAAAGCCGACAAGAACGCATCTAGCAACCCCGGCGTGTCGCCCTACAGGAACAAACAAACGACGAAGAAATCCGCCACGAACAATCAAAGATAGAAAAGTAATTTGCCATAAGATGTTTGGCGGTAGGCTTACGTGTACTTACAATTCCCACAACGGTCATGTAAACAGTATGTCCCCGACTTTTCATGCTTAGCATCGCAGACGGGATATCTGATCCTAGCGCTCAGCTTGTTTTTATTGCCGCACTCACAGCAGGTCCAAATACCTTGGCCTGAGGTTGTTGAAGACGTGGTTGGTTTTTGACTGCGTCTAGAGTTGTGGGGGTGTTTGCTGTCTTGGTCGACAGTGTCAACTTGAATACTGGCATCATGGACTGTGTTTTGAGGGTTCTGAGAGGAAGACATTTTGTGTAAGATGGTCGAGGTTTGTGGTAAGGTGAGGAAATGTGATAGTTAGTACCGATGATGCTGTGGGGTGATTTTTGAGGCTCGTGATTGGGTTTAGGAGTTGTGGTAGCTAGTAGTGGTGAATATGGTGGTGGCAGTGGTGGTGATGAGACTTGACTGTGTGGTGATTAGTGATGCGCTCTTATACCTCAGGATTAGGAATTTTTATATTAAATTAAGGCGGATAACTTACTATAGGCCTAGTCTGGGGCATATCTAGGGCATATTAAATTGAGATTTCCCGAGAAGGTGACTTGTTTACGATATAGAATAGAACCGGTGAAGTTGGAATGATTATATTCGACTAAATTATGCCAACCACTGTCGGTCGTTCTAGGCTCTAAACCCTGATTGCAGGGAAATAATTAGGTAGAAAGATAGCAGGCGCCCGTCGATTCGGACTATGTGTTGAAAAAAAACGAGCGAAATATGTATAAAATATTAGAGAGTCATGCATCCCCTTTGCATAACTCCCCGAACACAGCAAACAGTTCGAGAATAACTATAGCGATGGAGAAGTTAGCGGAAAGATAAAAGTTAGTGATATTTCTAGTACCCGTATAGAAAAAGAAAGCAAAGGGAACTAAATTATTGCGAAAAACTGCTATAAAACATACTTAGAGATATCAACGCCTCTTAAAATATATAGCCTTGACACCTTACACTGTGCTGCCTTGATATTTACAACACCCACAACGATCGTGCTTGCAGAGCTTGATAGAGTTGGCCCTCGCATCCCAGTATGGGAAATCACACACTGGGTATTCTTTATTCAGCTTTAATCCTGGTTTTCCGCAGTCGCAACAAGTCCAGGTAGCCCGGCGCCACGATTGGAAAGAAACCGAATCTTGTCGTCTAACTGTTTGTCTCTGCATGGCAGGAAGTTGAATGTTTCTGCCACTCCTCGTCGTCGAGTTGAACGCGTGAGGTTTAATCGAGGGGTAAGGTTGTGTAGAAAGATGGGACGCAGTTTTAGTTACCTCTGTTCTAATGGTGAAACTGCCCGTAATAGAGAACCAAGTGATCGTGATGAGTGTATACTGCAGTCTTATGTCCAGCAACTCCAGACATAGTATACGTGGGATTGAGGGGGGATCTATGTATATTCCTGAAAATTAAGAAGAAGAAAATTCCCCTAAGGCCACTGGTATGCACATTGTCTGAACTCTGCTGGCTTTGCATTCTCCGAGTCCTCGTGGAAGAATATGCAATTACCCGCTCGGTATGTGTTCATGGTGCATAGAACGATGCAATTAGTTTCGCGATCAATTGTCAGTGTGCTACGGAACAACCAAGACGTATGATTATGAGAGGTTAGGTCCTTTACAACTGGCTTACGGTTAGGTGTGATTTTGGCCGGCCTCGTGTTCGATACTGGGTGGTAGTTGGCGATTAAATATATTCACAGCGGTAGCACTCACTAATTGTTAGAGAGCGAACACCCAATGGCTTGGTGAAGTAATTACATAAACAAACTAAGCCTAATTGGGACTGGCTCGAGACAAAGCGAACACTTCCCATCGTGCATATGAGGTTATCTAACAAACCTCATGTCAACAGAACCTTGCGTAACATAAAATCAGCAATATCGCCAAGCATGTTACTGATTGCTACAATTGTCGCAGATAACTACATGTACGTGTGTTTGAAACAAAGTGATACCATTGTTTTATATATGACCAGCAAAAAAAATTAAAAAATTAAAAAAGCGACAAACCCCTCATCGTGTGGGGCTTTTAACGTGCAGATCTAAAACCGAGTGATGATTGATGATCATTCTTGGCGATCATACCGAGACCTTTTTAAACTTCTTAGAGACATAGCCGTTTGCAGAAAAAAACAAACACCAATATCTTAAAGTAAATTTATCACGAAGTACATCCGTGGGATAGTTGCTGCGAATTTTGCAGACAAATCCTGACAACCAAGGCGGAAGATTAAGCCTTGATACAAGACTCCATAACCCACACCCTACACGTTATAACTGTCCCTTGTGTACCCGTTGCCACATTACTCATCAGATTACAAAATCAATCCCGCGATAGCTGAACCACCTTTCCTGAGCTCTATAGTCCCATTTCTTTCGACCATATACGACCTCTACAGAAGAGCCTATGCGACCCAGCACTTAACTGCCCAAAAATCCCACCCGCAATCCATCCCTCCTAGAGAAACTGCGTAAAATCGCCAGCATCGCATCTATCCAATAGATAGCCCAGAAACGAAGTGCCATTCAAGCCACCAGAGAATACCACAGCGGTTACAAACCCCAGAATATCTAGAGGCCACTCGTTCTATACGGACAACCACCACCCTGTTCCCAAACAGAGGGAAGAGAGCCTATCTCAGACCTTTACAGATTCTTGAGGATCGAAAAATTCTATTTTCGATACCTGATCTGACTAACCAGGCGTGACGGGGCCATCTGCCTTTGTGGGTGACCATAGTCTGCTTTAGATCAGCCCTGGAAGGAGCAAACGTCTCAGAGAGCGCCTCAGAGCCCATCTTACTTAGGGCACTGAGTAGTGTCGGGCTTTTATTAAACCTGATATCATGTTGGACAAAAGTGGTGTTGGTGGGCGGGGGGCTGTGAGTTTTGGGTGGATTGTTGAGGGATAGAAGGAAGATTCCCTATTTATTCGAAATAGAATTCCTTGGCGAGAGGATGGTGTGGTGGAGATGGCCAGACATGTACTTACATAGAATGTGACCGCCTTCCCCGTTGCGGGCCTGTAACAGGGCTACTATTCGCAAAGGGAGCACCGACAATATAGTGGATGTCCAGTAAATAAATAGATATTGGTAAATTGATTCTCAAGGGTAATTACATAGCATATGATTATAGCAATAGATCCGTCTTGTCTCTGCAACTCAAAATTGACGCTGGCAGAGGCAATATCTGGATCTCATCGATACGTTCATCTAGACTACTGGATGTTTAGCCGTTTGCTCACAGCCAAAGCCAGGGCTGTTGAACTTTGTTGCGTTTTTAAGATAGGTGATTGGTTTTTATCGAATTTAGAATATTACAGGATATTACAACCTAAGTCCGCTAGAGTAAACACTATGGCAACAAATCTAGCCACGAAGCATATGAAATAAAAGAAATCATTATCTATTACACAAACTCATAGCTTTGAAATTGTATCCGAACCCCAATCGCCCTGAAAAGAATAATAATACGCTCCCAAATGTACGAAACGCCTAACGAGTGACAAATCATGATGCACATACTCCATACTATTCCTTCCTTAACCCTCCCCTCAACCTGTACATCTCTCTTCAGGCGCCAACCACTGCAACCCCAATCTTTCGAATACTCTCTTCTCGGCGTCCTCCATACTCTCACCCTCCCTCCACGTCCCATCCACCTCCTGCACCCTCGTCCCATCTTTCTCAAAGATGCCCTCGCTAGAAAACAGCCATCCTCTCTTCTTCTCACACCACATTCGCAAATCTCTCTCAAATGTTGTCGCGCCTGTCCACGCCAGCATCGCCATTCCCACACTCTGCGCCGGTGCAACTACGATATCAACTCGTCTATGGGCATTTCCGTTCCTCGGGCCAAAAACATCACCACGCTCCACCTCCTGCCACACAGCCAGCGCCTTCTCCAGTGTATCGGACCCATAGCTATAGTCATCTTCATCTTCCATAGCGCCCCCCAGATGCAGCGTATGAGTGATCCATCCCTCACTCTCCAACGACGCCACCAGCTCCGCCACAAACCCTACCAGCTCCGCCTCTGGATGCGACACCAGCACCTGTACCCCCGACATGTCTTCCCCGCGTCTATACGCACCCGCCAACACACACCCCGCTCCCGGCCGCAGCCTCTCCGCATGTCTCCCAATCACGCCTACAACCATCAGCCACATCCCAAACAAGAAACAGAGGGAAAAAAAACCACCCACCAACAATCCGCTCGGCCTCACCCCGCTGCACCCCTTCCCGGAACTCATCGAAATACTTAACCCCGACCTGCCGCATCCTCCCGAGGTCCTCCCACCCGTTCTCAACAACGTCGTCCAGGGTGCGCCACCCCCTGCCGTAATACCACTCCCGCGCAGCCGCCGGACCCACCCCGCAAACCTCCGTAAACGCGCGCAGCGTGCGGAAGCTCTCGGTCGCCTCGAGTTCCCGCACCGCCGCGATCCCGCGCTGCGCGTCGTCCGGCGCTGAGTCCAGCCACTCGTTGAACAGCGACATGGCCTTCACGTCGCAGCCCGGCAGCAGCCCCACCTCCGCCCCGCTGCGCAGCAAATACGGGTACGCCTGCAGCACGGCGATGAACGTCGAGTACGCGCGAACACCGACCCCTTCCTCCGCACCTAGCCCGCGCGAGAGCCGCACCGTGCGCAGCTCCGCGATGAACCGGGCGTTGGGGGATATCGCGGGTGTGCGTCGGCAGCAGGAGTACCATACCTACACATACACACGCACACGCACACACATTAACTCACCCCCCCCTCAACTCCTCAACCCTCACCACAACACACACACACACACACACACACACGATGGGGGGGGACGCTTACCTTCTGCTGAACCCACTCCGGCATGTCGCGCGCACGTACTAGCAGTCCCGCTTCGTACTCGGGCGTCGTGGGCCGCGGCGGCGCCCGTGTCCGGTGCGATCTACTCAGCTGGAGCAGCGTCCCCCCGCCGCGGTTGTAGCGGTTCGGCGAGCTCGCGGCGTCGCGGCGCACTCGCTCCATTATCTCGCGGCGCAAACGCTCGTCTGCGGCGGCCTTCTCGGCGCGCGGGGAGGCGCGCGGCGAGATGCGGGTTATGGTCGCGGTGTAGACGGTGAAGGCGGACATGTGCAGGAGGGTGCTGGCGGAGAGGGAGTCGGTGAACCATTGCAGCTTTACGACGCGGATGGCGGGGGCGGTGGAGGTGGAGGTGGAGGTGGTGGAGGGGGGGAGGGGGACGGTTTTGATGCCGCGGCAGCGGAGCTCGTAGGCGCTGCGCTTTGCGGTGCTGATGTCGCCGAGGAAGAGCGTGGCTGTCGAGAGGGATGTGAGCGGACAGTTGCAGGCGCGGAGCTGGGTGGTTAGGGTCTGGTGTTGGTGGGGAGTTAGGTGGGTTGGGAGGAGGTAGGTGGGGGGGAGGTGGGAGAGGTCGAGGGGCATGTTTGGTGTTGGGGGCATGTGGGGGTATGAAGGGGTATGAAGGGGGAGGATGAGAGGGGAAGAAGAGGGTGGGAGGGGAAGAAGAGGGTGGGAGGGGAAGAAGAGGGCGGGAGGGGGAGGGGACATGGAGACATAGAGATATAGCAATATCAACAGAGGCTTGATATCGAACCACGACAGCCATATGTCAGCCCAAACGACGTCACCAAGTGGCACGGACCACGATAGGCATCCATTGAAGCATAGGCCGCTTTACTGTTTTTTTTCCCAGCTCCCTGTGTGCACAGAAATACGATATGCAAGGTCCAGAGCGGCGGGGAGAGGGAGCGGGGCGGGCCGCGAGATGCAGCAGCCAGCCAGTCAGGATGCCAATGATGCAGCTGTCGGGTTTGGTTGGCTAGATGGGGGCCCAAACAAGCCTTTGCGGAGCGATATATACGCGACCTTGGCGCATCATCAGCAATCATTCGACTCGTTTTTATGTTTGTTTTTATTATGTTTGTTTTTACGTTTGCTGGAGGGGAGCAGGAGGGGGGCTGTACGGCACAGGGGAGGGGATAGCTAACAGTCAACGCAGCATGCAGTCTGTGGCTGTGGCCATGGCTCGCCAAGACCCTCCCACGCATGACGGAAGACCCGGTGAGGGCGGGGTTTTGATCGTGAGTGCCCATAGTGTTCTCTCTGCTTCTCTGCTTTCTTTTTTCTAGGGCTACATGGAGTTACTGTGCTGTGTGTACAGTATGTAGGCATTGCACCTCTGCTGGGGGCCCCGCGGAGCCTTTGTCGGCTGTGGACGGGATCCCAAACCGAGGCTGTCCGGGGACGTGGTGGGGGCTGTTCCATACACCGTAGACTGTAGACTGTAGACTGTAGACTGTAGACTGTAGACTGTAGACCGTACGCCGTACATCGTGCTGGACAGTCTTATCGACAGGGCTAGTCTATCGTTGGGCTGTGGGTTTACTGTAGGCAGGGAGAGTGGGATTGGGTGGTCTTAAGGGATGGTTTATGATATGTGGTTAACTAGCTGTGGTACCGCATTCGGGGGGTTCCAGGCTTGTATTGGGAGCAGGTTGATTGTAGTCTGTCTGCTTGGCTGATGCTTTCTACCTCTTCAACACTGCAATCTGGGATTGGAATTGGAATTGGGATTGGAATAGCAGCAGCAGCAGCAGCAGCTATAGTTTCCTACAATTACAGGCAGACCATCTTGCTTGGAGCTGCTGCTCTCCTTCTCCAATTGCCCAGCACGCCGGGCATCCTGTTCACATGTACCAGCAGACAAACAGGACCCCCAAAGCTGCCCATCTGTGTCTGCTGCCCCCCGCAAAGGATGAGATGTACCCACAACTGCCGCACTGCCACCGGATATCTCAGTGGAGACAAAACACCAACCAGCCCAGCCAAGCCCAAGCACCGGCCAACTGCTCCACTATCAGGCCCCCCATCCTAAACACCTTCACAGCCTCTCACTCGAGCAAAGAGCCCCATGCTCACCCACGCCCACGCCCACCCAATAACACCATCCGCCCGTGATTGCTCTGCGCTGGAATCCCCGCAAAAAGGAAAGGGAATGGGGTGCATTGGCGTCCACGTTGTCGATGTTGTCGGCCAGCTGTGCGGGAATCTAGATCGGGGCTTGGCGGAGTTAGCGAAGACACGTTAAGGAGTTGATAGTTGCACGATTACTAATCGGGTACGGTGCTGGGACGATTGGGGTGCGATAGAGGGAGGGAGAGGGACGGGGGAGAGGGGAAGGGAGGGAGGGAGAGAATATATCGATTTAATCAGGCCCGCCCATTGGGCTGGCGGTGTTTTGTTTCGTCTCGGTGAGTTTGCTCGCTTGTGTTCTTTATCCCCCCGGCCACCCCTAACCCTCGCCTCACCTCGCTCTCCCGTCCGCCGTGTGGTCGACACCCCCCCGACTCCCATCACCTCCTTCTCCACCACCCGCCACCCACCTCCACCTCCTCCTCCACCACACTCCACCATCTCCACCCCCCTCACACGCGCTCACCATCCCCCCTATCGCTCTCCCCCATCCCCCCCTCAATCGCCATCAAGTCGCGTCTCCCGCCATCCCCCCCTCACACCCACGCGATGGGCCGGTCCTCCCGCCCTCCCCTCGAGGACGACGACGACGAGCAGCACCCGTCCAACGTGCTCCAATTCTCCGACCCCCTCTCATGGAAAGCCGGCAAGCCCATCCCCATCGGCACCCTCATCACCCGTCTGAAGGCCCTTTCGAAAGAGCTCATCGCGCTCGAGCAGGAGGCTGTTGACCGCGACAGCTTGGCTACCCCGGCCAGGGAGCTCGTCGCTGTCGGTTTACTCCAGCACAAGGATAGTGGTGTGAAGGCCTATGCGGCGTGCTGTCTCGCGGATATGCTCAGGCTGCATGCGCCGGATGCGCCGTATACTGCTGTTCAACTGAAAGTTTGTTTTTATTTTTATTTTTATTTTGCAATGTGTTTCGGGGAGGGGGTGTGATGTTTTTTTTGCGGGGGGAGGAGGGAGTGTGGTGGTTGTACGCGATTTCGTGGTTTTTTTTTCTTCCAACGCGAGAGAGAGGGGATGGGTTTTTATTTTTATTTTTTCGCGCGCTAACTTCTACGTGTTCTCTTTTTTTGAAATACAGGATATATTTGAGCTGTTTGTACGGCAGCTGAAGGGCCTCGCCGATGCTGAAAATCCCTACTATCAGCAATACCTCTACCTCCTCGAATCCCTCGCCTCCGTCAAGTCTGTCGTTCTCATCTCCGACATCCCCAATGGCGAGGACATCACCCTCAAGATATTTACACACTTTTTCGATCTCGCGAAGCCGGACGGTCCGAAGAATGTCGAGTACCAGATGACCGATATCCTCATCCAGCTCATCGAGGAGTGCAATTCGCTCCCGGGTGAAGTGGTTGATATTATTGTCGCCCAGTTCTTCCGCGCGAACCCGACAGCCCTGCAGAATATCGCGGGGAAGAAGGCGAAGCCGGGCGCTGCAGATGGGAAAGACAAAGGCGCGGGGGTCAAGGGGAAGGAGGAAGGAGGCCAGATGAAGCTGATTGGCACCCTGCCGCCCCCGGCCTACAATATGGCGAAAATCATCTGCAACAGCTGTGTGGATAAGATGGCGCGGCAGATTTGCCAGTATTTTTCTGAAGTCATCTTGGACGCTTCCCCGTCGACTAGAGGTCGCAAGGGACGTCACTCCTCAATGTCGCCAGACTCGGACTCGGACGATCCGGACGCTGCCGGTCTCCATGAACCCTCCCACGAGGATCTGCAGGAACTGCATAAAGCCCATCTCCTCGTCAAGGAGCTGTGGAAGGCCTGTCCGGCGGTCCTCCAGAACGTGATTCCCCAGCTCGAACAAGAGCTCCTCGCCGAAAACGCCGACCTCCGCGTCCTCTCCTCGGAAACAATCGGCGACATGGCCCTCACAGGCAACTTTGGCTCCTCCGCCCCCGCGACCTGGAAGGCCTGGATCGGCCGCGCAAACGACAAGTCCAGCACAGTGCGCGCCAAATGGGTCGAGGCCGCAGTCCGTATCGTCCGCGAACGAAACGACTATATGGCAGTCCAGCTTGTCGATCTCATCGCGGGAAAACTCAACGACCTCGACGACCGCGTTCGTCTCTCTGCCTGCGTCTCTCTTGGCGAACTCGACTACTCTTCCATCACCACGAAACTCGGCGCCGATGCCTCCCCATTCAACACCTACGACCCCGGCCTGGCTTCCGGTGCCCCCCCACCCCCGCAGTCGCACAGCCGCAAGGGTAAGTCGGCGGATAAAGACGACGACACGCGCAACTGGGGGAAGAAAGTATTGCATAACCTCGGTGAGCGGGTGCGGGACAAAAAATTCTCGGTGCGCTGGGAAGGCATGTTTTGTCTGGCGCGCATGTGGAATATGGCGTATGCCGATATTGCGGCGGGTAATGACGTTGTTGCTGCGCAGCTAGGTTGGATCCCGAGCAAGATTTTGGATACGTTCTATATCAATGATGCGGAGGTGAATGTGCTGCTCGACCATGTCCTGTTTGGTGTGTTGCTGCCAGTGAATTATCCGCCCATTGAAAAGGAGAAAACGGCGGCCGCGGTAGGGGAGAAACAGGTTAATGGTAAAGGAAAGGAAAACGGAAAGGGAAAGGAGAAGGAGAGCACCCTGGAGAAGGAACGCGAGAGGGAGATTAGTGAGGGAGATAAGATTAGGGTGCAGAGACTCTTAGTCCTCGTTAAAGGTCTTGATCAAAAGGCCAAGAAGGCCCTGTTTGCGGTCCCGCTGAGACAGATTAGTTATGCGAAGGTTATGGATGTCTTTTTGAAGAGCTGTGAGGATTATAATGTGAGCCCTAACCCTGGTTGCTTGGGATTGGTTGAGAGGGGAGCGATTGCTAATTCATGATTCTGCGCGTAGGGTGGTGTGATCGACGATGGTGTTGACGAAGAGGGTGTTAAACACGCTCTTAACAAATTCATTGAATGGCTTTCTCAGAAGCTCCCCGATAGTCCCAAGGCGAAGGAGAATCTGATGAAATTCGCAAAGTTGCATGATCGTCGTTGCTACCAGCTTATCCGCTTCTGTTTCTCCCCCGATAGCGACTACCGCACTGTCGTCAAAGCGCTGAAGGAGATCAAGAAGCGTATTTCTGAAGCACCCGGGACTGCGCCGACGATAATGGAGACGCTGACCCCACTGCTGTATCGTGTGTCGCAGCTTATCTACAACAAGAGCCACGTCCCCCACATCGTCGAGTTCTCGCGCACCGATGAAGCAGCGCTGGGCGGCGTCGCGCACGAGGTGTTGAAGGAGATGAGTTCGAGTAATCCGGCGGTGTTCAAAGCGAACGTTAAAGCACTATCAGATCTGCTGCAAGAACAGTCTTCAAGTACCCGCCACGGAGCAGCGGACTCGGGCGCAGTCGACACGTTGAAGGCGTGTGCTGGATTTGCGAAATCGTACCCCAAGGATATGCCGCAGGAGCGGAAACTCTTACAGGCGCTCGTCTCATTCGCACTAACTGGCAAGCCGCCGGCGGCCGCGAAACACGCCGTCACCATCTTGATCTCGGCTGCTAATCGGAAGGATATGTATGCAGCGGACCTGATCAAGCGCTGCGTCAAGGACTTTAAATTCGGGGACGAACACTTCCTAGCGAAGCTCGCGTGTCTTGCGCAGTTGGTCCTTATGGCGCCGGACCAGTGCGAAGAGGAGGTAGACGCGATTATGGATATTGCACGCGACGTCCTGATGAAAGTACGGAATCCCGTCTCCGAGGCAGAGCGTAAAGACGAAAAGGGCTGGGTCGACGATGACGTGCTGGACGACGAATGTAAAGCGAAGCTCCTCGCGCTCCGCATCCTGGTGAACCGACTACGCGCCCACACCGATGCCGAGAGCGTGAAGAATATTGCGGCGGCAGTAATGCAATTGCTTATCAAGACTATTGCCACGGAGGGGGACCTGAGCAAGAATAACGACACCCCGCGCGCTCATCAGAGTCGGTTACGACTCGCGGCGGCTCGCTTGCTGCTGAAGTTGGCCAGCTATAAGGTTTACGACGAATTGATTACTCCCGTGGATTTTAACCGTCTTGCGTGTGTGGCGCAGGACCACTGTACAGAGGTGCGACAGGGCTTTATCGATAAGGTTAAGAAATACCTTGCGTCGAACCGCCTCACACCCAGGTTCTACACGGTTATCTTCCTGATGGCGTATGAGCCGAATACCGAGATGCGGGAGGCTGCGGTTACGTGGATTAAGGCTCGTGCGGCGAGCATAAGGAAGGCGGCACCAGGTGCAGGGGGCACTGTTATGGAGCAGATGTTCAGTCGTCTCTTGAGCCTGTTGGCGCATCATCCGGATTTTAAAACGAAGGTGGAGGATCTTGCGGACTTTGCAAAGTAAGTTGAGCACCTTGGCTTTTTTGCTTTTTGCGTGTTTTCTCCCCAAAAGAAAGAAAGAAAAAAAAAAAGATGGATGTTTCCGGTGAGGGACAAGGAAGCGTTTTTATTGTTTTTTTTAAATTGTTCTTTTACTCGAGCCAAAAACTACGGAAACTCCTCTCTACTTCATTGTCGCTGGACTTTGGGGGACGGGGGGTGATATCTACTTTTAGGGGGGAACAGTGGCAGACGGAGCTGATTATAAGTGTGCGCGCCTGGTTCTGTAGGTACATACTTTTCTACCTTACGGCGGTCGCAAACGAAGAGAACCTTTCTTTGGTCTACCATGTCGCGCAGCGGGTCAAGCAATTTCGGGATAAACTGTCTCTTGAGAACAGTGACGTAATTGTCCTCCTTCCTTCTACTTGCAGATGCGGGATTGCTGACAAATGTGGACGCTGCGTAGAATATCTACTATCTCTCCGAGCTCGCGCAGGCTGTTATCCGCCGCTACGCTGAATACCACCACTGGGCCATCCAGACCTGGCCCGGCAAGATCCGCCTCCCTGCTGGCCTGTTCGCGCCTATGGAGTCCGCTGAAGACTCCTTGAAGGTGTCACGTAAGACCTACCTCCCTGAACAAATCGAAGTGCGGCTCGACTCCATCATCAAGCCGAGGGGCGGCCGGCAAGGTAAGAAGCGGAAGTCGGATCCGTCAGCAGGCAGCCGTGTCGCTACTCCGGCAAGGAAGAAGTATAAAGCTGCTGGCGCAACACCGGGGACGGCTAAGTCGGGATCACCGACTACTCCTGCGACGGAGAAGCGGAAGCCTGGGAGGCCGCCGAAGAATCCGAAGACGGTGGAGAGGAAGAAGACGGAGAGCACGGCGGAGAGGAGACGCAGCGGAAGGGCTACCACGAAGGTTAAGTATGTGGAGAGCGATGACGAGGAGGTATATGCGGCCGACGACAGCGATGATCACGACGATCACGATGTGGAAATGGAGGACGTAAGTGGGGATGAAGAAGCGGCGGCAGAGGAGGCGAGGGAGAAGGGTAGCGTGAGGAGACCAGGGAGACCAGGAAGGAAGGCGAAAGTAGCGGAGAAGGAGGGCTCGGCAACCCCGACTCCGGAGTCTCCAACCCCGGGGCGGAAGGAGATGGAATCGACTGAGACACTAGAAGAGGAAGAGGAAAAGGAAAAGGAAAAGGAAAAAGAGGAGGATGAGCCGGAGAAGGAAGCTTCCGAGCCTGAGCCTGAGGAGGAGGAGGCGGAGGCGGAGAAAGAACCGGAAAAGCCTGCGTCCCCCCTCCCTGTAGTAACGCCCATGAAGAGAGGCCGCGGAAGACCAAAAAGACAAGCGCAGCCGGAGCCTACAGCTGAAATTCCAGTAGTGACAAAAGCTAAGGAGAAGACACCGGAGAAGAAACCAACGAGGGGAACCCGTAGGACGAGAGCTACAACTGGCGTCAACGGGAGTGCTACGAACGGGAACACGAAAAATAAGACGGTTACAACTAGAGACGATGATAGTTCGGAATTGTCGGAACCGCCGAGCGATATCGAGGTTTCATAGTTTGTGTTAAATGTGGTGATTGGCAAAGATCTGGTTGGAGGGGAAAGAAGAAAGAAGAAAAAAATATTTAACTGATGGAGGGGAGTTTTTTTTTATGAGGATTGCAGGATTTATTTTTATTTATTTTTTTTCCCCTTCACTTTTTTTTTTTTGTTAACCAAAGAGCGCGTCTCGTGTATGGTTTTCTTTTTTCTTTTTTCTTTTCTTTTCTATGTTCGTGTATGGGGGGCCCCCTTATGTTTGGTTGTCTTTTTTTTTTTTTTGTTTGTTGTTGTTCCGTAATTCATAACACCCCCGTAGTATAAAATATATTATACCGGCGGCCATATAAGTTCACGCAGTACGTACGGCAAAGGTTGGGTGGGTTGGGTTGGGTGGGTGGATGGTTGTGGATTCTCTTTTGCACGTCTTGAGCAGTATTTTTTTCCCTTCCTCTTTCTTCTTTCTTCTTTCCTCTTTCCTCTTTCGTTTTTTCTTTCTTTCCTTCCTTTCCTTTTCTTTCTAGCTGTAAGTTAAAGCGATGGCGTTTTTTTATTTTTATTTATCTATCGACTTGTGTTTTATCTTTCCATTGTTTTTTTTCCTCCATCTTCTGGTACTTTTATCTTCCTTACGTACGTGCTCAAAGTTTTTCTATCGGCTGGTATTTGATTGATGTCTTCCTTACCTAGGGATGGATGGATGGATGGACGGATGGACGGAGTGGGGGAGTGGAGTGCGGAGGGGAGGAAGCTGTGTAATGTACGCTGGCGAGTATTTTATTAACGGGGGGGGGGACAAGGGTTAGCTGCGGGACCTACTATACTCTACTAGAACTCCCACTCGGGTTTTTTTCATGTTCGGCTTGAAAAGAGTTGGAATGGGAATGATATCGATAGTATTAAATTTTTAGTTATTTGATCCCTAACCCTACCTAGTTATCTCGTCGAGTGATTCTCAGTGATTGGTGGTCGGGCATTTCCGGTCCGGCAGGTGCGATGGCGGGTATGATAACTCGTCACTCGAGGGATTTATGGGAATGGTACTGTACAGTTGCGTCCAACAAGTTCTTGCGGTTTTTGAGGTACCGATGCAATGAGGTGTCACGAACCCCAACTTGAACGAGGGATGAAAACATTTACTAGTATTGCCATTGTCACTTAGTGCGGTGGTAGTACGTCTCTTATCACACCGATGTGATTTAACTTTAGTTGTGGGAGGTATACCTAGTGGAGCCGGGGGTGTTCTGTTGTATGGGTTCATGGCACCTCGTTACATCGGTACCTCAAAAACCGCAAGAACTTGTTGGACACAACTGTACATACATGTAGAATAAAATTGGAATTAAAAAAAACCAATTTATAGCTTCTCCCGATCACCCCCTCCCCGATATGACCGGCGAACAAATCCAGTCGGGGGTTAGATCTTACGTCTTACGAGATACCTTACACTAAAATGTCTCATGCTCTGCATTTCCCCACAAAAAAAAAAAGCCATCGCGGCGATGAGCTTGGGGGGGAAGGGATTCGTGCACAGGTTTTTCTCAAGCCCATAACGTCAGACTCTTGGCAGCAACGTCTCGTCGGCTGTTCCTGCTGCTGCACGTAAACCCCGCACCTCGAAACACAAACACCCCACCTCTCTCAACCCTCTTCCCCCTCTACATCCCCATATTCCATCACCAATTCGTGCTTCACTCGTTCATCTCAATAATGGCTGACGAAAACGCCCCTGCTGTTCCCGCTGCGACTCCTGCTGCCCCTCAAGAAGTTGGTGTGTACAACTCGTGGATTGCTCTTTGTTTATTTTTGCCTGGGAAACAAGGAATGCTAATGGTTTTTCTTTGGTTTGGGAAATTGTAGATTACTCCCTAAATAACCCGGATGTGCTCTCGAAATATAAGGATGCAGCGGCAATTTCGCATAAGGTTCTCGAGGCGGTCATCAAGTTGGCAGTTGACGGTGCAACGGTGTTGAGTCTGTGCGAGCAGGGTGATAAACTGTTGGATGAGGAGACTGCGAAGGTTTACAAGGGAAAGAAGATCAGCAAGGGTATAGTTTTCATTGCAGCCTTCCCACTTGATTTATTACCGATGGCTTGGGTGTTGGGGGGGATTTTGTTGGGCTGCGGGGATTCGGGAGTCTGCAGCATTGTTTGCGCTCGTTTTACGACCGGGATTGATCTTTTTTTCACTACTGCTCGATATCCTGGGATTCGGACTGACAAGCTGCTTCGATTTCTGTAGGAATTGCGTTCCCCACAACTGTTTCTCCTAATGATATCCTCACGCCATATACTCCCCTTTCTACCGATGCTACCGAAGCCGCCATCACCATCCACGACGGCGACGTCCTCAAGATCCAGTAAGTGCCGTTATGGCATGCACGATCCTTCCTAAGCCTTATTTCCTACCAATACTAACCCTTTTAGGCTCGGTGCACACATTGACGGCTTTCCAGCTATCATTTCTGAGACTATCGTCGTTGGCGAATCCAACAGCGACAAGAACGACCTCATCCTTGCGACACATTACTGCAATGAAGCTCTCCTCCGCTTGATGCTCCCCGCAGACGTGCACCCATCGAATACCCCTGAGAAACCATACAAAGTCCCCTCTTCATACGAAATTACTGAGACCCTAAAGAAGATCGCCGCTGCGTACGGCTGCACGCTCGTCGAGTCCACTACATCATTTGTGTTCGCGCGTAACGAGATTGAGGGGAAGAAACGCCTTGTTATCCTCCCAGGCGAGGGTATTCCTAAATCGGAAGGCGCTCCGGAGGTTGGAGAGGTCTGGGGTGTTGAGTTGTCGCTGAGTAAGGGTAGCGGGAAAGTCAAGGAGGTACCCGGAAAGAGAGCGACTCTGCACAGGAAGACAGACACGAAGCTCTCATTGAAGCGTGAAACTAGTAGGACGACTCTGAATGAGGTTCTTAAGAAGTTCGGAAGCTTCCCATTCGGACTGAGGCAGTTGGACGATGAGAGGACAGCAAAGATGGGAATTGTCGAGTGTGTGAGGAGTAATGTTATCAGGCAGTTTGAGGTTCTCGGTGATAAGGACGGCGCGATTACTTCAAGGCTGTTCACCACCATTGGTATGTTATCCGGCTGTTCTGTGATATGAATATGTGCTAACGCTACTATGATTAGCCATCACCAAGGCTGGAATCACTAAGCTTGCCGGCCCCCCATCCCCAGATCTCGAGAAGGTTACTTCGGAGAAGAAGATTGAGGACGAGGCCATCCTAGCGCTGTTAGAAACTCCTCTGAGAACCGAGGCGAAGGGTGCGTCTAAGAAGAAGAAGAAGAAGAGTGCAAAGAAGGAAGAGGAATAAATTTAATGTTTTTTCTTCGGTTCTTGTTCCCATTTTTTTTCAACCTGTCCATTTTACTCTTCGTACTCTTTGCTCCCGGCTTTTTGTCTCAGGGATAGCAGTTGAGTCATGTGTGGGAATTTAAAAGGATTGGCTTGTGGCACTGGTAGTTGCTCGGGAAAACAAGACCAAATCTCGGATACATTTTTGTGGCTGAACTGTGATTTTGTGGTTAGTGGGTTCCGTGCCTTTTTTATGTGACGGTTATATGAATTCCTTACGGAGCGTGAAGTTCAAACATTTTATGCTTGGGGTTGCTGGCCGAGTAACCCTCGATAACACGTGACTTCGAGATCATCAACTGTCACTCGCTGTGGCGTCTGCTCTGGGCTTGTTCAAATAGCAGGTGCGAGAGGGATCGATTACTTGATTCATTAAAGGTCAGTAGTGCGCCCGTCTGTATACTTGTATATCCTTCTAGAACATCCCTGGCACCCGTAGACTCAGGCCTATATCTCCCACTGATTTCGGTCTCAGAAGCCACGCCTGAAGGTCTCAGTATTAGAAAGCTTCTCCAACGGGGTTGCACACAGGCGGGGTTTTTGATCCTGCTAGGGGGAAGTATGGACCAGCTCTATGGTGCTTCGTTATGCTCGCTCTCATCCCTGCGACATGCTGCTACCCTTAATCCTGTGTCTAGTCCCATACTAGCAGCTTGCTGAAACCGTAGGGCAGTAGTTAAAGCAGCAGGAGATGGGAACGAACCTATGTCCCTGCAATACGTAGCCGGCTGCAATCGTAGGAGCTGCAGCTAGTAGGAGATGGAACGGAGGATGTTGATACGTTCACGCTGGAGAATCTCGCTGTAAATTAGTCCTTTACCCCTCCATCCCTTTCTCCCTCTTCCCTCCCTCTCTCCATCTTTAACTCTTTCGGTCTTTCGCTCTGCATGGGGCGTGTGTATAGTCTCGTCGCTAGGCCTAAAGCTACGTCTGGTGTCGAGACTACATGACATAACCCTCCCTCCCTCCCTCCCCACTTTCCGGCACCTATTCACTACGTTCTGGGTGCGGGAGGCTGCGAGGGCGTTGTGTTCTGTCTTCGGCTCGCTATTCTCTGTTTAACTGTCTGTTTGAGCTTACCGGGTTCGTTTTCCTAACGGCACGTACGGTTTGACAGTCTCGTTCCTAACCTTATACTAATAACCTGCTACTATGGCGCATAATAGCAGGGGATGTGGATCCCCGGTTGTGCTGGTTTTCGTCATGTTTAGCTATATGCATTGTTTTATGGGGTGTGGTATCCTCTAATTCTTCGCTTTCGATAACATGGATGGGGTTACTGAAGTCTTGAGGATGGTGTTTTACGGGACGGCGTGGAGGCTTGAGGTTACGGCTTGCTGGTGGGGCCCGGTATCCTAGGGTTTCGATCGTATGGCCTATTTTAAGATAGTTGTGTTGGTGTTGGGCTTTTTAGAACGTTGGCTCTAAGGTGATTCCGGTGTCAGGCTCGGGGCAACTTGACCTTAATCCTTGGCGCGTAGTGTAGGAACTCGGGTGGATTGAGGATTTCTTACGTGCTGATACTGTATCGTAGGTGAGTTTCCTAAGATGTCTCTGAAATTGATTAGATTATAAGGAGTTGATGGTGCTGGCGCTTCATGAAGGGAGCTGAACTTCGCCATAAACTGGATGATGAAGCAACATGTCAGCCGCTGGTTTATCGTCCACATTACAGCGATTTTCATCCCTTCAGCCTGTTACTTTCGCCCCACGTTCTACGTGGGATATTTCTGGTTTGAGCCTCTTTGAGTTTTTGGTTCAAACCAACAACCTAGAGAATGGTATGCTTGTCTCGATCTGCCCGGCAATTTTGGCAATATGTCATCTAAAGGCATAGATTACCCAACTGTGAAAATTTATTAAGGGTCCAAGCTCTGATATAATGATTTTGGTCCTTCAGCAGATGGTTTAGCTTGTCAGTACTGTTAGTGGGTGACCAAAATACTACTGCTCTTTACCATGTTAGGGTATTTATACTTTCTGTACCTCTAATATTTGCAAGCTGCTTTGAGCTTCCCGTCTTTCTCTAGCTAATTTGAAGCATACATGTAGTTCTAACAGTTTCCTACAAAGCTGATGCGCAAGTCCCTATTAGACCACACAAATTCTTCAAGTAGAATTTGACTGCGGTTGGTTGGGGCTGGTGGGATAGGTGAACCGGCGTTTAGGGTGATCCTGATGCGGATGGTAAAATAATTGTGGGGGTGAGGTGATGGTCGTTGATGAATGATAGAGGACTATTGTGCTTCAGGTTTAAAGTGTAGTAGTATTGGGTTCGATATACGCCTCATCTTCTCTTATTCATCTCTCCCTGCTCTCTTTTTTTTTAGATATATGTAGTCCAATCTCCATATCAGAGATTACACGTATTTACTAGACAGTCTTTTAGTTGACCTTTAGGTTGAGATGTAGTTTCTGGAATCTTGTCAGGAGGATGTAGCGATGATATTCAGACTGCCTCGTTCCCAGACACTGTAAATTACTGCATAGCAACAAAGGTCATGGAATTCACCAACCAACGAACGCTCTTGGAACTTCTATACATTCCCACCAGGCATTACAGCTACCCATATACTACGCCCTTAAATTTCATGCCATAGTGATATCCTAAGGTGTTAACACAGCAATCACGTGTCTCCGTCCTTGGCACACGTCGGCGACCTCCATCCACAACAACGACTAACACTATGGAGTTAACTGATAAACCATGCTGCCAGTGATAAGGGCCCAATTTCGTTCTTCCTTCCCGTCTTGTAAAAGTTTCCGTATACCCGCATCTAGCCGATTTATAGCGGGCAGAGCATTCGCTCAATTCCACGTTTCACGCTCCAATCCCGCCATAGCTGCACCCCACCTTCAGCCTCTACCCCGCCTTCTACCCTCTTCCCGCTCGTATTTTTCAACATTAACGCTTCTGAAAATGGCGCCTCTCAAAGATCCTAACACACTTTCGAACCACTTGGTGTTCAGGACTACGCACACTGATATCTCGCTGGAATTGTCGTTTGCGACTTCATCATTGTCGGGCGATGTCACGTTGACGCTGAAGGCTCTAGAAGATACGTTAGAAGATGTTGTGCTGGATACGAGTTATTTGGATGTGGAGAAGGTGACTGTGGATGGAGAGGAGGTGAAATTTAGTGTAGCGGACAGGACGGAGCCTTTTGGATCTGCTTTGACGATTGGGACTGGGAAGGAAGTGAAGCAAGGAGAGGAACTGAAAATTAAGGTATATTCATTAATTAAACCAGTTCTTCTTTTAATTCAGTTATTTTTTCTGTACTGCTTGCGATGTGGGTTTATTGGTGTTGATGGGCGGGCGATAGATCAGCTACAGCACTACCGAGAAGTGCACTGCTCTTCAGTGGATGACACCCGAGCAAACCTCCAACAAGAAGCACCCTTACATGTGTAAAATCGTCCTTTCTCTCTGCCATCCCCTCCCACTAACATCAACCGCTAGTCTCTCAATGCCAGGCAATCCACGCCCGCTCTCTCTATCCTTGCCAGGACACCCCAGCCGTCAAATCCCCTTTCGACATCAAAATTCGCTCTCCTCTTCCAGTCCTAACATCTGGTCTCCCCACCGGCTCCCACGACTATGTTGCCGGAAAATCCAAAGATGAGCCCGGAACCCTCCTCTACACTTCCCACCAATCTATCCCAATCCCATCCTACCTCTTTGCTATTGCGTCAGGCGATATTGCATCTGCCTCTATTGGCCCTCGGTCTTTAGTCTACACAGGACCCGAGGAGCTCATGGCATGTAAAACAGAATTGGAGGGAAGTATGGAGAAGTTCATTGTGGCGGCGGAATCGCTGATTTACCCTTACCCGTGGACGACCTACAACGTGCTTATTCTCCCGCCGTCGTTCCCGTACGGTGGGATGGAGAATCCCACTCATACATTTGCCACACCGACTATTATCTCTGGCGATAAGTCTAACATTGACGTGATTGCACACGAGTTATCGCATTCGTGGTCAGGGAACTTGGTCTCGAATTCGTCGTGGGAACATTTTTGGCTGAACGAGGGTTGGACGACGTATCTGGAGCGCCGTATTGCGGCAATTACTCACGGGGAGCCAGAGTTCCATTTCTCGAGCATTATCGGATGGAAGGCGATGAAGGAGAGCGTGGAATTGTATGGCGAGGATCATGAGTTTACGAAATTGGTGGTAGAATTAGAGGGTAAGGATCCGGATGATGCGTTCAGTAGCGTCCCGTATGAGAAGGGGTTCAACTTTTTATACTTCTTGGATCGGGTTGTTGGCAGGGAGAAGTGGGATAAATTTATTCCTCATGTATAGTTCCCCAGATGGGTATTTAAGGGTTTGGATATTGGCTAATCTACGGGACCTAAAGTACTTTACAAAATATCGTCAAAAATCGCTATCGTCGGATGATTTCAAATTTACCTTACTTTCCTTCTTCGAATCCGATGCGGCTGCCTCCGCAGCACTGAAGAAAGAGGTTGATTGGGATCATTGGTACTACGCGCCAGGCCTTCCACCAAAGCCTAACTTCGATACCTCCCTTGCGGATGTTTGCTATGCCCTCGCAGACAAGTGGAAAGCCCTGAATACGACAAGCTCCAAATCGGCAGACTTCACTCCAAGCCCAAGCGATATTGAATCCTGGACTTCCGGACAAATTGTTGTGTTCCTCCAAACAATCACGGACTTTGAGACACCACTGAAAGTGGAGTTCGTCGAGATTATGAAGGACCGCTATGGGTTCTTAAACAGTAAGAACGCAGAAGTTTTAAGTCGCTTTTTGACGGTTGGGTTGAAGGCAAAGGATAAGTCGACTTACCCGATTACTGTTGAGGCACTGAGTGGCTGGGGAAGGATGAAATTTGTTAGGCCACTTTATAGGCTATTGAATGACTGTGATAGGGAATTGGCGCTTGAGACGTTTAAGAAGAACCAGAACTTCTACCACCCGATTTGTAGGGATATTGTTAAGAAGGATCTCAACATCTGAAAAATCTCCTGGAGATGTAGGAAATAGTCTTGTAGGCAATAGCTAGCGCCCGAATACCAGAAGGACCTGATAGTTCATCGAAGATCACTCGCGTCTTGTGAAACAGTCGCGGGAACCCTTTCCCTAAGTGTGATGTAGGTGTACCTGCCAAGACCTTACCCGCGACGGCGCTTGCCCGGAGAAATCACAACAACAATTCGCGTCGTCGAGGTTTGGCCATAGGATTCGCTGTTCAATTACTCGACTGCAGGACCGACGAATCCTTACACTTGCAAAATTAAGCTTAAATGGCTGGCTCCACATTCGCGTCGTCTTCCGCTCCAGTGGCCCCATTGGAGGGAGACCTTAATACTGACACAATGGAGGGTGTTGAGGCTGGCGGCGATCTCACGAGCGATCTATTCGGCGACGATCCAGTAGAAGCAGATGCAGACGGGGACGCAGAAGAGGTAGAGAAGGAAAGGGAGCAGAAAAGAGAAGAGGACGAAGACGAAGAAGGGGGTAGAGAGAACGGGGAGGGCAGCACGGCGTTGACTGTTATCGATGTTGATGCGATTGTGCCCGTGAGGAAACTAACCTTCGTCGAGTAAGTTCTTCACCTACAACCTCATTCTTTGTTCTCTCCTCCCTCTTCCAACTCTTTTTTTGGCCGGACCTGTGTTTGCGGGGGCTACAATATTGGAGAACTCCATAACTGATACGATGACTTCGCATCACATCAGCTACCTCTCATCTCCAATCGTAACTATCAACGTTGGCTCGGCCGTCCTCACAGCCCATCTAGCCCTCCTACAACGCTCCCCGTACTTCACCTTCCCAGATCCCTCCTTCACCCCGCTCACTGTCGACGGCCTATTCGATGAAAATCTTGATGCAGTTGGCTGCTTCCTGCAGTATTTGTATACCAACGAATACACACCCCGGCTCATCAGCAGCACCACACACGCAAACGAGCTAGTCCTTGAGTCGATCGGAGAGAACGAGATCGATGAGGACGGGAACCACCTGCTAAAGCATGCAAGGGTGTATACGTTGGCAGAGAAGCTGGGAATGGAGGAGCTAAAAACCCTTGCCCATAGCAAGATCCATAGAATTAATTCTACGGCAAAGGGCGAACTTGAGTATGCTAGGTTTGTCTATGCGAATACGCCGAAAGAGGATAAGACTATTAGGAGTCCTATTGCGTCGTTCTGGGCTCATAGAAGTATGGTTTCCCCCCCCTCCCTCCTTCCCTCCCTTAACATATTTTATTTTATTACTATCGTTTGTTTTTTCGGGCTGTGGCTGATATATATCATACAGGTCATATTCTACGCCACGAGGCTGAAAGCGAGTTTATGTCTATGATCCTCGAGTTCCCGCAATTTGCATATGATATTCTATCTATGGTGCTTGATCAGAAGGAGAAAGGGAGGGAGCGGCCTGGTCGCGGCGAACGCGAGGATCGGGAATTGACTGCCACTGACATGCCTCCACCAAGCACTGCGGAGAAGGCAGGGAGAGGGAGCTCAAGGAAGAGGCCAAGGACTAGCACTCTCAATTGACTAGCCGGCGCTGTCGCGAGAGCGGGGGAGATGCAGGGAAGGTGATATTTATGCCTTTAAAGCTAGTGGTGTGTGTATGTGTGGTGAAGTTGGGAAACTACGGGAAGATAGTAAAATGCCATGTATCGATAGGCGTGGGGAACACTCTGGTCTTTGTTCTATTTTTACTATTTTATTTTTTTCTAGTCTGACGGTTCAGTAGTATGGATATTACCGTCTTGGTTTGGCTTTTTTTCCCCTTTCCTCTTGGATATTTTAACGAGGTATTTGCGTTCGCTCTTTGGCTTGGGGGGGGGTTTATACTTGCACTGGGACTAAAAGTAGGTAGGGGTGTACGGTTACTGCGGTATTGTGTTGGGGAACTTTCATCAAATAGTTGAATTTTGAGTATCTTTTATTTCTTTGACACAAAAATATTGCAGCGTTTCGAAAGTATTTACTTACAAATGCCATATATACGATCTGGTATCTATTTACATCCCTTCGGGCGACAATACCTTCAGGAAGTGGTAGGGGGAAGTGTTCCATCAATCTATGAATACGGCCAAACACCCATCCCATCCCGATACAGCCCACTCACCTTGATCGCTGGATATCCCGGGCAAACACTCACCTCGCGAGCCGGTGGCTCCGGATCTTTATTCTCCTTCCAGGGTGTATTCGGCTGCCACCAGATACGTCCATCTTTCTCCCTCTCCACATCCCTTTCCACCTTCACCACAATCGGGATCATCCCCGCCGTCTGGAGGTTATACGGTCGATGACCCAGCGCCACCAAAGTCGAATTGATAACGCCACTATGCGAAGTCATGGAGATGTACGTATTCCGATCATTCAGCATGATCTGGTCCATCACGTGTTTGATCCTCGCATTCCGTCCCTGCAGCGATTCGCGATGGTAATTCCACAGCGGATCCAGCTCCGGGAACACGTGTAGGGGGAAATCCACAGCAGGATACCTCTTCCTAAGTTCGGAAGCGGGCGAACGGTGGTCCCCGTAATGCAGCGATAGCGTCTCGCGGAGCAGCTCGTTGACGAGCGGACGAGGCGGGTTCAGCTGGATTGTTTCCCAGGTCTCGACCAGCGTCGAGAGCGAGCGCGAGAGCGGCGATACGTGGTGCGATTCCGGTGTTGGGATTCCGGCGGCGATTTCGCGCCGCCAGGCGTCGCGCGTGCGGTGCACTTCGGAAATTCCCTGCGGTGTTAGGCGTGCGTCGGGGCCCCAGCGGTAGGTCGAGTTGTGGCCTTGCATCGCCCAGTAACACTGTTTCCAGGGAGGCAAAGGGAGGTTAGTATGCATATGCGGTTGGAGGGAAGGGAGTGTACGGACATCCCAGGCTTCGGATCCAAAGTGTTTTTCTGGGGAGACGTTAGTTATCTCGGATTGATATTACTGGGGCTTGGGAGGGAGATAGTAACCAGCGACGTTGTGCTGTCCTTGTCCATGTCTGGCCAGATACAGCACCTTGAATGCAACGTCCCTTGGGGCGTAGTGGTTTAGGAGCGCGATCTTCTCGGCAAATTGTGTCCAGCGGTCATTACCCGTGAGCACGAGACCAAAGGAGTCGTTGAGCTTTTCAAAAAGTGGCAATTAGATCATTTCCTCTTCACTCACATTCGGGTGGCTGAGGGGGGAGAGAGGGGAAGTTTCTTTGAAAAAAAGAAACCCCTGTCTCCCAAGAGAGAAAGATAAGGATATTTACAGGGTCATATGTGCGGTCATTCGTCCGCTCGTCACTTTGCTTGAAGAAGCCGTCGAGAACGGTGTACTTGAGCACCGGAAAACGCTCTGACTGGTGCGCTGCCGTAGGATACTGCGTCACCCCTTCAATCCATACTGCGGCCGGAGTGAAAACTCCCTTCTGCGAAGCTGCAAAGAATATAAATGTGGAAAAAACAGCAACCACCACGGCCAGCGAGCGTGAGAAAAACATCATTTGTAAAAGGAGAGAAAAAAAACTGTACTTGCAAAACCAGTTGCAAGAGATTTAACTCAGAACCGAGCAAAGGAGGTCAGAATGAAGTTGTTTCCTCAAGTGTGGGGAGGGGGGGTGATTTTCTAGGCTTTTGTTTCATTTTTTTATGTCACGATTAGGATCCTGACGTGGAGTGGTGTGGGTGGCTAGATTGGTCATCGGAGGGTATTCGAATAGAAGGTCCTTGGAATCATGTCTCATGGGATGGAGGAGCTACCATCGGAATTCATAGACTCGAACGTTCGATGGTTCCAGAGACTACAGAAATAACGTATCAGACTGATGTTCCGAGATGAGGACAACTGTTGTTTGGTGAGCAGTCGCAGCCAATCACAGGGCTGCGCACGAGTTTGTCATCCGAGTGATCCTCCGTGACTCTCGCCAAGCCTATTAGAGAGCCCCCCCCAGACGAGGTAGTTTTTTTTTCTTGCTTTTGAGAATTAAGAAGCACACACCTGTCTGTATCGAACGCCTCCATTTGTCCCGCATTTCTGCTCACGGAACTAATTCATAAGCCAGCCTAAACAACCTCTGTTTAGTCAGTAATTAATTACCAGCCAGCCAGCCAACCATCTACTTTAAGCATATTGCTCTAGGTGGATACGAGCCACGCCTCCTCCGCCGAGAAGCCCAGACAGAAATTACCTCAAAAATAGGTACATCCGCTCCGTCAATATTAGAAATCTATCTTTGGGCGGACTATCGCATCTCGCGTAAAGTATCGTCGTGACTATCTAGTCTAAGAAAAAAGCAAACAGAGTAAGCGGCTCCTCGGTTAGGTTCATGGTTGATCTGGTCTGCACCTCATGCGATCATGCTGAGGCCAACTTCAACTTCACCCCCCCAGCCAAAACCTACGGTTCAGAAACTACATGTAGTTATATCACTTTTTGCTATATCGCCATGCCATAAAAAACCAAAGTAGTTCCCCCATGTAATTTATTTTTTCGCTTCGTTTTGCCAACTTTGATTTTTAAGACGACAGAAATAGCAACAAATCATGATTTCTAGGATTGGTGTCGGAACCTGGAAAAGCACAGGCTTTTCTACGCGAACCGAATAGTGTTCTATAAATCTGTAAATACATGTACTATACCGGGCGCTATGGACGGGGTAACTTGGTTTACGGCCAATCTTTTTTCCATACGATGGGTGCTAATATCAGCAATATGGGACGTGAAAGAGTCTCGTACCTAGCCCTATCCCTACACCCTTAGCAATAAGGGTGTGGTGTTGCACACGTCAATGATAACCTTTCATGCTGGCTCACGGTAACAGCGTTTGACTAATAGTAGGACGACTATCGTTGAACGCTGATCAACTGTGATCAGAACAGTATCTCTAATATTCGAGACAAGGTATTTACATGATGGGTCTCATTTGTAATCGCCGTCGACCCAATCCACCTTCAATCCCTAGCGTTGTGGTCTAGGACAAAAGAAAAGTAATAAATACAACGAATTGTGGAGAACAGAAAAAACTTAATCGAAAAATAGCGCAGCGTATATGCTGCCACCAAATAAAAGAAAAGAAGCTATAAGTAAATACACCTTTGGATATATTATTGATACTCCAAATCACATAGACGCCAAACAAAGGAGAGTCCCCATTTCCTAGAGATCCATATACAAAAATAGAAAAAGTTAAATTAAAAGCAAACGTGATCGAAAATCACCAACTCATAAACTCCGTTGACAAATGTTTCTTGACCAAGAAAAAAAACCCCCCAAATGTGAAATAGCAACGCTATTACAACCTGTCGGGCCACCTCCAAAGGACTCGCTCGACCTCGGGTAACTTCTAGAGAAAATATAGAAATAGGATTTTCATATTCGAACTTGTATTAATAGAATACTCTCTATTCTTGGTACTAGCGAGGACTTTTCGCTAGCGGTGTTGTTGACATTAAAGCTGCTGCAAGGTCATTGGGTAGTATTGGTTTCGCGATATGGCTAACCATTCCAGCTGCATGACATTTTTCCCTATCGCTCGCGGTGGCATTTGCTGTGAGGGCGATTACGACAGGCCGTTCGCTGTCTGTATATCTTCTCCGAAGCTCAAGACTTGTTTCGATCCCGTCTGCTCGTGGCATTTGGATGTCCATCAAAATCACCTATAAAAAAGAACTTCATATTAGCCAACCTATCACAAATCAGTTAAAGGGAACAGAGATATCGCATACATCAAACATCTTTCCCTCCTCAGCCGCTGCTTCACACATTTCTAACACCTCAATACCATCCTTTGCGTGTTTCGCCGAATACCCCATTCTCTTTAAGTGTTGAAGTGCAACTCTAGTGTTAACAGAATTATCCTCAGCAAGCAATATGTTTAACGGGTGCCGCCTGGCGAGCGACCTGAGCAGTTCCGACTCTTGGGTTCTTGTTGGAATACTGGCTTTTTTCCTGTTGGGGTCTGAGGCGTCATGAATGGCTTGAACATATCGAGTTCGTGGTGCTGGCCTTACGAAGGTCAGGGTGATGTTATAAGATGATGCGTTAGGAGGCAAGTTGACTCCAAAACGTGACATCATGATAACCTTTATGCTCGGATCAAATTTATTGAACTGATCAACCAACAGACAGGTCTTGTCAACAGATAGATCAATGAGTGCAAACTCGAAATGTCCTTTGCCAGCTTTGTGGAGCATCGTAAGAGCTTGATCGGCAGTGTTCGAGCGGGCGACGGATAATCCTTCCACTTCAAGCTCGTCCGCAAGGATATTAGAAGAAAGGGAATGTTTATCTGCAATTATGGCCCGTTTTCCGATCAATCTTTTATCTGGCACCCATGCATTCTTTTCTGTAACATCTGCAATAATAGTCAGATGAAACGTGGACCCAAAGCCTTCTTGACTTTCAAACCTATAGAAATTTAGATCGAGTTAGCTTAACCGGTTTAGGACAGCTGCACAGGAGGCAGAGGTCGTACCAAATATCACCTCCCATCATTTCTGCAAGTTTTTTTGAGATAGCCAGACCGAGTCCTGTGCCGCCATATGTACGGCGTGTGGAAGTATCAACCTGCGAGAAAGCCCTGAACAAGCGATCAAACGCACTTTCAGGTATACCAATTCCGGTATCCTGGACTGAAACCTGGATCCTCCATTTCTGTCTCTCTACCAGCTTCTCGGCCTCTGTGATGACTAAAATATGGCCTTCTTGTGTAAATTTCACAGCATTGCCGATTAGATTGATAACGCACTGTCGGAATCGAGTGAGATCCCCGTGGACCAGATCGATGTTTGAGCACTTGTTTCTGAACGCTAGTTCCAGGTCCTTTGTAGCAGCTGGCTCCGCAACGAGTTGCAAAGCGCTTTCAATACAATCACGAAGTGAGAATGGTGCTACTTGTAAGTCGATGGCCCCATGCTCGATCTTAGAAAAGTCCAGTATCCCATCGATAATCTGGAGTGTGAGAACAGCGGAGTTCCGAATTGTCTCTACATACTCTCGCTGCTGCTCCGACAAAGGCGTATCCAGCAAAAAAATAGAGCACGAAAGAAGCGCATTGAATGGGGTTCCTTCGAAGGGTTATGTTAGCGGCTACCTGTATAAAATTCTATTTACTTTGAAGAATACTTACGGATTTCATGCGACATGTTTGCCAGAAAGCTAGACTTCTCGGCTGTAGCTTCCTCAGCTGCTTTCTTCGCTAACTCCATCTGCCGATAAAGTCGTGCTTTATCTATGGTAACAGCAGCCTGTGTACAAAGGAGATTTAATAACTCTTGTCTTTGCCTGGTAAACGCATGATTAACTAGTTTATTCTCCAAGTAGAGGACACCCATCGTCTTGAGTTGATTTTGTATAGGCATGCAGAGCACACTCTTGGCCGTTCTATTCGAGAAGTAGCTATCCCTTCCATAGACTGAATCGAACTTCGGATCGTCGCTATCTTTCAAGATCTGTTCGCCCAAACTAGCAACAATGTTGACAATTGATACAGGGACCAAATCGGCTCTCATTTCCAGCGGCTCGTGTTCCAAAATTGATACTTGATCCAGCAAACCAACGGTCTCGACGTGAAGGTTCCCATCCTCTTTCAAAATCAAGACGCCATAGTCTGCCCCAGCAGTTTGCAGGACGCTATTCATGAGCTTAACAATAACCTCCTCGAGATGTATACCCTCCGAAATGACTAAGCTTGCTTTAAGGACAGTTCGGAAGTCCAGTTCTGAGCCTAAGGACGAAGGGTCATTGTTTCTAGCGGAAGAAGTATGTGAAGCGGTATCTTCTTCATGTGGATCTGGCGCAAAGAAATCTCTTGACGAAGATAAAGAAGGTGATTGATGTTGTAGCGAGCCTGGGTCAAATCCATAGTCATGTGCATAAATCCGTGAAGATCTTGGACTGGGCCTAGGCGAGTTTATCGAATTATTTACCATGATCGATGACACAGAGTCGCTCTCTATCCGAGGCATCACCGGCCGATTATCTAAAGAGAGGTTCAAGATTAAGTTAATTTTCTACTGTAATGTATTACCTCCTGTTGAGGTAGACTTACCTGGTCCCTTGAAGACCAAGTCTTCTGCGAAAGTCTTTCGCAAGTCCATGGCCTTATTTGTCGCTCCCCAGGCTGTATACCCTTTAACGGCTTCTCTTAGATACGGCGCTGCCCGTCTCCTTGAGAAAGGCTTGAGCCATATACCACAGCGTTCACTGGCAAACGCAGCATCATGGACAAATCCGCTCTGGTTAGCGAGAGAGATCGCGTAATCATATTTGTCCAATATCTCCAGCTGTTTCCCAGCATCTGTGACTCTCATCATTTCTGCTTCTAGCATAACGTATTTATGCAGCCACGTTCCCTTCGCTGTCGTGCTCCATATTTGAAAATGCTTGATATTCCTTTCCAGCAGGGCTTTCTGTTCATCGGAAATCCTGTCGTAGAGTTCTAAGAACGAAACCGACGAATAAAACTCTGTTAGCCCAGCGAAGAAGGTGCCCATGCAAGCGGCGCTTAGTGGTTCGCAGCAGTGAGTTGCCAGATCTGCCGCGATATCATGGTGTCCGTAAATTGCAGCGATGATAAGACGATACATATGGTATAGATAGATGTGGCTCATGCTTTCGCTAGCCATAATCTTCGTGAGAGCTCTACCATCACCTAACTCCTCCCCTTCGAAACAAAGTGGATCTGGATTCCCTAATCCCCGAAGATTCAGCAGAAATTGCAATGGCAAGCTTAGCCACCACATCCCAGTCTGTTGCTTGAATTTTCGAATGCTCGGCTTCGTAGTGACCATCTTAGAGTGGATTGAGGCTAAGTTTTCACCACCAAACATTCCAAAAGTTGGTATCTCGGCCCTATTGTAAATCAGTAACTCCTCGCCTCTACAAGTCTAGTGCTAAGGATAAAGATACGAACATAGCAAAAACTGTATAATCCACATTGAACATAGCCATCCCTGCACTAACTGCTTGATGTAAGCATCGAAGGACATCATTCATACTCTGATGAAATATTCCAATATGGCCTGCATAAACTTCATAAATTGCCGGAGCAAGTGTACAAAGTCCAGGCTCTCTTTCGATGAGACTAATGGCTAATCTTCCGAAAGCATAGCTTTTAAGAGATGCGTCTTGTGTCCCCTCATTAGATAGAATCACCCCAGTCATGAGCATGGGGTAGGCTCCAGCAGTTGAAACTCCAAATTCCAAGCTTATGGCCACGCTCGTGAAGCATACTGATTGGAGCAGCGCGGGTCGACTCATATATACCGGTAACAGCATTCTCGAGATGAGCTCCTGGAGAAGTATAAGATTTTCGTCCTTCAACTCAGGCAGCTTCTCAATAGCTTTTATTTGGGCTACATCCATAAGAATCCTCGGTTTCATCATGTTGGCATGGACCTTGGCCTCCTCATCGTCTAGTGGTACTTCCCAGTTAAGAACGCTTAATCCTAAGAGTCCGGTTTCGATCGACTCATTCAGTTTTCCCTGTACAAGAAGACAACTCATTTTGTGGATTAAACACCTAATTTTTTCCCGGGGTTTGGTACACCTTGGCAAGATCTTATCCCCAAGGGTGATAGAATCTTCGTACTTGTTCTGTGCGAAGTAACCTTCCATCAAAGATAAGTTGATCTCCAGCGCTAGCTCGTCCATTTCTAAAAATGTCTGTGCTTGCCCAGTTGGTCCTTGGGGTGGCTCCAAACCGATACTAAATCTTTTTTTCAATTTCATTCCCCCTTCAGCCAGTTCCTCTTCAATCTCCTCATAATCATCCAACAGCTTTTTCGCAACCAAAAAGTAGTTCAAAGCTGCATCAAATGCTGTAGCAGCAATTGCTTTCTTACCAACCCTAAGGTTCAGTTCCATAAGTGTGCGCCGCTCCGCTTTCTCTAATGGGGATAACCAGTGGTTTAGGTGATTCACAATCTCGTATAGCATGTTTTCCAGTTCTTCGTCTGGCACCCTCTCCAGCAGCCTAATCCCAATCATCCTATGAACTCCACGTCTTTCGCTTCCAGGAATCAATGAATAAGCTGCCTGTTGTACCCTGTCGTGTAAAAATCTATACGTAACTTCGTCGTCTTGCTCCGATGGCGATGGCGAAAATCTAGGAGGGAAGTAGGACTCTCCATCCAATCTGTATGGGGTGCATATTGGTCCGTCTCCAGTATTATCTTGCTCTCCTTCTCTGCCTAAGGCTAGTGGAATTTTGTAGTTTCCACTAGTGGGTAACAACAGACCAGCGTCCAGAGCCCCCCAAAGATCAACAGCCGTTTCCTCCGGTTTCTTTCCCGCTGCCACTGCCAATGACTGCAAAGACACTTTATCTGTCCCCATGCACGCTGCCAACACCATCGCAGTCCTAGTCGCGTCACTCAACTTGAGCATCTGCTTTACTAGTAAATCCACCACAGTAGGTGGTAGGTCCTCCGCCTCGATGCTTGCCAGGTTGAATCTCCATTGCCCGCCACCCTTCCCTCCGAAATCAAAGGTGATATACCCGCCTCTGTTTAAACTTCTCAGAAGTTGCATGACAAAAAATGCGTTTCCGTGAGTTTTCGCGTAAACCAACTCTACGAGGGTCTGCATTTCTGGATCATCGTTGAGTTTGCCGGAATTTGGATCTCGATGAAGGGTATCCCCGATAATTTTGCGCACGGAATCCTGAGTCAGTGGTCCCAGTTCGATGTCGACAACTTCAACGCCAGCGTTTTCTTGAAGGTAATCTAGCATCGGTGGTAATGGGTGGTTTTCGTCAATTTCATTATCTCTATAAGTACCGATAAGTAATAAACCTATACCCCTTGGGGAAATTGCATAAGCAAGCCCTTCGGTCAGCGAACCAAATCTTAAAAACCTAACATAAATTGAAACGGTATCAAACCCCATGCTCCACGTTTCTTCCGATCCTTTACAGTCCATTTGCTTTTCGATGTTGGTTCTCCGCTGAATGCTCCTTCGGCACCTGTTCTCCATTCTCTCATTCTTCTGTTCGCCTCGTCTGCTATCCCCACTATCAAACTTAATTCGCTCTGGGAACACCACTGTAGATCATCCAAAAACAGCACCAATCCTTTCCTCCCAAAAACTGCTAAAAACCGGCCGATAACCTCTCGGAATCGATTCTCCCTCTCCGATGGACCTAGGCTCGCTAGAGGTTCGATTTTGAAGTCTGCGCCCAACAGTATTTTTAATTCAGGGATGACATCCACCAATACTGCAGCATCTCCATCTAAAGCCTTAATCGTATCTGTTCGCCACCTTGAGAGGCTCTGTTGAGACTCAGAAAGGACTTGTCGGACAAGATCTTGCAACGCCTGAACCAATGTAAAGAAACTGAACCCCCGCTTGTACTGATCGAACTTCCCTGCAGTAAAATATCCCCTATTCTCTGCTACTGGTCGTTGGATTTCATTGACAAGTCGCGATTTTCCAACTCCAGAGCCACCCCTTACTACGACCATACTACAACCCTGGATCGAACACTTCTCGTAGGTACTCTTCAATTTCGCCACTGCCTCTTCCCTACCGTACAATTTCTCGGTGATAACGAACTGGCTCGTCGTGTCCAACTCCCCAACCCTCATCCCCTCCAAACTTCGCCCTTCATTCATTCTCCTAATCAACGTATCAAGATCCGCTTTGAGCCCAGAGGCAATCTGATACCTATCTTCTGCATTCTTCTGCAGCAATTTCATGATCACCGCCGACACCGCGTGTGGAATCGATGCGTTCATTTCCGTCGGCGGTACTGGCTGTTGCGCGATATGCTGATGTATCAACTCTAACGGATCTGTGCTCCGGAACGGTAGAAATCCCACAACAAGTTCGTAAAGTGCCACCCCCAGTGAGTAGAAATCAGCCCGGTAGTCGATAGACCGGTTCATCCTTCCAGTACACTCCGGCGCAATATATTGCAGCGGCGCGGGATTTTGTCCTCTCAACATCGACCCATCTGTTCCTCTCCCAGGATCCTCCCGCTCTAACCTGGATGCTAGATGCCAGCCGCCGAGTTTCCCCATGATTGAAGTCGCGGCCGATTGTGGTCTCGATGATGGTAAAGTCTTGTTGGGCGGAGCTTTAACAACAATGATGGAAAAAGTATTTACATTGTTGTGAGTAATTCCAGATCTGTGGGCTACTGAGAGGACATGTACCACGTTTGAAAATACGGAAAGTATTTTGATTAGATCTGATTGTGTCCGGGGCTTTGCAACTGGACGTGAAGGGCTTCTCATTCCTTCGGAATAGATCTCAAGAGTTAAAGGGTTATCGGGTAAAAACATCTCTCTTACTGTAATGTGGTCCGGCTCGTCGCAATATACAAGAGCCATACCACCCTCTGGAAGATATTCCCAAGCATATGGTCGGATAATCATTGGGAGAGACGTGAGGGCGTGTGTAGTATTGGAAGAATGTGTGGGAAATGATGACTGTCGAATTTCTGGGCCGCCTCCCCCCCCTGCTCCGCCTGCTCCAACTGAAGAAGATTGTGAGTGAAGAGATGATCGGGAGGAATTATTAGGAGGACCCTGTGAAAGCATCTTCCATTCATGGCGAAGGCGAGCAAGAGTATCAAGGTGGTTTACTGCGCATAGTTTTAGCACTACTGGCTTACTAGTGCTTAAACATTTTGCTCTATAGACTTGGATATGATTCTACATATCATTCACGAGCTCTGATCAGTTTTCATTACTCTCTCTTTCGCTCGACGCACAATATGGGGAAACACATACAATAGTGTAAACTACCCTCAAATCACCGTACCCTGGGACGTGGGGCACATTCGGGCTCGCAAAATTTCCTCCTTCCATTTCGTGGTCTGATGTATCTCCTTTGACCGTATCTCGATCTCCTATTGTTGCGGTGCCAGAAGCGCTACTGCGCCCGCTTTCGACTTGCTCGATTCCTTCCATCGCTTCTCCGGAAACAATCAACCCAAAGGGTGCGGCCACGCCAGAAGCAGAGTTTACGCTACCGGCGAACATCTGTGCAACGAGCAACGACGATGCGGCAGCGTTTGCATTTAGACCCAATCCCGAACCCGAATTACCTGATCCTGACCCTGGAGATGTTACAAGCGGGGCCACGACACGTTCTGGTAACGTTGTTCCTTGTGGCATCGTTGGAGCTCGAGAAATTCGTGGTGAAGCAGACGGAATTGCTTGAGTTTCTGAAGATGTGAATAAGGCGTTTCCGTGGCGCGATCCATAAGATGAAGATGAGCCGGCAGGCATGTATTTTCCAAGGTGGTGTTATTTATGGCCGGTCGAAAGGATTTATACGAGAACGCTCACTTGCAGCAATAGAGGGGTATTACCTCCTATCCGTTTAATCCTTGAAAATAAATCGTCCAAGGATAAACTGCTTTTTCTTTTCTTGTCTGGTTGCAATTAGGTTTCGTGTGCGGATAGCTATCTAGGCATCCTCCTGCGCTCCAGACCAGACCCGTCTACCCCTGCCGTTCCACCAAAAGGTCTCTAAATGTTCTCCACGGATTCGAATCAACGAAACTTCTGAGGTTTGTTTGCTGGGTTGAGCTAAGATTGCTGATGTATTTTCGGTCGTGGGGTATCGCACGTGATCGCCTTCACGACTGCGAAGTTGAGAAAACTAGAGATTCGCACAAAAAGCAAGAGTGTACCTATCGTTAAACTTAACTATTAGCCCTAGCTAGATAGACTGAGCATTCCGGTAGAGATGATCTGAACACACCCGCGGATATTGTATGTCTTTGGGCTCGGGGTGAAAGCGACAGAAGTAAACGATGCGGGGAGGTTTCGACACAGTGGTCGAGATGGGATGTGCAGGTGCACGACGATCACCAAGCTTAATCCAGTTGTGGCGATAACAACTCAAAATACTGGCGACGGAGGACACTCTATGGAGTAGCGGTGGCTAGTATCCTCAAGTTCCTTCCGATCAGAGCAAGAGCAAGATGAACCACTCGCCAACAGGTGGTTGGAGTATTAACCCTCAGATTGATTACAAGTGAAGTCGAGAAACAGGTTCCTCTTCTCACGAGATCGCTCAACTGCACGTTTGTCCGTATGATACCCACGCCGAGTATGGGGTGGGGGAGATGACAGGGGATGTGATGTGAGAAAAACGCACCAACGCAAGGGCCACCGGATCGGGGTTTTGGTGTCTTGCTTCAATATATGCTTTCAGAATAACTGGGTATCACCAGAGCTCAATTTCGATGTTCAGTATCTGCTATCCGACAGTTGCAAATATCTGGATCATTTGGCCAAATTCCACTATAGCAAATGCAACGTTCCATTGCTTTTGCAAAATATTGATAGACGTTGGGAGCGAATCTCAGGGACGAATGCCAGGATTAAACCAAAAAAAGCGATACAGCAGCACCATGTGCCCCTTCTCCGCTTCCCGCGAATACCCACATGTCTCCCAGCATCGTCTTTAAAATCGAACTGAAGAATTCAAGATCCAAGTTTCCTACTTTGTTTGTTAGTTTTCTACATATATCAAGGGCCTATAATAAATAAACTAATCCCCTCCTCCTCCTCGACACAGCTGGAAGATGTTCGTTTGGCACCCAAAGACAGTACCACCCAAACATGCACAGAGGAAGGATCGAGATTTTCTTTAGGGATCGGCCCTACGGAAAGCTACTAGCTATTCAAACGTTTGGGCAGCCTTGTCTGGCTAGCCTCAAACTTGGTGACCTCTTTTCCCTTTCCTTCTCTAGGACACCCAGACCCGCAAAAAGCAGAGCCAAATGCTCTCCATCCCTAGATATAAACTGCCTGAAATGTTGTCTGCGATAACGGAAGCCCCTACGACCCGCCTTGCGAAGTCCACAGCTTTGTGTGTGGTGCCTGCACCACATCATCAACCCCTAGGAATTTTTCAAGGAACATGGAGTCATTTTTGGTGAAACCGCATAGTGACGTCACAGCCAGCAAGCAATCCCCTTACCCGCTCGTGGCTGAAAGGTGGGATCTATGGTGCGACACTACTTCTACTAGGAGAATAACCTGGAAAAACGGGGTGTGTGGCTTTGTATGCTATGGAACCGTGCTTGATGCTATTGGTATTAAAGCCACGCACCCCTGTTTCCAGGTTCCTCTCCAGGTAGGCAAGTAACTACCGTGCCCCCTCAAACGAGGACACATTAGAGTGTTTTGGCCACACCGGATTCTCAAATTTCGAGCTCAAAATTTGAGTTCTTGGCTGCGCTGAAGATCGATTTAAAAAGGTATGGCTCGAGAGCTTGCACCTTTCCCGGGGAACAATCTGCGCGAAAGCCACCGAGAATTGTGTGGGAGCCACAGGATCAACTTGATTAGCAGTGGGGACCTATACCCCTAACAGACTAGCTACGCGGCTGCCAAGAACTCAAATTTTGAGCTCGAAATTTGAGAATCCGGTGTGGCCAAAACACTCTATTGAGTACAATAGTTGATTGGAATCTTTGAAGATAACTGCAGATGTTACGAAGCGAAAGGAAAAAGGAAAAACATCTCGCAGATCCTTCGCTTGGGCCTCTAGCGGCGATAAATTAAATCTATGAAATAACCCAAGCGGAACCTTGAAGAATTTCATTCTGCTCCGCACTTGAGATCGAGGAACGAACCCAGTAATCACCAACCGTGCATCCACAACCACTATTTTTGTTGTGGCAGTAATAACGGAGGTCGTTAGGAAGGTCCTCAACCGATAGGTACGTACCCTCTAACCCACACAGGCAGGCGGTAGAAAATTTCTCCCACGGGCAAGCTTCATCAAGACTGACCCTTTACCCAGGTTGCCCAGTGATGGAGTTCGGATAGATGTTGTTTATCCTGATACCCAATTTATCGAAGAAAGAACCCCCTGGACCTGATCTCCATGGGAATTTGGGATCGAAAAGCCCTAGCAATGCGAAATTCTGGTTTTCTTCCGTGGCGCTCTGTTGGTTTTTCGTCTTCCAGCTCCCTCCCTGCTGACGAATTTGACTTTGTCTCTACCTATCACATCTTCTGTGTGACTTGACATCTCGATGCGTATTCGCACACACGGAAGATCCCACCTCAGCACTGTTGGCTTGCACCAAGTAACTGCAGCCGCAAGATCAAAATCAAACCTGTTACCTGTCCTTTTATTGGTGGTAGATATCTAGAGTACATGTATCGCTACGGGCTTCCCGCGGAGCGCTCGGGTACCTGCTCCTGCTGCAGGTTAGCGTGAGGAAAAAGATCAACTAGAGTACATATTAAGCCACCCTAGCTCCCTACTCGGCAGTGGGACATATGTTGATAGCTTAAGAGCTCACAGAAGCTCCGATTTAGTGCCTTGAGGCCGTGATGCTTTGCCCAAACTCTTTAAACTACAGTGCCGTTAACAGTTAGCAATAGATTTATGTCATAGCGTACGGTTGGCCCAGGCTGGCGTTCCACTTTAACAGCTAGGTGTAATACGGTACCAACGGAGGGGAATTCCAGCGAATCAGAGGGTCTAGACGGATATGTTCTCCCGTAATACGGTTAGCTCCATGTTAAAGACACTCGGCGGCTAAACCATTTCATGAATGATCACTCGATAGCTTTGGTAAGCAGGTTGCTCCCAGGAACGGGAAAAGGTTGTTGGAGATCATAACTTGATGGAAGAGATCCCCATGAGTGCATCGTGCAAGTGAGGGAAGAGAGAGATATGCATACAAGAAGTCAGTACATCCCGTAGTGATCATGGGTTATCATTCGTAGTTTGCTGACATTAATAGTTCATCAAGAACCATACCCTTTACAGTCATGGATAGGGTTAAGGTTAGTCTAGGGGTATGGTCATGGGATTGTGGCCACCCTCGCTTCTTGGCAGGAACACACATGCGTTATAATTGTTCGATCAATAACATAAGATCACTAATATCGAGTGCTACGGTGTACGGCAAGGGAGATGGAGAAACCAGGGCCTACTGACAGGGCTCTGTGGCCAATCCAAATGCTAGAACCTTCCTCAAAAACCCTAGGGAGCCAATAGCAGTCCTAAATCTTGAGTCTCATGTTTCTCGATCTTTTTTACCGCGCACTGTAGAAATATGAATAAGTTTAGAAATCGGTAATCCCTCAATATAGGTCCGTTATGATTAAGTTGTCATCCCTTAAGCTTGTCAGGAAAACCACAAATTATTTAGTCTTGATCAAATGCTCCGATAAGTGGATAGCTGTGTGATTAAAAGAAGTGTCGCTGCTGTTATTCTGAATCATGACCATAGTAAGTCGATAATTCATGAGTCTGCTTCGGATCCCCTTGAAATTTCTGTGTACAGTCTCGTTAGAAAAGTCTTGGCACTCCTCGTCTCAGTTAAGCACGACTGTCGACAGATTGAGACTATAATTTTTGTAGAAGATAGTTATGTGAGGTAGTTAGACGCTATTCAGCATCTGAGGATCTCCATAGTTTTCTACCCTTTTGAATTACTGTTTTCTAGTTCGATTCGTAGCTATTTAGTTTATTATCAACGATTAGTAGGGTGCCAGGATTTTGCGAACGTGACTGTACACAGAGGGCCATTGCCGAGGGAAGTGCCGCGTTTGCGCAAGCGTCCAGGTGTTGAGATATTGTCCCCCCACTTTAGCTCTCGTACCCCTTTACCTAGAAAAACGCGACTGCTGTATAGTCGTTCACGGGGTGATAGTGAATACCGTAGTATTTGGTGAAATTCGTTCCGGCGCTAGTGGGTAAGACATGCATATAATCTGTTAATACTCTACGTTTATGATGCCGCTGGGGGGTTTTTGGCGGAAAATCATGGAGAATTAACACGTCCTATGCATGTCTTACCTACTAGCGCCGGAACGAATTTCACCAAATACTATGGTACAGGATGTTGACGAACAGGGTTTTCTGTGAGAAAGAAAATTGCCAAGCCGCGGATCTGGGCGGAAACTTCTAGTATTTTATTGGCCTAAATCCCCCTGTTCGTCAACACCCAGTGTTCGCTATCATCCCGTGAACGACTGTATAGTACATACAGCGTACGGCAAAAAAGATCGAGAAGCTAGGGCCTACTGATAGGGCCTTGTAGCCAATCCAACTGCTAGAATATTCCTTGAAAACTCTGGGGAGCCAATAACAGCTCCAAATCCCAAGTCTCACGTTTCTCAATCTTTTTGGCCATACGCTGTACACGTAAGCACATACATTGTAACCAATTTTTTAGATGCCGATTGCATTGGCTTGATCCAGTGCTACTACCCAGTAATAGTTTAATTAGCCGTAAAACGAAGGAAAAGCAGGGCTTGAACTTAATCCCTCGTGATAACCTTAGTCCTGCTGCCGAAAAAGACGCCGTGAATATGTCTTGAGGGCTATCCCGCTACACACCTAAAAATAAAATTATTCACAAACCATCACTCGTTTCCAGCAACTGAAACTTGTTGGGATATTAGATAGATAGATAGATAGATTAATCATACACGCATGTTGGGATATTAGGTACGAATAAGACCGATTGTTTATACTGCTTGCTTCTCTAGAGGTTGGCAGTGCTCCCCGTCTATATACTTAGCAATACCTTTCCAGAACCCTGGATGCCCATATACTCAGGCCCGTGTCTCTCACTAATTTAGGCCCCCAAAGCAATGCCCGAAGGGCTCCGCATTAGGAAGCTTCTCCAACAAAACCACTATCTAAGCCAATAAGTACATGTGCATGTGGTTTAGGAGAAATAAATAGCCAGTTCACTCTCTGTCGGGCTTTAAATTCTGCTGCCTCTTTTAGCTCTTTCCCCCTGATTTTTTTACTTTTTTTTACCTGGTAGAACTCTTCATCTTCTGAACAATAGAGATAGTATGAGTCCCTTTCGTTCTGTCAGGGTTTAATATTAAATACAAACAGAGCAACCTTAAATACACGCGTACCTTATCCATTCTAAAGCATTTGCATTGTAAAATTCAGACATTGCTAGTCTCCGAAACATCGATATTCTCCAGATAATCCTCCTCAGTCGTATTAGCATACCTACTCCACCTTCTAATCTTCTTCCCATGCTTACGAAACAAAATCGGTATTGGTGCTAGCACTGTTGCAATAATGCCCAGCAGTGTACAAGCCCAGCTAATTTCAAAGCGCTGCAACATCGCTCTTGTCAATAATGGGAAACCAGCACCGAAGAGCGAGATGACCATGGTACTTGTAGCTAAGGAAGTATTAGTAGTTGTTAATGATTCTGGAATCCAGAAGGAACTTACCGAGTGCTGAATTGGTGTATTTTGTATACACGTCAATAATATAGTTCAATCCTTGGAGATATATCATTAAGACTCCGACTCCAATGGGTATGCCAGCGATCACCTGGGGGACCCAAGTGATATGCGGAGAACTAGTCCAACCGAACCAGAACATGCCGATGGGGAATATCACGGCACCAATAATCTAAATTGATGTAAATATCAAGGTTCTCGAACGTGCCACGGTTGGATAGTGTTGTACCATGAGTGGTAACCTCTCTTCTGGAATCACTTTGCCGGTTTCTCGAATCTTTTTCTTAAATCTAGTTTTCGTGAAAGAGATAACTATAGCACAACCAATGAATACTCCAACTGCTATACCAAGAAAAGGAAGCGAGCCGACCCCATCGCTATAACCTCGTTGTTCTTGAAAGGAAATAGGGTAAGCTTCGAAAAAGAGATAGAATATACCATCTGCTTCCTGATTAGTTTGCCCTTGATTAATTAGATATGACCACAAGTGACGCACAGATGAACCCGACGTAGAGTGTAATAAGTGATAATATGGGCTCATAGAAGAACATCTCTAAGCTCTGTTAAAAATCGAGACGAATGAGTTCGTACGTGTGCGATCAGTGTACCTACTGATAGGCTGTAGAAGATAATTGTCCAAAATCTCTCTCGCCGTGTGCTCTTTCTCGTCGAGTTCTGAGTAAAACCCCCACTGCTTCTTCTCGTGTCGAAGCCTTTTCGCCCTTTGTTGTAAGATGAGAGGAGCATACGATTCAGAGATGCAGAAGAGTCCGATGATAAAGAAGAAGAAAGCTATTATGGCTGTGACCCAAAAAGCCCACCGCCAACCAAGATAACTTTTAGTTATAAAGCCACCAGCGATAGGACCAATTAATGGACCCAAGAAAATGGCACCTAAACAAGAGGACAACAGCCTTGGTCAATCAAAATTGGTTATAGTACTACTTTGCCTTTCGCGACATGAGATAGTCACGGTTTTGTACCTGAAAAAAAGCACGCTGCCACCGTACGGTTCACAGGGTTCCAAATATCTGCTAGTGCACCTCCTACAATTGCCAGCGGCGCGGCCCCAAAAACGCCGCCAAAAAACCGACATACTAAGATGGTCCGAAGATTTTGCGCCACAGCTACTGGAATCTGAAAAATTGCAAATATAAAGAATCCAACTAAAAGTGGCACCTTTCTACCATAAAGTTCTGAAGAAGGACCCCTGTAAATATGTTAACTCTAACACTGGTAGTAGCGACTATAATGATGTAAACGAACCATATTGATGGCCCTAAAAAAAACCCTAGAACAAATAGGCTTACCCCCAATATCGAAAGTTCCTGACCTACTCCAAATTTCTTCGTAACTGGTGCGTTTACTACTGAAAACACGCTACTTGAAAACGTGACTATGAAGGTCAACATAGTTAGAAAAAACGTCTGTATATACTTTCTACTCAACTTCCAATTCATTGGATGTTCGGGGTCTTCCACGTCAGTGAATTTTATCAGTAATGAGTTTTTTTCTTCCTTCCTCGGGATTTGTAGCTGCAATTGTGGCTCAGGATCCTCCATTCGAGTGATAGCCGTTAGATTACTAGGACATTCTAATCGCCCTCGTGATCCTTCAGGTTGAGTGAATATTGTGTTTTCCGAAGATGGACTTTCGAGGAAGGATCTTTCGAGATCTGTGATATCTCTGCTTCGGATTTCGGTGCTGCTTGCGAGGCTAGAACTATATCGATAGAACGATTCTCCTTGGCCATATGTGGATTCATGTCTTTGAACCGAAGTTACACAAGGACTCTGCATGGTTATAAGTGTATGATCTTGCGCGTCCTGAAAGAATCCCCTCGAGATCTCAGTTTCGGGCAGTGGTGGGTGCTCCGCCGGGGTTATGGCTAATACGCTGTTGCGTCTACTCTGACCACTTGATCTTGGAGCAAGGCGATTGGTAGTGGAGTTCAAGGCACAGTCCTCTTGTCCGTGATCATGAAAGAGATCGCTTGATTGAGAAGAAGCAAACGAAAGAGGTCGGCTTGTATTGGATTTTATTTGCAGGGTGTGTAATGGACTCGAGGATTGACTAGAGTGATGTTTCTGCAAGGTGTTTTCAAAAGCCAGTTCTTGCCTCCGGAGGCTCTCTTCGACAGATGGTTGGCAGAGGAAATTATAGAGAGTAGTCATATTTCTGCTTTGAAGCCCGTTTTCGAGGTCTTCTTGATCTGTAGAGCTGGTGATGCTTTCTTGGTAACAACTACTGGCTGATGATGACGGTGAGTTCGAATACGATAACTGAGTCTGGCAAGCTGCATCATGTAGGCTACTGGGAGGTGGTGAATTGGAAGGCGTCTGTGTTTGGCAAGCTGCGTTATGGAAACCATGCCCAGGGCCGAAATCTGGGAATGAGTCTGGAGGATTGGGGAACTGCGAAGGCATGGCCCATAGAGTTTTGACTTCTGCAAAACCGATTCCGATGTTACTGAATGCACCTGGCCATGGCTGGGAAGAGAGATTTTGCCATCATACATGTAGGTATCATGGCTTCGGCCTGACACAGAGCCGAGGCTAAAAATGCCGCTAATATGAGTTTGACTTGTCTCTCTGGAGCTATTGGAATTCAAGGATTTCGCTTATCTTTCAGGATTTCTAGCTTAAACGTTTTCACCGTTGCATATAGATACATGTAGCCCAGCTAGTTGACGATGGCCATATTATCTTGAGTGCTATATAGACTGTAATTACATGTAGTTGCTTATGCATGTATCCATGTAATGCACATGCGTCCATCCCTGAAGCCTGGCTGATCTCGTAATACCACCTTTCTTGATGGAAGTACATGTACATGTACCTATACCATTGAAACATTTCTCTGATTACATGTATATAGAGCCGGATCATAATATACAATACTAGCGCGTGCTAATTCTTGCTATAAAATTTGCCCTAATTTCACAGACTACAGCTCATCCTTAAAACTTCCTCTCATACCATTGCCGTCAAGCCCTTTCTTCACTAGACTGCTGACCGCTTCAAATACCACCTGAGCAGCAGCTAGCGCTGTAACCTCTGCACAATCATAAGCTGGTGCTACTTCGACTATATCCACCCCCACGACATTTAGCCCTTCGACACCCCTCAAAATCCGAATCAGCTCCCTAGTTGTCCAACCTCCCGGCTCTGGTGTCCCAGTCCCTGGGGCAAGACCAGGATCAAGGACGTCAATATCGATACTCAAATACACAGGAATTTCAGTACCCAGGGTAGACATGATTTTCTTTATAATTCCGTGCACACCAATGTCGTCGATGTCGTCAGTTGAGATACGCTCCCAGCCCATGGAAGTATCATCGGTATAATCTTCCCAGTTGTCACCAGAAAGACGGGTGCGGAGGCCGGCGTGGACGTTTTTAGTGGAGTTGAGGAGAAGGCCTTCAGTGTAGGCAAGGTGAAACATTGAGCCGTGGTTAAAATACGACTGCTTAGAGGGCCAATATGAAGGGAACTTAGAGGGATGCCAGGTATCAAGATCTAAACATTTCGTATATTATCAGCCTTACCAGAGCTTAGGATGGGAATCTAGGAGACAGACGGGCGTCGAAGTGCAGCACAGCGACAGGGCCATAGACATCCTTCAAAGCCCTTAACGTCGCAAGCGCAATCGAATGATCACCACCTAATGTGACGAGTATTGGCCTCTCTCTACCATTACCCCCGCGTTTGCCTGCTGATGCAGAGAAGTAACTTTGCCTTCCAAGCAACTCTCCAAATGCCTCCGTCATTTGCCGCAGTGCCAATTCGTTATCGAACGGTGTGATCGGTACTATACAAAATTGAACTAGGTTACTCGCTGGCGAAACTCATATGTGATCAAAGAACCATACTGTCGCCACAATCGATAATACGAGGCCAAGAAAGATACTACCGCTGTTAGATTTCTGCAGTTAAGAGATCGTCTATGAACTGACCGGATTGACCCCCGCCCTGGCGTTGAAGCTTCTAAACCCTGTTTGCCTCGCAGAGGCAGCTCTAATAGCTTTTGGCCCAAACCTTGCGCCTGGCCGATAGGTCACCGCCGTATCGAATGGCGCGCCAATTATAGCAATGTCAAACTTTTCGTCTAGATTGGTTAAGCACTTGACGTGGGGTAGATGGGCAAATGTTGATATTCCCGAAAAAGCATACTATTTACGTCCGCTAGTTACTCAATGCCTGAATTTCTCAACTAAAAAAAACAACATTCTGTGCATTAAATATAGAGGTGTATTATACGTCAACTTCCCATTTCTTTCGTAATTCTTCTAACCTTCCAGCTTGTGTTCCCGCTGTCTCCTCGACATGGTGCTCATGGCTGTGGCAGAGGATCCTTGAGAATAGCAGGAACAGCAGGGTATATCGAGAAGGGAGGTTCTGGAGTAACATTTTGCTACGATGAACAGTTACGGATGTGGGGATATCCGACTTTTAATACCCTTGTTGGTGAGCTGATAAGCTGATAACAGTGTTTCACAGAGCCGCATATGCCAAGCTTGCTGCAAGGCTACTTACTGAGAATATCAGTAGCAACCAATTCCACATTTTGAGTGGTCACAACACACAAAACAGGCTGAAACTATAGGTTTAGGCGTAATTAGGACCGCTACAAAATAAATCATGAAGTTGCGGTGGTTAGGAGCTGATTGTGGGTTAAAAAGCCGTGTCGCAAAATAGGGATGTTTGCTATCAAGGTTTATCCAGATCATAGACTCTATTTTTCGGCGAGTGCATGTATGCTCTCCGGGGCGTTCCGTCTCGCATGAAATTGCTGGGTACTTGTTGCGACCTCTAGATGTATAGGATAAATCGCGAATTTATGTAAAAGAAGTATCTAGGGTTTGATCATATTAGCTACATATACTCTGCCTTTCGATACCCATCAATTCCTAGTTAGCCTGTTTCCGGGTCTGGTTTGACTCACCTGTTCGACCTTGTCTTACAGCTAGGTTGCTCTGTACTTAAATCCAAGCACACGTGTATTTTAGATAACAGACAAAAACAGCTGTCTAGGTGTCTGAAAAGTTTTAGTTGTATTTTTTTAGGGCCCCATAGCCTAAGTTTGAAATCGTTCCTAGCTTAAGTCTTGGTGGTCTCGTGCTTAGAAGCCAACGGTAACGGGGATGGGGATGAGTCTAAGGTCGTGGATATATAAGTTGATTCTGCGTCACTCCCTCGTTTTATCATTTCTTCCCCTCATCATCATCAAGAGAAACCTCCCTAGTTCCTGATTCCCATCAACTTTCCTCCTCTTTTTATCCGTATAGTCTTAGATAACAACTTTTCCATCACGATTCCTGTTGCGATTGGCTCCCCATTTGTTCCTCCCTTAATTTTTTACGTTTGATAACTAAAACAATTTCACATTCAGCCAGCACGTGATTCCCTTGTTTCTGCTTTACATGCCACAAACCAGAAAGCTAACACCTAATCTATTTCCAATAGTAATGGGTAAAAAGGCCTTAAATCCCGAATGGCTTCAGGGACAAAACATCTGGGCTCAAGAAAGTTTTGCTCCAGCTAGTTCTCAGGGTCCCCCTACAGGAGCGGTAGTGCTTCATGAAGCCTTCCTAGATTTTCCAAGTACATCATTAACCGGAATGCCTGGAGTTTTCTCTCGTTCACCGGAACACAAGGACTTGGAGCAGCCATTCCCCATATCACATCAACAAGGGTCATATGATCTAGCTGTTGAAGACATCCCTCTCTCAGCCAACAAAATCGTTCGCTACATCATATATCCATCTTCGGATATAACAGTGATCCCCATGAGTCTCAAAAGTAACAACTACTCAAAAATCCAATTCACAAATGACTCCGTCGATGTACAGGATACTGTGTACTCTCTCCAATCTAGGAAAGGAGGAATATCATTAATTTCTGGTCTTAGCGTAAGCATAAAACTAGATCTGGTGGTCTGGGATTTCGAAAGGTTTACGCGTGAGGGCGGTATTTACGGAGGTGCTGCTCGAAAGTTTCAGATCGACGGAGCTGTTTTGCTTGATCCAAAACTTCCAGACCAATTCCGCCCATCCAAATCTCCGGTTTGCCTGCTTGGCATGGATTTCATCATGAAATATCCATATCTTCTATTTGAACCCAAATACGATGCCCGGGGCGAAATTGATTTTATACTCGCCCGAGGTCCGTTGGTGTATCGACCTTATGGTATCTCTACAGAGGTCAAAGGGAAGCTTGTTGTCCACATCTCTGCGTGTTACGATGCAGATACAGGCCGAATTGGGTGCGGTGTCTTTTTCAAATCTGGATCTATTTTGAACTCATTTTCGGGGGTAAGTAAATATGATAAGGATGGGAATAAGCATGCAAAACAGCTGTGGGAGCGTGGTATATTGATGGGCGTGATTAAGGCTCTACATATTGTTGGAGCTTTCCCAGCTGGTCACAAGTTTACAGACGTAATTGTTAGGACCGGGAGTCCTCCTATTAATTCCGAATTGTCACAGATACAGCTCACTAAAGACGACCTTCAGAAAAACTCTAGAGAGGATGGAAATGACGAATTTTTGAAAAATAGGCTTTCTTGCCCTTTACCCAATCGTGATTTGGTGACGTATATCTATCGCCAATTCATTCGTAAACAGCCTGGGATTAGGATTCGATTTCATGGATTTAGCACTAACGAGAATTACGACGCCGTGGAGGCCGCAGGAATATTGGCCTCAGCAGGTGCCGAGATGGAAGAATTCCATATGGAAAACGAAGTAAAGAGTGTAAATGCTCACAAATTCTCAGATTATTCTATAAGTCAGTTCAGGGGTCATAAACACACCAGGCCTCACGATATCACTCTACTAAATCACCACAGTGGCTTTGTGAGCCAATCTATCTACGCCAGTCTCGGGCTTGACGGTTATTTCCACATTCCTAAAGAAAAAGCCCACATAGCATTAAAGGCAGCAGATAATAAAGCGTGCTTGAGTTTATCTAGGGAAGATGTGGTTTTCTCGTTGGGATATGCGCCTTGGGAAGGGGAAATTGCTGCTGAGCCGAACGGATTTCTTGATACTAAGAATTATGAATATCACGCAATCTCATCAAAGGGTGATTTTAAGACGCTTAGTGGAATTTTGGGGGAAGATACAGCCAAAGAGTTAAAGGCTTACTTGAAGGAAAATCCTAAGTTTAACCAAGAAAAGGTTTTACAGATTATCCAAGGTTCCAAAAGGGAAATTAAAGTTCATGAATTCCTTTCAATGCAAACTAAGGAGTATCGCGAAGGATATTTAAAAGAGCTGGAGCGGATGGGGCTTGAGAAGGGCTGGAAATTTTGCAAAGACAAAAACTGGAACGGATATTTGAGAAGGAATACAAGGATTTATAATATGAGTAAATATTGGATGCAGCCGCAAGGTAGAGGGGAGATGCAGATGGGAAGTAGGTGTTTTACTTTGAGCGATGAGAACAAGTTGAGCTCCTGGGGTGAAAAAAAAGGTGCCGAAAAAGTCGGGTATGCAGGGAGGGAACAGGGGAGGGAACAGAAGGAGGGGATATTTCGAGGGAACATTGGAATTGAGCTTATTGATGTTACAAAAAGGGTGGGGATATGCAGTCAGACCAATGGGGAACATAAAGAACCTTATAGTAGACCTCAACTCGAGAAATTTGCTGAGGTTAAAGGGTCTGATACTAACGTTGGCTCGGATCCTAGTAGCGACTCTAATCCTAATAGTTTACTTCCTTACCACTTGCTTGGTGGCAATTGCAACTATGATTCGAAAGAAAGCTCCCACGAAATTAGAATCAAAAATTCGGTAGACACCAAAAAGCTTCACAACTCCAGAGACCCACCATACGTCCCTGTGATTGACTGCACTTCGGACAAGATAGAGCATATGGGGATTGGGGCTAGAGTGGCTGCCAGGCGTCGTAATGACCCACAGCGGCAACATGATCCACATGTTACCTTTTTAAATAGGATTCCCGATAGCGACGATAAAACAGAAGATAACAGTGGTTCAGACTACAGATACGATGTGAGTGATAGCAATGATCATTCTTCTGAGCTATGGTTGGACTTCGAGGACTCCACAGATTCTGGTGATTCAAGTTATATTACCTATTTTAACCAGAAAAAGAAGGATTATGCGAGGAATCTCGATTCGATGAACACCTCCCAACAGTGGAGACCGCGGTTCGGCATTGGGTCGGCCACGGTAGCGGGTATTGCGAACGAAGGAAGTTTTAAGTTGGAACACAAAGAAAGCGAAGGGAAAGGAGCAAAAGGATTGATGCCTCATATTCCCGGAAACAACAAGTCAAATATTGGTGTTGAAAGAGTGGAGGACAAATGGCCCCCATTTGATTGGATGCTCCAGAATTTTCAGGAGGAATGCCCAGTCATTACTGTGTAGGATGATCACGTACACGACAGATAAGACAGTTGCCTGGAAGGATCCGCATCGACATAAGAATCTCTAGGGAGAGTTCATAGGAAAAGTACATTTTTTTCTGTTGATTCGAAGATGGGGGACACGTTGATAGCTGCCTCCTTTTCCTTTCTGCCTATTCTTCCTTTCACGAAGAGCTATTGAGTAGGTTACTTGGCTGTTCGCTGATATGATAAACACTAAAAGACTAAAACCTGCAATATATCGTTAAACTGATCAAAAAACAAATGCATGCATGTTCTACATCTTATAGCTTTGAGTTTGAAGACTTGTAGTGAAACTGATCATGGCCCCAAACCCAAATTAGTTGCCTGCGCAATGCTTCTGGTAACCTGCACTTGTTTTATATGGACCAAAAAACATACCAATATAGATGGCAGCGAATTTTCAAACCTAGCTCTACTAACAGGAGGTAGAGAATAGCCTTCAGGAAGTATAACTACCAAAGTGGTTAAATCCCTATAATTATATCGACAATAATGAAGCATTAGAGGCATATAAACAGTGCCCCCAGTTCTTCTTTTGTTCACCAACATGTATAAACCCAACCTTATGACTGCCCTACTATATCCTAATAATCTAGGGCCCCTGGGTCGATCATAATATCATTCCCAAATTTCTAGACACATGTATGTACCTCCTTTACTCACTCCAAGTAAACCAGAAGTACTAAAAACAGCCCTTACCTAAATCCTCTATCAAATTATTTTACAACACCCTTATCGTTCTGCAAACAAAACAAAAATTCGCTGTTTCCTCCTCAAAAGGTACTCAAGTAAAGATCGTTATTTACTTCTTGGGGGTCTGATCCCAACCAGTTTTATTAGTTCCTTCAACCTCATATTCTTGTTCTCTTGGATCATCATTGACGACCTTGCGTCCAGATCCAATAACAGTGCCCTTGACAAGTTGGCCCATTTGATCCAGTTTATGGTTCCTCATGAGCAGTCCCATCGGCAGCATCGGAACACAGACACAAACAGCAATAATAAGCAGGATCTTCATCGTCTCATCGTATGCTCTAATAATCGCAACTCTTTCCGGCGTCCCCATTGCATATGTCTGCGCATGTACCGCAGACCCAAAAATCTGCTTAAGGTCCCCCTTGGCGCTTTCTGGAAGATACTCTGCGAGTTTATACTGAATATTATAGCTCCACACAGCACCACTGATCGCACTCCCTACGGCACCACCGATCGATACAATTGTTAGAAATAGCGCTGTTGCTAACCCGACTTCTTGGTGTAAGGATGAAGCTTGCACACCGAGCTGGGCGGGGACGTTTGTCATGCCTCCGCCGATACCGACGACGATTTGGGTCCATACGATTTGTGCAGTATTGGAGTCGGAATTGCGGTAGCGGAGCATTAGACCGATCCCCATCATGTATATGCAGATTCCGACGATGAGGTAGTATTTGTAGTGGGCGGTATACTTGATTAGAAGAGATATGACAATTGAGGAGACGGTGGAGGCGAAGGAGAATGTCTACGGTTATAACTCAACATAATTCTTGGTAAAAGGCGATGTAAGGTCTTAGGAGGGGAATTTTACTAAAGTTATACGGCCAGCTGCTACACTACCTGTGTTCCGCGCGACCTGGAGGTAGGAGTAGAAGTACGGTTGGAGCGAGAGGTAATAAGCCACTATATCCATTGTTAGTAATTGCTACTATTTCATTAGATATGTATATTTGTAAGGTGGGCTCACTGAAGTAGAAGAACCCGAGCACGCAACCTGCCATCACTGTCCTATCCTTAAACAACCGAAGTGTTAATAATGGAGTTGGCGCCACCTTTTCCCACATCTCCCACATCGGAAATACGATCAAGCAGATACCGCCGACGACTGTTTTTTTCCAAGAACTAATCAGTCACACACTCCACCATTATAAAATTCGATTCAAAGCGAGTGTTAAGATTAGCTTACCAATTGCTGCGACAAGACTAGGATTTTCCCACTTCCCGACAGCTGTTCCAGCCAATGTCAATGGTACCAATACCAAACTGAAGCCAGCGACAAGCAACAATAGCCCCATCACGTCCAATTCTGTCCACATGCATGTCAAGAACTTGCCAACGCCTTGGGATTTCCATGGGTATTCCGGGACTAAATCAGCTTTATACGCCTTCCGTTGGTTGATCCAGAGGGATATAAAGAGCGGCAGCGAAAGCACAGGAGTAATAATTGCCCTAAAGAAACCCCACAGCCAAGCCATCAACAAACGAAAAACATCGAGAGAAAAAAGAGTAAAATACATACCACATGCCATACCCCCACCTCCAAGGACCTGCCCCCAGCTTCCCAGCAATTTCCGGCCCAATCCAAACTGTGACCAAAAACGGCGTATCAGGCAGCGAAGAGAGCAAAGCCCGATTCAAAAAGTCCGAAGTATCCGCTATAAAAATCTGCTGCAATATCCTTAACCCAGTCGAGCCAGCGGCATAGAAGATTTGGGCACTGGCGTAGGCACCAATGCTTTGGGACGCGGCTTGTTGTACGTAGCCTAAGATGTACAGGATCATGGAAATTGCGAATGCTTCTGTGCGCCCGAATACGTCGGCGACTTTGGCCATTGGAGGTTGGATTACGGCTATATTTATGTTTGAGTATTTCTAGCAAAAAGAGAGTAGCTTGATGGGGTCGGAAGGGGAGTTCTGTACCATTAAGGACGCTGCCAATAACTCCCACGGTAGCAAGTAGCGAATGTGATGAGAAAGATGAAGTCGCATTGTAGGCGAGTAAACTAGTGACCTGGATATCAAGCGATGTACAAAACGCCATGAGGAACATTCTGAGACCATTTCAAATATTTTTTGTCAGCTCACAAGCAAGTAATTCTAGCAGATATCTCCAACAAACCCAGCATAGGCAATATAAAGCGACTGTCTCGTCCATGTCATTGCCACGGCTTCCGCCTTTATCACACCAGTTTGCGTAACAACACCATCTGACCTGCCCTTCGAGCCTTTTTTATCGAATTCATCGTGATTGTGAGATTTTGTTGCTTGCTCAAGATCGTTGGGCTTCATTGCTACCAGTTTGTGGCAGCTCACGATCGTCGAGGTCGAGGGCCTCTGTTCAGTAAAGACTGTGAACGAACAGTCCCGTTTATCAGAGGCCGTACAAAATGTAAGTGCAGTTGCAAGATGTTAGGAGCAATATATCTGGGAAGAAAAATCTACGTGCTAGCGAAGGCAGAGAGTACCAGTTTTAATAACCACCAAACCCTCTTTCCCCCAGTCCCACAGCTACAGGGCTAGCTGCTAACTAAAGAAAAACAAGGTGAAATGTTTCCAATCTCTCCAAAACCGGCCGCTAGCCCCAACTCCCTCATCTCTAATAGTTGGGATCCTCTCCCAAAGAAGTAATGGATGACGTTGACAGCGGTTTGGAATTCACCTACTATTCTCGGATCAGATAACGCATCCGCTATTACCGGCAGCTAGCGGCTTTCTTGGCCCACTTAGAGCGGGTTTCAGTCCGCTTATCAGGTTGATCAACTACTCGTGCAATTCCACAACACAAATGATCCGAATCATGGGACGAACGCAACAGTATAAAAAACGCTTCTCGCAGAGATTCTTAAATGTTTGGCTCACATATCTATGCCCTCCTTATCGCGCTACCAATTTCGCGGGTTATTCGACGGAAAACTTATACTCTACTGAGCTGCGCTTAGAGTTCAAAACGGGAGATCCTTGAAATTGGCGCGCAATCTGATAACCTTGTTTGCTGGGATTAGCAAGCGCCATGACAATCTGATATGATTAATGGCTTATCAGATTGCGAAATCAACCACATCTTTGATCTTCTAGCGTGGATAAAAAAAAATTTGCTTCTAGTCTGCTCATCAATTCGCGTGATAATCTTGATCTCAAAGCCTTATTTACTTCGCTAGGTCTACGTAGTTATTTCGTTGTAGGCAGGAAACTACCTAGCGTGAAAACGAGCAAAGGTTTCTCTAGGCTAACTACAATGCACGAGTATCAATATATCAAAGCGTCATCCAAAGGTAGAAAGATTTTACAACCACCCACTTATAATAAATCAAGGTGGATATTTTACGGTTGGAGATACAAAGGACTCTCAATTAATGTATTAGAGTAACTCTACTGCATATATGCAATCCAAATAAGATTTGAGAATGGGCTGAGCCGTCATATTATACCCAATTAATAGCCCAGTCATATCCCAAACCCTTCTAATCTCGCATCAACCTGCCTCAGCTTTTGAGCTAATAAGAGGGAGGGTCTAGGGCGATACTAACAATCGTCAAAAATTTCCAACAAACAGCTAAGCTATCTGATACACGCCCAAATACACTCAGTTGGGTGGTAAACTATTTAATCCTCTAAGGATGAATCGCCACTAGCACGTCTACAGTAGCAAAAAACTGTAACCGTACTTAGCCTCAACTTCAATCACTAACCCACATACTGTAAACTTCATCCATACTACCGCGCACATGGACTAGTTTGTTGGGTTATCACTCCCATAAAAGCATAGAGGCAGGGCTTTTTCTAGTTGCGGAAAAAGCAAAAAATACGGAGGATGCCCCAGTTATTGGGTCATAGCTTCTTGCACACTAATCAATCACGGAAGCGATCGAGGATAGTGATACGGCACGAGGGTAGAAGTAATGACGAGAATGAGTTGGCAGGAAGGGGGTATGCCGAGTAGAACTGTTAGGAGCCATATGGGGAAAAAAAATTTCAGTTATTTTCATTCTATTCTTCCTTTGATTATTTTATTATTTTATTTTTATTATTTTTATTATTTTCTTGTCTGTTGTAAGATAGTTACAACAAGTCTAAAGGGGAACTGGGCTATGTGGCCACGGAGGAAATGAGGGGGAGGGGAAGGGGTTTTCTCCCTTCGAAAGCACCACGTATATATGTATTATCATAGCTCAAGTGCTGGTTACAATTAACGAGTCAAACTAAACTAAAATAAAAACCACTGAGTAATTATACACGATCACCCAAAGCGCGAGAAAGAGCTTGCTAGCAACATCGACACGAAAGCAGAGAAAGAGAGACTGTGTTTGACGAACAAATGTGAATAAAGCATACAGATCATACGATGAAGAACAAATAAGTATAAAACAATGAATGTGGCCTTCATTAAGCTAGGTGCATCAACGTTGTTACTTTTATATAGTGCGGTGCCAAGCCACGAGTGATGACATACAGATGCGTCGAATTAGCCAGCAGACAGCAGTCGTTTTACACTAAAATGGGGGTATTTCGGTGAGCCTTCTCAATGACTCTGAATTAGGTATAAAAAAATTGGAACTTAATAGTATAATGGATCCGGGTCCGGCCAATTCAAACATCCGATCCACTTCATTCCAGAACGCGTCGTCGGCCGCTAAAAAAATCAGAGACTGTATGAGGTAAGTTACATAGTCAAATCCCTACCAATTTTAGCCCAATTTTAGACCTTAACCACTCCCTGAGCCCACTAATTCGCGAAAGTCGGACAAAAAAATTACCAAAAAATAAGAAAAGCTTTGACATGGAATTACCATCACCCAGATCAAGGGAATTATCAATGTTTTCTTTCATTAAAAAGTGGCTATTTTGGTCTAAGATGGCTCTGTCCGCTGACTAATTTAACGCCTCTGCACGGTCATTATATTGCTTCGATTTGCAAACTAATGCGAAAACACCATCGCATACATCAAGGGCATGACCAACCCGTAAAAAAATCGATAGAGAGCCCAATATCAGGCCTGTTGAGGAGATGCAGTTCCTACAGAAGGATTACCGGCTTCGCTTAGGAATCTATGTTACATATAATCACAATCCTCTCATCATCGTTTATAAAGTACATCATTCCCATCATGAAGTAGAGAGCTTTTAATTTTTTCCACCGTAACCAAGTCCAAAAAAAAAAAACCAATCTAATAATTTTAGTATTTTAGTCTAATACTCAAAATCATCATCCACACCCTTGCTCTTCTTACCACCATTCATCACCACCTCCTGCCTCTTATACATTTCCGCCACCTGACTACTACTCGTCGCATCTTCACTATTCTTATCATCTCGAACCTTAATAAACCTCGGAAACCGAAGAGAAATACCCCTGCCCTTCCCTGTTTCATCTGCCATTCCCGCAGCCGCTTTATAAACAGGGCTCAAACTCAAATCTGCCGTTTTAACCTCCCACACGATTTTCGGCTCGAACCACACGTCCGGCTGCTGTTTATTCCCCTGATCATGCAAGTAGTATGGCTTCGGTCTCTCAATTTCCAGCTCAGACAAGGCTGCATGAAACTCCTCCAAGTTAGCCTCTGAGAAGCCCGTACCGATGTTACAAATCGTCTCGTAGGTCTGAGTGCTCGGGTTATAGCATGCGAGGAGGAACGCGCCGTATACGGATGTACGTTTACCGCGACCGTGGTAAGCACCGAGGACGACAAGGTCGAGGGAATCACCTATACCAGCGAGGTAGTCTTTTTTGATTTTGAGCCAGTTACGGGAGCGCTTAGAGGGTTCGTAGCCGGATTCTTCGCCGTCAAGCATCTTGACCATGAGTCCTTCGCAGGACGCTTTGACGGATTCGTCAAGGAACACCTGAATCTGTTCAAGATCGTTGGCATCGGCATATGTGGCAAAGGCGAATTCGCCTTCAATTTCGGCGAAGGATTCATGCATGAGGCGGCGGCGTTCTTCAAGTGTTTCTTGGCAGAGAGACTGACAATGATATATTAGCAGGCCCTGGCAGGGGGGAGTGAGATATCGTATGACATACCTTGCCATTCAAAAACAACAGATCAAATGCGAATACGCAAACCTTCACCTTAACATCCTCGACCTTCACATCCTTCTTCTTCCTCGTCATTAGCTGCTGGAATGGCAAAACCCTCTTCTCCTCTTTATCCCATGCTACAGCCTCGCAATCAAGCACGAAACTCTCAACTCCAGGCTTAACCCATTTATCGAGCACCCCAAGAATGTCAGGATACTTCTTGCTCAAGTCTTCCGAGTTACGTGAGAAGATCTTGGTAATACCCTCGGTTGGTGATGTAGTCGCAGAGATGGATGTCGCCGGGTAGGTGATCGATGAATCAGGAGAGACGAAGTGAATCTGAGCACGTTCGCCGTCATATTTGAACTCGCAAGTGAAACGTTTATTCTCGAAGCGATCGAGTACTTCGGAAATAGCTTTAGTGGGTTTTGCCAACATGGGTTTCAATGGAACACCAGGCTGAAGTTTGCAGTGTTCCTTCAGTCTCAAAATCCCGTGCTTTGTCATCGCAGGAATGATGACTTCGTAACTTGGGAGTTCACTATACCCATTAAGTCAGCCATTTGCTCTAGTTCGATCTCCACCAGTACAATATACCTATAAACACTCCTCATCTTCAACTCTGCTTCCGTCAACATTGCCACGCTCGTTTTCTCTCCCTTTGCTTCCATTTCATGCACAATCTGCGCTTGACTCAACGCAACAATAACCGTATTCTCCGCCAATCCCGTCCTTAGTTTTCCCTCCAAGCCCCTTACTAAATATTTCGCTTCATCCCCTTTTGCAGCAGCCAGCAGTTTCATGATACCCGCTACCTTCCTTCCCTGTCCGCCTTCCCCTTTGACGGTTGCAATCTCAAGCAAACCTTGATGCACACTCTGGATCGTCAGCGGCTTCGGCTGAAAAAGTGTGCGCTGGTTGTTCCTGGATTTCATGGCCACCATTCCGAGATCTCCAATTTCCCTCTGATCCTCGCGGATCTTATCCATACTTCTTCCGCAACTCTGACCGATAGCTTTCATAAGCAAACTCTCACCGATCCCCAACTCCACACCCTCGTAGTCAGCTGCAAGTTTGTTGATCATCAGATGAATCACCAACAACAGATCATCTGGTGTAAGCCTCAGCACCTGGCGCAGAAACAGCGATGCATGCGACAGTTTCTCTAGTCTTTTAGTTGTTCCCTCGACAAGAGTGAGTGTCTTGACCAGCGCACCATATGGTGTCGGAGAACCAGCAGTCCAGTCAGGATAAGGATGTGAAGAGGCTTTGTTGGTGAGGGCTTTTGCAACCTCTTTGCGGGCTTTCTCAGCCATAGAAGGTTTTGTGTCATCATCGGAGCCTACAATGTCTTCTTCTTCAACAGATTTCGATTCTTCGTCGGATTCTTCAACCGTTTTGGCAGCTTTGGCCTTCTTCTTAGGTGAGGTGGGAGATTTGATGGTTATAGATTTTTTCGATTGTTTGGTGGGGGATTCATCTTCCGGTTCAGACTTAATTCCTACCTCCGCTTCCTTTTCAGCCTGCTTGGCTTTCCGAGCTAGTTTCGCGACTTCCTTCACTTTTGCCACCTTCTTGGAGATTTTACTGGTTGCAGAAGGCCTCCCACGTTTGCTCACGGGCTCATCTTCTTCCTCCGCTTCATATTTGATCTCCGACTTTGTTCCCTCTGCTTCCTCTTCCACAGCCTTGGTTTTCCTCGCAGGTGAGATCTTCCTAGTAGTTTTGCTAGTTGTGAGTTTTGCCGCATGCTCAGTAACAGGTTCGTCGTCTTCTACTTCGGATGTAACCTCTAGTCCTGTTTCCTTCGCTTCCTTCTCCACTATTCTGGCCTTCTTTGTAGGTGAGGCCTTTTTTGTAGCAACCCTTTTAGCTCTAGGCTTTGCCGCACGCTTAGCAACAGGCTCGTCGTCGTTTTCTTCTGCTTCAGATCCGACGTCTGATTCTCCTTCTTTATCCCCCTGCTCCACTATTGATTGAGCCTTCCGACCTGGTTTCTTGGCTACTTCTGGAGTTGACGCTTCCTGCTTCGATTTTTCCTCCTTGGGACTATCTTTCTTGGTAGTCTTGCTGGTTGAGGGGGCCTTTTTTCGCTCACCAACGGGCTCACCATCTTCCTCGGTTTCTGATTTCTCTGGCTCCTTTTCCTTTAGTTCCTTGGACTTAGGCGTGCGTTTCTTGGGCTTCTCGGGGGCGGCAGCTTCCTTCCTAGGAGTCTTGCTGATTGATCCACGTCTACCCCGTTTGGTTACCGGCTCATCAACCTCTTTTTCAGATACTGACTCTGGCTCTGCTTCCTCGTCTGAAGCAACTGACTTACGAACTCGCTTTTTGGAAGCTTCACAAATAAATTAATTTGATAATCAATGCCAAAGAGGTCCGAGCAAGAGCCAGTGCTTACCAATCCCACTCTTTTCCTTCGCAGCCTCCTTTTTCGCATCCTTCATCTCTGCTGGCCTCATTTCCTCTTCCTCGACTTCGGGAGTCCCCGTCATGACGGCATCGCCATCTTCATCCTCTACCAGCGACGCAACGCCTTTCTCGGCAGAATCTCCTCTCCCCTTTTTCACCTTCGCATTATCCTTCTTAACGCTTTTTAGCTTTGTCTGCTGCTGAGCTGGAGGCTTCGTTCCAGCTGGTAAGCTAAAGAACCTCCTAAGTCCACAAATTCAACGTTAGCTTTTTAATGTCGGAACTGGCAGGATAGCGGACTGGCCCAAGAGAGGACCACAGACCCTAGGGTTAGTTGCGTTTTAACGTACCCAAGAGTGGCTTGTTTCGGTGGCATAATTCCAATGTTCAATCCAGGCCTCCGTAGCAGAATTCTCCGATGGTGAATTAAGGCGCGAAAGATTGTTCCTGCGCGCAAAAGTTGCACGACGAGAGCTTGTTGAGCCACGGTTGTAGAGTGGGGGGAGGCGTATATTAAGGAGGTTCGAGGGTTGCTGTGTGATCGGCACGCAAGGCAACCAATGTGGTAGGGAGACGCGAAAATACAAAGAGGCTGAGGTTGAGGGGACGCGTTTGAGTGTCTGACACGCGTGAGGTTGGTGTTCCAATTAAGCCTTTTCGATCTTTTTGATTTTTTGACGCTATCTTGGCATTGGCTAGTGTGACTCACATCGCTGTGTGCGGGTACTTAGAGTCCTGAACATCCGATATTTCAGCCACTGTAATTTGCCATCAATTACAGTATCAGTCTGTTCCTAGGATACACATACTTTATTCGCCACATAAGAGTTGTGGGGACGTAGAGAATACATGTAGCTACTCATTGAAACAAATCCATTGCCATGATTCCCGTTAACCATTATGATAATCGAACCTTCTCACTTGATAGTACCTATCCAACCCATTTCCATGACCCCGTCAGCTTCGAATATCCCCCGCCACTTTAGTTTTCCTCCATTATTCTTACGGTCCCGATGAAGCAATTGTTTCTCCTTCAATTCACTGATAATGCCTAACTATGGCAGCCCAGTCATCACAATCGATATCCTCCACCCATCTCCACCCTACTATCTGATCGTTAGCCCCGTTAACTTTCCTCCATACTCTTAAAGAGTATGCTATATACGACTGGCAAACATCGTGAGGAGCACGATTGAAACACCGTAAGCAAAGTTCGTCGATGATAGTTGTATCAGGAATTCGAAAAAGATAGTTACGGCATATGCGTGGCCCCCCATTTGAAGCAGCAACAATAGATGGGTTCTGACAGTGGAGGACCCAGAGCTCACCGGCACACCCACAGTGGAATTGAAGGTGGCGGTACTGACACATATCTTGGTTTGTAGTTAGTGATAGGTACCAGAGACAGCAATAGGTACCCTAATAGCCCGGAAATGTGTCTTGTTAAATTTAGGTATTTAGATTATAAAGTCAAACTGTTTTGAGTGTTTGATCTATAGCGTCTTTGTGGGGAAGCCCGACAAGCGGGCGTGTGTGTGCCAGATGGCGCGCGTGGGGCTATGGACTCTGCGCCCGTAATATCTATCCTAATACATGTAGTTTAGACACTCTCGTTCATTCTGAATTCTGCTAGCGCTTTGCAGGTCTCGTGATTCGTATATGGCAATAACACTTCCACCCCGGTTCACAAACGATCACTCGCGCCTATAGATCCAACTCCCCCTAAGCAAACCCTCGTATACTAAGAGAAACGAAATAAAACAGAAGCATCAAAGGGTTGATTGCTAAAATAATATATGTTGTCGCATCTTCCCATTGATTTAGCCTGTGCGCTTTATGTGGGTGTCTAGAAGCACAAGATAGGTCTAAGAGTTAGCCGCTCGCTCATATCACCACGCATTACGGGTAGATGCTTACACTCAAACAGCCAATTTACACGCTATGTATTCTAAGAGAGTCTGTAGGCACATGTATGTAGATAGTATGCACTATCAGAATATAGGCATCGCCTGCCACTTTCACTCACTACAAGATAAACTCATACAGCTACTAATCTCACAACCACCAAATTGATCTTCAGATAATATATTTCTATTCCTTGACGATCTTTGACTAGCTGGAACAGTCCACCCCCGGCTTTATTCATCTTTTGCTTGTCTATCGTTATATGTCCCTAGTAGAACTGTGAGGACATTACAGTGGCGGAAAGAGGGGTGTTTTCACTACCACATCGGTGAGAAATACGGTTTTAAGTTGGAAGTGCTACCAAGTTGGACGAAAAGTTCTATAACACAGCCAACTTAATCTAGCATTCTCCAGAATACCGCATCAATGCCGTACCAAAAACACACAGCTTTCTCGTACTGTAGTCTTACAGGTTTCGTAACCACCTGTTATCTTATTTCTAACTCGCTGCCATCATTTGTTGCGAACAAACTGCTTTAGAATAGAATGTATGATATCAATATTTAGGCGTGCATGGCATGAATCAAAGAAAGGGCGAGTGAGATACGATGAATATGGCTAAGCACAGTGCCAATTTCTCGTATTAACTGTACACGAAGCACAATAGGGAAGAGAGCCAACTTTAAGCAGAAAGTGGTTCAGATCAACTTGGCAGGAGATAATACAATGGGATATGCTGTTGTACGACTATTATCTAGAAGAAATCACCAACCGGAAATCGACATCTTCATACTCTTATCAATCAACCTGATTGAAGTTGTACTTGGCATTTAGCTTTCAATACTAATCCATATTAATCCCGTATATCTTACCTAGGAAAATTATGTATTTGTTGCTTCGTCATGAGGTATTACATACACCTATGATTCATCCGAAAAACAACCAGCACGCGCTACGAAGGTTCGTGCCTCCCCAACTGCTGTGTTCAAGACAAGTCTGCAGCAATGACAACTGTATTTCTGTCATTGTTTATTGTACTAAGATTAAGCAGTTAAATAGAAACTATTTGTATTTTGGTGATTTTGGAGGACTAAGACACGAAGTCTAGCCAGTCTCAAATCACAGCTTATCACTCGATAGCCATAAACACCACCTCTGCCTCGGACACGCCTTATCTTATCTAACCCGCTGGATCTCGTGGCTCCAAATGTAACATGTCGAAATTCGTCCCCCATGCAAAAGCGGAGTATAGCAGCTAAAAGCGGAAGTTTCGGGTGGTACAACATGTCTACCCCACGAGAACCACGGAAATCCACACCGAAAAAACAATATATACCCACTGAGAGATGTCTTCGCTTAATTGCTTGTTCCCTCGCGATTTAGGGAGCTTCTAAATGACAAAGATAAGAAACATTTCGTTTAAAACATCGGAGATTGTGATGAGGGGTAAGTCCTGGTTTTAGCTTGGTCTAAATTAGGATACATGCACCTATAGGTACTCCACGTTTGTACAGATTACTGCTGCGGCCATGGTTACCGTGCTAATCAGCCGTGTGGGAATATATTTACATTTTGGAAAACTATTAGATACTCTAATTCCAGGTTGAGGGTGTCGATCTTCGCTGTGCGAGAGACGTGGGGTATAATATGTAGAAGGTACAGCTACATGTACCTACATTACCTACATACATGTATCCATGTAGTATCTCAGGCTGAATGCCACGCATACATGTATACAACACTCCACCATCAAAAGTACACGACTGACCGTTTTTCGGAGTCACTTGACGGAAGCTAGTGGATAATGACCCAACAGAATTCTCAACGCATACTATGCCAAGAGCATGTGCTTACCCCGCGTAATATTCGATTTGAAGGGAGTTTACAGCATCTTCGTGGGATATATCACGTCAGATTCTGTAAAAACAAATACCGATAAACACACTTAACACACCCTATACATATATGCTCGTGGTTCAGGCTGCTCCTACAAACAAGGCGGTTTTCAGTGCGTATTGGCAAGTATTCGGATAGATGTACGATATTCACCTTACTCGCGCTAGTTTAACGGATTGAGTTGTACAGTATATCATGCAACCTACATAGTTTAGCGCGCGCATTTGCGCACCGTATGCATGGAGTGTCTGCATGCGTGTATGTACTCTATGTGTGATGTATGGGGATAGGATCAGAGCTGCCGAGTTAAAAGTCATCCCTCAGATGGAAATATGTGTTTATAGCATTTTTTTCGACCTACATGTAGTTACTTGACTGGTGTCGTTGCATATCCAATTTCATTCCGGGATAATATTTCGCCTGAAGTGACAAGTTTAGCGAAGCTACATGTAATATCAACACACTACGCATGCGGTGGTGTCAATCCGATGGTTCATGGGGCATCGGCGTGATGGCGAGCGTTCAAACCGAGTGCATTATGGTGACGCATGATAGTGAAGTTTTTTAAGCCGCAATCGCTGAAACTGAGTGAGATATCGTCATTAGCGATAGACGGGTTATTGGGACCTGCAGAAACGAGTTTTCCGTGGCTTGTGGGTTTGATTTCGAATTGCACGAATTACACGGAAGATTCCGTAGCAAACAAATAACGGGTCGTGGAACAGTGCTGTTTCCCTGGCAACGGAACTCAACAGGGTGTGCACGAGCCAACCACAAGTGCAAAAAGAAGGGTCGTTATCTGGGTGGGGCAAAGCTCGGCACGACAGGGTTCAGCAAGCTTCGATGTCATCTGTGTCATCGCTCATTTTGTGTATTTCGAGATGGATGAGCGAATAAACCAAACGAAGATAAACTAAATAGATAAACATCCAGCAGAACCAGAACTTGCTGCACAAACTATGTGAGGGCAAAAGACCTGACTGGGCATGCATCAATCGCCTGTTACCCATGCAGAGAGGGTACATTTGTAGGGAATTGCACTTGGCTTGATCGGACCCGAAATTGCCGCCGAGGATTCTCTTTCCGGGTGGTAGGAAGTGACGTGTCTGTGTTGAGAAGCTCACGGACTCACATGATGTCGACCGGCTCGGGCCTCGCTGCTCGTTCCGGCATCTCCAAGAGGAATGTCGTCCTGCAACCCAGAGTAAAGAATAGAAAAAGATCTGTATCGTGTGGGGATCTAGTAGGTCGATCAATAGAATGCATTGGAACCGTCCGCGGTGAGCTCTGAGACCATCAAGAGCAGGATTCTCTATCATCAGGTGGTGGATGGAGAGATGAGGTGGAAACACAAAACTTATGTTTCCAGAGTAGAGAAAAAGTGAGGGTGGTGGATCGTTGGTTGACATGTCATGTCATCTTATCGAGGCAGAGGTGATGAGGCTGGCATTTGCGATACATCTCTGCTTTATGATACAATAGCTGCCCACCTTTATGAATTCATCACTTGTTTGAAGGAGCATTTAATTTGGTGCATGGGGAGAATGGCTTCCCCAGTATCGTTAGACCGTCTCAACCCTTGCCACGCCCTGCTTAACGCAGAACCGCACGAGGCCACCGAGAAAAATAAACCCCACCACCTCCGCCTGCTCCTCCAATCCCCTCCCTCAGAGTCTCCTCTGTTCTTGCATCCTCTTTTCTCCCCTCACCCTCACTGGCCCTATTTCCTGCATCCTGCAACTGCTCTCTTGCTTGTGGCATTTTCGAGAGCTTGCATACATAATTGCTGCTTCTCCCGAACGGTATGTCTTTCTGTTGGCCCGATTCTCCATCCCCCAGTCCCTTTTGTCAATCGTCCTCATCTCTCTTCTCGAGTTTCTACTCGAGCACTTGGTCCACTAGAAATATCTTGCATTTAGATGTTTCTTGTTTACCGGTGACTAACCAGAACACAACCCGCTAACCAGCTTTGGTATAGAAAGCCTCAGCAATTTTCTAAGCGCAAAAGAAAGTCACGAAACGGAATCAAACAAGACGAGAAACCTGCCGTGACAAAGCAGATAGAATTACACTACATTAAACCCAACCTTTCCTGTGATATTTATCCTACCTCATTTACGCTCGATAACTCTACTTTTACAACCTTATCAGATATCTCTACACCATGAGTTCTGCTACTGATCACGAACCCACAACTTCAGCGGAGAAGGTAGTATATCTTCCTCGGTTTTTTAGAAGCTGTTCGGACTAACATGCAGTTTGCATCTAGCCCACTCTTGAACCTATCCTCACCTCCACACAACACACCGACTCCCTTTCACCTGAGATATCAGAAAACCCATCAAAAACACAACATGCTAAGAGCATTGGCACAACTACACCTGAGGTTGAGGGAGAGGAGCAAGAACTCGCTGCTGCGGTAGAAGAGTACCCCACAACCCCTATATCGGCAGTGGACCCAAAATCGGATTCCTCGTTACGGTTAACGGAGATCCCAGAGACAAGAGTGGAAGAAACACCTCTCCCCCCACAACTGAAGGAAACCGACGAGATCGAGGAGAGTCTTAGTGGATTGGACGAGAAAACTCTTCCTAAACCGAGCCCGTTGGAGGCAGAACGGCTGGATGGGGTCCAAGAGTCCCAACCCGAAGTGGCATTAGCTAAGATCCAAGACGAGGAGAAGAAGTCAGATACCGCAGCAGAGAGCTTGTTGGATACCATTATTGCGAAAGAGCTTCCACATGTTGAAAACCCCTTAGAACCTATCGAGGTGGAGGAGAAAGCTTTTTTCGATGAACCTAAGCTTGAACAAGCCGATGATAAAGTTTCTGGTGAGAAGAATGCGGCTCTGAAGGAGAGTGAGGAGTCTTCTGTGCCCGATGTCTCAGAAGATCCTGGGTCCCAGGTTTTCACCCCAGGCAGCAAAGAGCCGGGATATACTCCCGACTCAGAGCTCGGAGTATCGAAGCCTGTCACAACTGAAGGCCAGGAACCTCTAGAAGGAGAAAAACCGAGTAGCGAGATCTTAGATGATGCTTCTGAACCAATATCCGAGAACACCAGGGCTTTTGACTTGGATGATCGGCCGGAAGAAGCACTCGAAGCTCCGGCTAACGGAAATTCAGAAAACGAGAAACCTCAGGGAGAGGTGATCGAATCAAAGCGCGGTCAAGCAGATTCACACGAGATCTCACAGGATTCAATGATAGTCCAAGGTGATTCGACAGCAGAGGTTGAGAGTGAAATTGCCGAACCCGGGACGACGAATATTACTGCAGAAGTCTTACTAGCTCAAGAGACTGTAGTCGAAACTCTTGAGAAAGGGGAGATTCCTGAACCACGGCGGGCACATTCTAGTGAATCGGAGCTTGAGGTGGTTGAACCTATTTTGGACTTGGAAAAGGACAAAGCGGAAGCTCAGACGGTGATCGAAGCCCCTGAGGCTTCTGAACTAGCAGAAATCACAAAAGACGAACAAGCGAATGTGGAGATCCCCGAAACAGTTACTGTAACAAAGTCGGAACATGTGGAACCTATAACCACGCATATTGAGGCAGTCCCGGCTGTTGAATGTACTTCAGTTATCGAAGAGGAGGAAATAACTCTAGTCGAAGGAAAGCCGGTTGTTGAAGAAACACCTGAGACTGAGAAGATGGTGGAGGATGAAGTAGTCGTCGAACCTATATCTGAGGCGAAGCTAGACGAACTAGCGGTAACCGTGGACCCTGAAGTCGTAATTATCGATGAGACTAGTCAGGGACCAATTGAAGAAACAACGCTTGCTGAGGCTGTCGAATCAAAACACGAATCAAACCTAGAAGAAGCCAAAGACATCAACCCCGAAATAATAGCCCTCGAAGAAGTACCGATCGTCGAGACCGTGACTACTGAGGAGGCGCCAATCGCTAAGGAATCTATCAAGACTGAAGAAATTCCTGCTACCGAAGAGTCCCTAGCCGTCAAGGACTCGACGGTTCAAGAAATTTTGGGTATTGAGGGAGACTCAATAGCCCACGATATTCCAGTCGCTGAAGGAACCCCTCTCGTCGAAGAAGCTTCTCTTGTCGAGGAAACACCCTCGGCTGAGGTCTCTGCTATTGAGGAAGTACCCAATGTTGAGGGAGCTACTGAAGCCAATGATACAGTAACTGTTGGAGCAGAACCGACTCTAGAAGAAGGCGAGATAGTCAAAGAAATCCTGGCTACCGAGGAGTCTCCAGTTATCGAAAACCTTCCAGTTACCGACGAGTCCCTAATTATCGAGGAGTCCCTAATTACCGAGGAGAGCACAGCTGTTGATGAAGAACCATTTATCGGGGAAAATTTGGTAATCGACAAAGATTCGTCTACTCGTGAAGCTCCAGTAACCGAGGCTACATTTGAGGAGACACCAGCCATCGAGGAGACTTTGACTATCGAGGATGAACCGAAGCAGTTAGAGTCCACGGATGAAGGGAGCGTTTTGTCATCTGACCTGAAGGAGGCTGTAGCGGCGGAACCTGTATCCAATTCTTCAGCTATAGGTGAGGTAGATGTGCCAACAATCGAGGAGTCTCAGACCGAGAAAGCAGCAACATCTGCTGAGCAGAACCTCAATGACGCCGAGGAAACCGGCGCACCTGCTGTCGTTGATGAAACTACTGCCGGTGTGCTAGTGGAGAATAGCGAGGGGAAAACTTTGGATGTGCCTGAGGTAGCATTCCGCGTAGAGTTTTCACTGATTTTTGCTAACATCAATAGGAGTCGGAAAATATGGAAGCGGTGAAAGGAGAGCCGACCATTGAAGATATTAATATAATGATCGAGCCTTCCACCGGGGAAATAAATTTCGATAACCCGCCGGCTGTGGAGTCTGACGCTGTGACTGGAGAGTATTCCACGGAGAAAGAAATGGATGAATCGAAAGTCGAGCCATCGCTTGAGGATCTGGCCACCGTAGATGAAGCGCCTGTTGCAGACAATGAGTTGGAATCAGAGGAGCTTTCCCAGCTTTCCGAGAAGAACTTGGTTGTTCAGAGCAAGCCGGCTACTGAAGATGCTACTGTTGTTGGGGAAACCTCAGTTTTCGAGGATGTCCCGCCTGCGGAAGAGAGTATAGCCCACGAAGAAGTTCTAGCTGCCAAGCAAGAACTGATTGTTGGTGAAAACAAAGATGTCGAGGAGGAGCCTGTTGAGGAGAAGGCAATCCAGGAATCAACTATTGGCGATAGAGAGACTGCTGACGATGAAATTACTGCTGTTGAAAAATTTATAACTGCTGAGAAGACACCGTCTCCCGAACAACACTCTCTTGAGGGAGAAGCAACAGTGGAAGGGTCGAAGCCATTAGAAATTGCCGAGGAGCCTGTTTCTCCACTAGAGCCTATCGAGGAGTCTGAAGTTGAGAGGGAGTTCACTAAAATCTACGAGAAGGTTGGTGGACCTGATTAATTTCCAAATAACGGCTACCCTCAAGATTGTGCTAATTGTGATAAATATTAAAGGTGGAAGTGGCTCCTACAACGTCTGAGATCCATGAAGAGCACCAAGAGATAGAAAACGAAGTAATGCCTGTCAAAGAGTCAAAAGTATTACCCCCAATGCCTATTATCTGTGTCAATGGAATATGAGAAGTGATTCTGACGTCAAGGTTAAGGTCGAGGAAGAGGGTGGCGCTGAGCCTGAAGCTTCCCTCGAGGTTGAGGAGTTAGAGAAGCCTGCCGAGTCAGCTGTTGTCTTAGAGGAGTCTGCCGGAGAACTCGAGACCAAAAAGGCCCCTTCGTCCGAAGTTCCAGCAGAGGGTGCTGAGGTCGTTTCAGAGGAACATATAGTTCCTGAAATTGTCGTGGAGTTGACTGCTGGAAATCAGCCAAGCCATGGTGATCTTAGCTTAGATGCCACACCTGGTGAACCGGAAGCGTTTGAGAAGCGTAAGGAGGATGCTCAACCAGACAAGCCTATTGTCGTCGAGGAACCTCCCACCCCTGAAGTCTTGTCAGCCGAAGAGGCCATCACTGAGCCTACAGTAGCCGAGTTTGAGAGCGAAACTACTACTAGGAATAATCAAGCAGAGCTCCCGGAAGAGGTGGCCGAAACACATGAAGGCGGAGAGTTGGCTGGCAACGAGGAGAAGGTTGGAGTAACCTCAGTCGTGGATGGTGTTCCTCCTTTTGATGAAGAGAATATTGTTTTCATCAGTCATGATGATGCCAAACCTGAGGAAGTTGCCGAAAGTGAAGCCGCGGTGAATATGCCTGATCCTATCGAAGATGAGAAGCTTGAAGGTGAAACAGCCGCAACCGCGTCTGTCCTTGACGGGCGAGAGATGATGGGCGAGACAAACGAACCTTTGGGATCATCCGACCATGGTGAAGTTGCTCCCGAGGCTCCGGTCGAGACACAGTCTGATATTTTGGAGGGCGGACAACCGAAAGAAGAGATCCCTAAGATAGTTCAGGAAGCGACTAAAGATACCTCAATCGAAGATATTTCGAATGAAGCTGCCACTGAAGATCTATCTCAAGAAGTACGCATCGATCCACTTCCGGCGACTGAGACCTTTGGCAATCCTGTCGATCTCGTACCAGGCGAAAATGTGCCAAATGTTGATGCTTCGTTCATCAATTCAAATATCAAGTTAGACGAGGAATCCTACAAGAATGCGGATGCTTCCAATCTCGGGATCCAACCTCAAGCGCGATCTGAGGAGCAAGTATTTTCCGTCGATCCACTGCCGGACTCGGAGGCTGCCACGAACCCTATCGATCTCAAACCAGGAGAGCCTGTCCCCGAACTTGGAGCTACGTCGATAGAATCCACCGCCAAGTTGGATGTAGGATCCTACGAAAATGCGGATGCCTCTAACTTTGGGGTTATGACTGAAGATACGACTCAGGAACGACCTGGAGGGTTTTCCGTGAAACCTTTACCTGCTTCCGAAGTTGCCACTAATCCTATTGATCTCGCACCTGGCGAGCCAGTCCCTGAAATTGGATTTGCTTCGATTGGATCGAATGTCAAAGTGGACCAGGAATCTTATGGGCATGCGGACGCTTCTAATCTCGGTATCCAGCCTCAAGTACAAGCCGAAGAACAAATATTTTCTATTAGCCCTTTACCTGCTTCTGAAACTGCTACCAATCCCATTGATGTTCAACTAGGAGAGCTAGTCCCTCAGATTGGATGCGAGTCACTTGGGTCGAATGTTGAATTGGATAAGGAGTTGTATGAAAAGGCATATGTTTCCAGCCTTGAGGTCAAGGCAGGAAATGCAACTGAGGAAGAGCCTGAAGAATTCTTCATCAAGCCTTTGCCCGCCTCCGAGACTGCAACTAATCCTATCGATTTGCAACCAGGAGAGCCGGTTCCTGAGATGGGTTCCGAGTCACTTGAATCGAACGTTAAACTGGATGAGGAATCCTACGAAAACGCAGATGCCTCCAATCTTGGTTTTATGCCTCAGGTAGAGACAGACGAACAAGTCTTTTCTGTAAATCCTCTCCCAGCCTCAGAGACTGCAACAAACCCTATCGATCTCCAACCAGGAGAGCCTGTACCTGCAGTCGGGTCTGCATCTGTAGAGTCTCACGTCGGGTTGGATGAGGAGTCTTACGAGAAAGCAGATTCTTCTAACCTTGGAGTCAAATCACCAGTTGTCGTGGAAGAAATCCCTGAGGAAGTTCAAGAAGTTTCTGTTCATCCTCTACCGGCATCTGAAATTTCTGGTAACCCTATTGAACTTCAACCCGGTGAACCGGTCCCAAGAGATCAACTGGATGCTGAATCCGTCGACGCCAATGTTAAATTGGATGAAGAATCCTATGAGAAAGCGGATGCATCTAGTTTTGGTGTTCCGCCTCCTTCTAGTCCCTCCGTTCACCCGGTAGATGCTGAACCAGCCCCGGAGACTACTGAGACTGCCGAATCGTCACCCAAAGAACTCAGTATGGACAGTATAACTAATGAGATGAAAGTGAAAGATAACGCAGAGAGTAATCCAGTAACTACTCTCCAAGCAGATACTCTATCGTCCACCACAGGTGAGTTGATGTATCTCCAGTTCTCATTTGAGGACTCATCTAACCCAATCGTAGCCAAAGGTTCGTTTACGTCTTCAGACATCGTGGGAGAATACGTTGAAGGGAAAACCAAGGAAGTTGAATCAGAAGAACTCCCTCCAATCCAAACCAAAGTTGAACCTGGTCTCTTTGTCGATAAGTCGACCGGGGAGATCGCTGCACCTACTGGTTCGGATTCAACCGCCCCTATCATTGCTGCTTCAATTCTTGGTGGTGCTGCTATAATCGGTGGCGCTGCCGCTATTACTACATATTCCTCAAAGGATGATGACAAGACAAATACCAAGTCTACGAAAGATGCCAAAGAGCCAGCGATATCTAAGCAGGTAGACGAACAAGTCATCATGGAGCCAGCGCCAGAGACCGCCGAATCGTCTATGCATAGTGCAGTCGTTCCAGAGACAGATGTCAAACAAGCTGTTGAAGAGGCGAATACTTCCGAGGCTCCGGCCATTGTAGTCACTTCGCCCATTGCTGAACCAAATGAAGAGGCAGGGGAGCGTACTGTCAAGGTCATTGAGCCTACTCCTGTGGTTGAAGGATCGATTCAAAAGGTGGTCGAACGAGAATCAGGTGAGATCTTCTCTCACCCGGTGTGGAACCAATCAATTACCCCCTTCTTACACTACTCCCTAGAAAACACCTCTGAAGGTGTTAGAAGACGGAGACTCGCCGGGTCGATGCCGGGCAGTCGCCCAGTTAGCAGTGGCAACGACACTGTTTCCACAAAACAACAGAAAAACGTTATACGTGCATTCTGGCATGTTCTCTTTTTCGGATGGCTTGGCGGTTTCGGAAGGATGTTCGGTGGGATGTTCGGAAAGACGAAGAAGGCTCAAAGAACCGCTAATTAGATTCGATAGTTGAAATTTATGAGATTGATAAGGGTGAGCAAGGTAGCTATGATGACGAATGACTGATGCTTAATGTTGTTTTCTCGCATTTTCTTGCGGTTTTTTTGTTTGATACCTTTCCATTTACTGAGCTTTAAGGTCTGGGATCCAAACCCTGGATTTTAAAAGGCAGGGCTTGCTACATCTATCTTTCCTTGAGTACTCTTTCAATATCTAGTTTCTTGGCTTATCATCGTGTACGGTATTTAGTTTGCGTTGGAAATATGGGAGGGCATTTCTGTCACTGTTTCTCTTTGTCTTTGCATTTAAAGGTTGTAATGGGGTTGGCCGGTTGGTTGATATCAGGGCTAGGGGATTGAATTCCCTTAATTTCCAGCAATTTGTGCCTTTTTTGCGAGTGACAACCGATGAGCATATTCGGCAGGGTAACGCCATCCCAAATTGAAATTTCTTTTGGCAAGAGTTAGTTAGCATCGACGTCAGCGCTTCATTCTTGAGCACTCAACACCTTGTGTGGGTCTCCTGACTGACAACTCCACCATCCACAACCCCCAACAACCCCTCAACTCCACCTCCGCAGCCTCCCTCTCGCCATTGCTTGTAATTGTCTTGTCCATCGTCCCTTCATCAACCTCTCATCCCAATTCTATCCCTGTTCACTACCCTGCGCCAGATCTCAGTACTTTGCACCAGCTCCCCTCGACTTGGTCGAATTCTTCGCCATGTCTCTCCCACCCTCCACAATCCGTATCAAGCGTAAACTCGATGAAGCTCCTGTTCAAGCTCTCTGTACCTCTCACACCCCCCCCTCTCTGGAACCTTACTAATTCATCTCAGATGTCGATCGCTCCGAAACCAAACGTCAGAAAGTTAAAAAAGACTTCGTCTTCCGCCTTGCGCGCACCGTCTCCTCTCCCACTGACCCTCATCCACCTCCTTTCCAGCCCCAACCCTTTCCCCGCCCCAGCTCTAGCGGAATTCCTCAAGTCCGAAGCACTCTCACCCCTACTTCACGCTCGCGACAAGTCTCGCCGACCTTGATCTCACGAACGCCATCACCACACCATGCGATCGGTCCTCTTCCAGCCGGGTCGAGGCTAGCATTAGATACAGCTTCGACTGGAGACTCAAGGAGAACCGCTAAGCCGCGAGTGCCGCTAAGCGCGATTGCAAGGGCTGATTCGTACGGGAGTGTCACCGAGTCTCCAGGAGTTCTAACGCCAGCCACGGAAACTGCAACCCCAGACGGCGTACTAGCGACCACCCGCCCACAATCCCCAGACAGCGATGTACCTATCCGTCAAGGTACCTTCGGGTCCGAAAAGCAGCAACACACATTCTCCACTGGTGAGAATGGTACCACCAAGCCGGTTCCCTCACCGAGCACAACAACATCAAAGCGCAAAGCCGCTGCCGCGGTTCGACGATATCATCTTGCGAAACGATTGCGAATTAAGCACCCCCATCCTTACTCGACTGCTGCGACACGTCGCTCTGCCATCTTCGTGCGCGCATCCTCCGAGCCTCTCGATGAGGATACAGAGACCGAGATGGAAATGGACAGGGAAGATATTGTCGAGGAGCCTGTGGTGGTTCGAAAACGCCCCCGCACACACCCTGAAGAAAAACGGCAAATTGAGGAAGAGCGCCGAAAAGCCGAGGAAGAGCGGCTCCGACTCCAGACTGAAAAGGACTCCGAAGACGAAAAACGCAAAGTTCACTTTGAAGATTCCTCCATTCAGCATGAAGACGATCCCATGACGCTTGCAATGGAAAATATGGTCCTAGAGTACCTGAACTCCTCCGAAAACACCGGCATACGGAACCTTCCGCCAACAGCTTCCCCCCGCCGTACTCTTGTCAAATCGAAACTTCAAGAAAAAATTGGTGGTGGCCTTGGAGGTGGGTCTTGGAGAGATATGGATAAAAAGGGCGAAGTTGATGATGAGCCTGAAGCTGAGGAAGGATTCGTATATGATGTTTATATCCGTGAGGAGATGAAAGAACAGGATAGTAGGAAAGAGGGTGAGGACTATGGTTTGATAGTCATCCATGGGAGTGATGACGAGGAGTGGTGGTATGAGGGTGATGAAGAAGTGGATAGTGATGACGTATACGGTAGCGATGACGAGGATAGTAATGGTTAGTATATCCTTAGTATTTATTGTTTTGGGGATCTTTATTGATGGATATATTTTATTAGCTGAGGACTACCACACAAATGACTACCCTGAAGAGCCCCTTTACGATAGTGATGCCGACGGCATTGATGAGTTCGGTGTTCTAGATAACTCTGACGATGGCGATGGCGACAACGATAGCGACTATGAAGATGGCGGCGGAATGTTTCGGAACTGGAAGAAACCAACACGGGGCGGCGAGGAGGAGTATGATTTAGAGCATGACGAAGATGTAGATATAGAAGCAGAAGGAATGCGACAAAAGATGGCGGGACTCTGGGGGTATAGAGACACGCATGACGGTAGAGAGGGGGACAATGGTGATGAGATGGAGGTTTAAAGTAGATAGATTTAGAGCAAGGTTGACTGTTTTTTTCTTTCTGGGGGTTTGAGGACGGGAACGCTAGATGGTGTAGGTATTCCTTTCCTATTTCCACATCAGCAACCTCCATTCGCGTGGAGTACTCGCATTTCTAGAATGAATTCGGCACCCAACCGCGCTGCCACAGCAAAGTTGAGAGATCACAACCGCAAATGATTATAATACCAGAGCAACTTAGTAATAAATACTTTAGAGTCTCTTAATACTTAAAAATATACATAAACTTGGAGTATTAAAGGCAGGTTGTGTTACTAATATCAGGCCTAAAAACAGTATATTCATAAATTTAATCATTATTTCTTAGGTTAAAATGTCTCCGGTTATCTAATGATATGTATTATAACATGAGCTATGTGCTGTATGTTCACTATTTTGCGAGTTTTCTTTGAAGGCACTGCAAAAAGTTACCATCGCATTCTGGAGAGGACCTGCCTGCCTATAGTTACCCACATGGGTTTCTCCACATTCTCCTAAGTAAACCAACATAAGTTATATGTGCTTAATCTACATAGCCCCTTCAGTCACTAGATGATTAATGAGACCAAGGCAGCGAAAACTGGGGACCTAGCCCCCCCTAGGACTTTGTTCCCAAAACCCCCCACATAACCCCTCTTAGAACAAGGATTTCTCAGGGCACCTAAAAGAACTTAATATATTATATCACTAGAAATAAAGTCTCTAATAGATCATTGTGACTTTTTATGTGTTGTTGAAACTCAACAGTTTTGGTGTGTTTTGCCAAGGTACCAAATTCACTCTGGGAATGCGAGTAGCCGTATATTATTGGGATTTATATTTCTCTCTACTTTATTGGCGCTTAATTGTTAGCCGGCATCACACCTATGGTATGATATAAACTTTAATGAGATTATGTACTAGTAAAGATATTGTTTTGTATTTCTCCTCGTTTAATGGTAGACTCTTGGGCTTGTTAGGTAAATATATGTAGCACTGTCTTGGTAAAGGAGCAGCTGGGGAAAACAAACGAGATTTAACAGGATATATACAGTGCATGTGCCTATCAGCTGGCCCGAACCTCCTTCGGTATATCTTGAATAGCTTAAGAAAAGGCCGAAACACCAAACACCAGAAAAATCTATTTACAAATCGTATGAAGAGAGATTTCACAGATTAACTAGACCGACGGGTTAGGGTTCGGGTACTAAAGGTTGTAACGGGTGATGGGTTTCATAATGCTTTTGTTGTTCGGTTAGGTTTCGGTAATGACGTATTTAAAGGAAGGATTTTGGTCGCTTTGTATTCTTTCTCTTCTTTCTTTAAGCAACGTTCTCGTTTCACTTCTTTTGTATCAAAGTTATAACCTCACTTCGATTCTACTTCAGAATCCTCGCTGTCGCTGTGAACCACCGCCGATACTTCGCCTTGAAGTATACCCATCGTAGGACCTGTAGAAAACCCTGCACTCTTTGAACGTGTTGATATCTCGCTTAAGTAGCACTGCTCACCTCCAGGGATACCGAAGGGCTTAAACAAGGGACTCAACCGTGAGAAGAGATACTATTGAGAATAATGAATAGATTCGTATATCTGAGCTGTATAGTATAAAGAGAAGAGAAAGGAAAACGAAGCATGGGTATCAAACCCCTATATATATACATACTCCCTATAAAGATATATAAGCCAAGCTATCCCATCAACTGTAACGCAATTTTGGTTGTGACAACCAGCGCTTTTTAGGCCAATTTTTACCCCCCAAGCAGCTAATTTTTTTACAAATAGCCCCAAAATATAGAATATATAACTTGAGTATTCAAAGAAAATAATACTAAATATTTGGACCAATTAGTTCAATTTGCTAGCTACTGGTAAAAGAACTGTGAGATGGTTTTATTAAATGACTTTGGCTTGTTTAGCAACACCCAGACCCTTTGAAAGTTAATAAACCTGCCGGAAAAATGGAGACTGTCTTTAACTGGGGGAATTATCATGGGTAAAAAATAATTGAGTTGTTAGGGCTATGGGTGGTGGAGATAATGTACTAAATAGAAAAATAACCAGATCAGACCCTTAAACCACCATATTTGCTGCCAAATTGGTGCCAAAATCGCTGAAAATCGCTAAAAACCCCAGTTTTCAACAATGCAAAACACCATCTCAATGACAGTCAAAAAATTTGGGATTAAAGGTAGTTAATATCCACTATCTAAATATACTACAGAAAAAAGCTGGGGACAGAATTATTGTTCCTGAAGGAAAAAATTAGGGATGAGCCTAGGAACGATTTTTAGGGCTAAAATCATAGCTATGGAAACAATGATTTATTAAAACAACAGATTAGCGATTTTAATTTTAGCATGCAGACCATGAAGATTATATATTAATGTACCCCTGTGAAAGAATTCATATTTATTAGATAGAATTCTGGAGAGTTATAAGCTGGTATTTTTTCTTGTGGCCTTCAAAGGCCACATACAGCGTTGCTACGAGCCATGGGATAGGAGGTTCTTTGAGCGCCGAATAGATTGGCCCGAGCAACCCCTATACTAGCTAAAAAGTAAAATATGGCACATAGGTTCACGTAAGTAGCGTTGCAACCAAAACCTCATTTCACAGCGCGCAACCTTTGAATCCCTCCCCCAACAACACCGAGTCCTAGGCTCAAAAGATATATACATTGAGTTTAGAGCGTGTAGGGTTGTGGAGAGCATGAAGCGAGTTGTGGAAAGCACTCGCGTCATTTGGAGGTTCCCCGATTACAACCCCTACCCAGGTAAACCTATGTGCCATATTTTATTTTTGACTGGTAGTCGAGACTCTAGAGGCACTGGGTGATTATCTATGATTGTATTACACGCTTACTTTGTCCTGGGGTTTAAAAAGACAAAAGATGCAATGACATCATTAGTTAACGATTTCGTGGTGTAGTTGGTTATCACACCAGTCTAACAATTGTTTCACTGGTGGTCCCCGGTTCGAGCCCGGGCGAAATCATCTTCTTTTGTTGAACCACTGTGTTGGTACTAGTTAACGTGGGCGTGCTAATATTTTTTGGGGGGGGAATGGTGGATGGATGGGGTGATTGGAATAGGGTGGGGCGTGGCTAGCAGACGGCGAAGTTTGTTGCACGATAGCTTTGAAGGGGATTAAGTGACAGGACTGGAAGGTTGAGAAAGTCAAAGGGGTTTTCACAAGGAATGTAGGAGGTTTATGGAAGATATGGTATTACTATTATCTTATGAGTGGAATTCCTTAAGCTTCTAAGCTTAATCGCTATCCCCGACCAGTCGCTAACATGCAATCTACCTCTATCGGGATAATTCACCGACAAGGAAAACCGAGCCCATTCGTCCTTCAATACCGTATCCATTATTCCCATCAGCTTCTGCCCCACCTCTAAACGTCATAACGATAGGCCCTTATCATACCTTCACCAATTAGCCCCTCCCATCAATGAGAACACCCGTAGCAGCAGGATCTCACCTTCGCTACTGCTGCTGCTGCTGCTGCACCCACAATTCTTCCGGGTCAATGGTGATGAACACCTTTGTCTCATCATTATAGATCCATTTCGGCTGGTGGTAGCGGATATCAGGGAGCTCTTCAGTAGGGAGGCTCGTTTCGAAGTAACCATAATGCCAGAAGGGGTTCGTAACGGTGGGTGGAAGGTGGTAGACGTAGTAGTTCTTAGACATGGCTATGGGTGGCTGATGACTGACGAGAGAGGTGCTGTTGTTGGAGGTTGTGGGGCAGTGGTTTGGGCTGGGATGTACACAACGGCTGTTGGATTGTATTCATGGGTTGTCACTCGGCAACCAACCTCCTTGGCTTGAGTTTGATTGACGCACGTCTGTCATAAGGAAAATTTGCACGTTCCCCTCAACACGCACACGCACACGCCCACATCCACGTCCACGTCCACGTCCACGCAGCACACGCAGCACACGCAGCACATTCAGCACACTCACTAATAAAATTACTGAATTGATACACTTTACTGATTTGGAGCTTGTCGACCTGCTAGTGTTGGTTGGCTCGATTGAAGCAGACTGGGGACCTAGAGAAGGGAGATAATAAAAGACCAATAAATACTCCAAGATGACCACTAATTTTTTTTTTTTTTAACTAATATATCTACAGAATCCCAATATCCATGCTAGGATGGGCTGGGGGGAGCATCGGAGGAGGCTCCAGAGAGACACCGGGGCTTGCACTGACGAATGTTCTTGTTAATGATCAGAAAGAAGTAAAAAGTAGTTTGTTGAATCATGGTACAGCATAACACCGCGCAGTGTTATGCTGTAATTATCTGCAGCAGCCTAGCGTCAGATCTACCGATTACGACTCATCACCATAGACTTTCTCTTGAGAAAAGAGTGGTTCTCTAGTGCAGCTTCAACGCATAGCTATCCCGGGAATGGTATAATCAAAGCGGTCAAATGCTCCCTTATCATGGTCTCGAGGCACAATTAATATTTCCGTTGTGTGAAATCTATCAATCCCAGTCCCCAACATTCAAATATCGGAAAGTTCCACAGTCTTGGAACGTTTAGCTCTCTATGTCTGGCTACTCTCCGCGGAGATGCTTCCTAATCTCTTCAAATCATTAAACTAATTACACAATGCAGATCTAAGTCGTCTCTTTCTAGTAAAATAAAAGAATCATGTGCTCGCTTTAGAGTTTGGTATATACCAAATGCGTGGATGATAGCTATTCACCTGCGGATCAAAGGACCATCATGCAGCCTTTACAAGGATATCGCTATCTAACGCAACTCATCGCCTTCCTACAGACTTTGAATGGCTGAGAAAAATTGCGCATGTACGGAGGTTGCAAATTCTGTGGATAGTGAGGGTTTTGTTCGTCGGATCTGGGGTTCTGTCCGGGCCTAATTCTTCTGAAGGCTGCGCATATAGTATCGACTCTGATAGCTAATTTCAACTGATTCCGACTCTTGCTTGGTGCTGGCGGGGTGCCGGTGTTCAAGAAAATTGATGCAAATTCCAACCTCGGTACAAAAAGCCTTCGTATCGATCCTTGCATCAATCCGACCTCGGCCCTGAGCCCTAGGTCCTGGATCTGATAATATTTAATTACTTGTGTAATCGCTAGGACGCCCAACTGCCGGTGGGTGATAGAGGATACGGGTTACTGGGAAATGGCGGGTTGCGGTTGGTGGAATACGAAACCATTGGTGACAAGGCAACAACACAGCAAAAGAAAAACCACGATCCCGTTCTAGTTTTTATAAAGCCACATCCAGGTATTTTTAGAGTGTATGGAAACAAGCTAAGAAACAAGTCAACAGCGGCGCGCTTGGAAGGGACCGAGCATGCATGCAAAATACTTCCTTTTTCCATCGTCCGTCGTCTCATCCTCAACTTAAAATTGTAAGGAGAAAGCGCGGGATTATCCGGGCTACCCATTGGTAAACTCCTAACTTGGATACAAACCTGATACACGGCCGGATGACGTTTTGCAACGACAAAAAGGTCGAGAAACCGGGGTCTACTGAAAGAGCTTTGTGGCCAATCCAACTGCTAAAATATTACTCGAAAACTCTGGGGAGCCGATCACAGCCCCGGACCCAAGTCTCACGTTTCTCGATCTTTTTTTGCCGAATGCTGTACATGTGTGCTTGAATTCAATTCAATGTCTGATGGCCGCATGATGTTCAACCACAAACTCAGCGGGTGGTAGGCCGAATCGCATCCCCATCGAGTAAAACCTCAGATAGATCAACCCCGCAACATCCGCAATCTGCAGTGATTGTTTCCTTTTTCTTGGCTTTCAAGTTTTAATTCTCCCACATTCTGTCAGCCACCGCTATGACGGGTGTAAAAGAACTGCCGAGACTGTTTTGTGCAAAAGGCTTCCAATCATGGGGGGGCCCATGCAAAAGGACAACTGGACGTCTACTGACGACTACTGCACATATTCGCCTTGAAAAAAATTATGATAATCTTTAGGAATGGTTGGGGGCCGTTAAATTTGTAATCTTCGAGATCTGCCGAAGTATCACTCGTTCTCGTAACAATTGGTTGAATTTATAGTAGAACTTCTGGAAGGGGAGATTAGTACTGGTGTTGCATCAAACTGGCCCAGAGGAGTAAATATATCCTCATGTAGTCGTATCAGCCTCCCATTTTGTAAATCAAACTAGAATGTTAGTAGACTAACCCTGTGAGAAATTGGTGGATTATCTGGAGATATTCCGTAAGAATATCGAAAACCTTTCAAGCCTTTCTGGCACCGTGTGCATGGTTGGAGGTGGATGGATGCTCCGCCTTGCTGGGGGGTTATCTAGATAACTAAGTATTGACTTTAGGTAGGCCTATACCTGCTTAGTCGCGAGACTTGCTACTGACTTTTTAGGTGAAAATCCCCTCGTATATTGGGTGTTGGTGAATTGTCTCTACGGCTAAGAATATGCGAGACGTTCTAATCACTAGGGCCTTTGCGTTTCCGTGGATTGGCGCAGTGTGGCCAATTTCCTCCCCCGAAAACGTTGCAAGTCTGCACGCGCTATAGCTAGCATTGATATTTCCTCGGCTCTGCTTTCCTAGATGGGCTTCACTGGCGATCCCCACACGCCAGCTCTCGACGGATTTCTTTAAGCACCATCGCACTTATTGTTTAACCCTCAGTTGCTGTCATACAAATATGGTAGGGATATAGCTGGCTGGCTGCAACTGCGACCTTCATATCTTTCATATCTGTACGTATACAGTAGGAAGCGAAGCTTGTGCAAATCTGTACCGTGCTTTGTGCCGTGGTGAGATTGTGCAATAGCGAAAACTAACCACATAAAGTAGGTTGGAGGGTGTGATGGATTGAGTTTGAGCAAGTGAAAGCCTCACGAAGCCTCACGACCACCAATCACCAACGATGTTTAGTGTGAAGTAAAGGTGATCCTGACGACATTTACCTAACCCACTATTCACCCATTCATCCCTTCGGATTTTATTTGGTTAGTTCTCGCCATTGCACAACCTCACCACTGCACAAAACACGGTAGACAGCAACGAAAAAGGTCACCTCTTTCTCAATGACAGTACAACACGACAACCAGGAGTTATGAGTACTTGTTAGATTATTAAAAAGGCAGTGTGATACTTTAGAACATGATTCAGTTATTTTTTTTTTACCCCATCTTCAGGCGGTTTAAAGGGAGAAATTAGGTGTTGTTTTACTCAAGACATATCGCCTTCCAACAACCCCAGAAAACACCAGCTCCGAACCCTTCACCAAACACAACCGTAGATACCTAGGATGTAGGCCTTATTACGATGATAGTTAAAGTTGATGATGATTCATTGAGATGCCCCGTCTCTCGGTAACTATATACTGCTTGGCTCGCGATAGTATGACTAAGCCATGACTAAACTAGTCCCGTACAGGGGACATGATCATGATGAATATCTTAGCATATAATCCCTGTTGCTCTAGCAAAATCAAGGGATCTTTTTGAACGGGTTGGAGGCCATATCGCCTGTTTTGTTATCTCAAAAAATAGTGCTCCATCGATGTTGCTAAGCGCGAATTTCTTTCTCCTCCCATACTCCATCAAGAAATAGTTGGTCCAGATCAATATATATATATGACGAGGCAGAGTTTATTTATTCCTTCTGTTCCTTTATCACACTGGGTAAGATTCGCCTAAAGCTAGATCCTAATTTACCTGATTAGTATGACATCACATCGAAATATGGCGGCGGCAGTTTCACTCTAAGTACATGTAGTGACACGTCTAAAATGATATCGAGACAGCTGCAGTCTTTATATAGTGACCCCTCGACCGTTGACATTTCGGGTATCATTGTTTCAGTTTACCGGCTGCACTGCTGCAGTACAATCACTTTTTGGGGCCACGATGAAACGGGGGCTTTGACGAAAAGTAACCTCTGAAGCTGCCTTTTAGATGTAGGGTAACGAGAAACGGGGCTTAGAATTAGAAATTTCTATTGTTACAATCCTTGTTCGTCAAAGCACCAGTTTCGTCGCGACCCCAGAAACAGCTATTTACGTACTATGGGGGTAGGGGTAAGTCTGTTACCAGGTGGTGGTGTAGCTATAGTACTAGGGTGTAGGGGTAAGTCTGGCGAACGTGGCGGTGCAGTCCTCCTTATAATTGCTTGAACTTCCCCAGCTTTACCAAACAACTTCTATACAACATTCCGAATTGGTGAGGTATATTTACCAAACCTCGCAAGCGTTAATTGCGTGGGTCGGGGTAGGAACATTGACAGCTCTTGTTGCACCATCACGTTCGCCAGACTTACCCCTACACCCTAGTACAGGACTATAGACAAACTACTGGTTTTCGTACTGTAAGTACATAGGGGCCAGAATTTGCTTAGATACAGACCATTGTGAGATACATCAATAGTCCCTGTCAGCTTTGATCCTGCCCGCCGTTAGATCCTATCCGTCAAGTGACCACGACAAGCTATATCACTCTTAAGAATATTCTGGCTTATGTTGAACTACATATTACTTGAAAATATATTAATACTTGACATAAAGGAACAATTATATCCAACTAGCTAGATATAGCCCACCACGTATATATCTTCCCCACAAACATCTCAGCAATATCCAAAGCCAGCGTCAAATCTCAGGAGAGATACTCAATGCCCCGATTTCAACATCAGACGCAATGATGGAAGATTGTTGATCGTGGTCTTCGAGAAGAAACCTTTCTAGCGGAGTAATATCCTGGTATTCCTGCACCCCATGTGATGCATCTTGAAGCGAAGGGGATGAAGATGTTGTGTTGGTGGCGGCGGTAGAACCAAAAGTCTTATCAATCATATTGAATGTAGAAGGGATTCGACTGTGATGGTGAATAACTCGTGTACACGTGTAACATTCAAAAATTTGCGGTCTCGGCTGAGCTTTGTGTTCGCAACAGCAGTTATCTTCCGGAAGGGCGCTATTTTTTGTTGTATCGTCGAGCTTCGTTGTCGTGTGCGAACCCTCGGGCTTCGGGGATGTGGCGCCTCCGACAGTCTTGATATTTGATTAGCAAATTCAAAGACCATGTAAGAGTTAGAACATACCTCTTTGTTGTCCTCGAAACCGGATTCTGAAAGGTTAAGAGAGTGTTCTGCTGCCTCAAGACTTTCCATACGGTATTCGAAGGTGTTGGACGAAATATCCCTATACAAGCAATTCGTGCATCTATATTTTTGTCACATTTCATATCAGCTAGGATAGAACCCTTTTTTCGACGAATACTTCTCAAATCAAATCATCGTGTAAAACTATGAGGGAGTGGACATACCTTTTGCATTCATTGCATCCAAGCTGAGGTTGGCTCGGGAGTTGCACTGAACGGGACATGATTCTGGATATATCGATAGTCACTACTAGTTATAGGGATGTGATTGATGGGGCAAATGGCGGTACGTAAGGCTTAGGAGTTGAAGACAATCTTCGGAACTATCTATGGCGGAGAAGGTTGGGACCGATCTAGTTATAGTAAGATATACCAGACGGGAGAGACCGTAAAGGAAGAGGCAGAGGTCGCAGATAGGATTGAAGTGGAATCTGATAGTACCAGTATTTATATAATTCAACCCTTTGTTTTCTCAATCTTGTGCACTAGGGAGATAAGTCGAGGGGTTATCTTGAGCGTGACAAGGCTTTCAAAAAGCATAACAAATAACTGATTACCGGTGAGGTTGACAGACAAGAGGGAAAATACAGCTAGGTCTATAGGAGATTTACACACGATCTAGCCCCAATGTCCGAGGGTTTTCGGTATTGAAAACTTAAGCCTTATACTCTACAGCTAGAGAATGAAACCTGACAACGGATGATGATCTGAAGTAACTGGGACTCTTAAAGCAGCTTTTCGCGAGCAAGGGTGCTAATGTTTTGCATACGTATACACGCAGCAAGGATACAGTTCCGGGCATCTCGCCATATGTGTCGTTTACAATTAACGTTGACTCCCAAAAGACTTCAAATTGAACCCTCTAATCTAGGATGTGTGCGCATACGTATATACAGTTTTAGCTAGCGCAGAGAAACATCGATATGCGTGTAACAGTACCAGGTCTAAAGCTCATAAAAATAATTTGGGATCAATATAATTTTCATATATCCAGACGCTGGTGCGTGAATTGTAGAGTAGTGTCGCGTTTAGTTTCACCGTTATGCCCGGAATTCCTGCAGCTGAGTGGTACTCCATCTCACTAACAAGATAACTACTAGTCCTAGACCTTCCAGATAAGCGCGCCGCGCTGAAGATCTCGCGGCTCCCCGGCCGGATATGCCTCATATTTGACACCTTATTCGAACCAGCCATAGACATTCCTGCTGACGATGCTAAGCGTCTGTGCGGTATATGCAGAACTCGCAGGTATCTAGTTCCGAATGCCTGAACTGAAGTTGCACGTTGGTCTCTAAAACTCAGGGAAATACATGTATGTAGGTAGTACCTCATCGCTGATGCACAAATGAACGCAAGCTATAAACTTTACCAATAGTTGGAGAAAAATTTTCCTCAGATATACTTTACGTATGTATGGACAAGGGACGAATCAAAAGAGAACCTAAGAAGTGCACGGTTATGCCAAAGTTCTCTACAGGGACTAACTAACTTTCTACGGGTGCTGCCATAGCGTCAGCTACATCAATCCAACCGATGTTACGTTACATGTGGGTAGCACAAAATTTATGTACGATCGCGAGATTATATATACGATGCAGCGTCCAATCATATTTCTGGCCACCACCTCCTACCCTCCACTAGCAGAGTTGGACCCCAACAGGGCCGGAAGAACGTTTGCCGCGCAGGGAAATTGCGCAACATCACTCATCTGAAAAAGTAAAATGAAAAGCACCTATCTCTCTGCAGGAAAAATTAGCAAGTGAGATTCCAAAAAGCTGAGGCTGGCGACAACCGTGAGTGAAAGTGCCCAGTATCATGGGATCGCTATTAGATCACTGGGAATTGACGGGCACAGTTGATCAGCCGAGACCAGGCAGTAGCGCGGTGTAGAGAGGGCCTCGAGTGTAACCCTAACGTCAATCCTCAAGTCAGTTCTCAGCTATGAAGGAGATGAATGTTAGGGCGCGCCGAAGACACATCATCAATCAATGGCATGGCCTATGCAATGTATCATGAGGCAGGTGTAGTTTGCTCAAAACTGACCACAGGACAGGGTCGTTGTCAAACCATCTCTGAAGTCAATGCTCATTCTGCATAACATCCCTGTAGTCATCACACGCATAGGCGCCAGCACATCTGATATCGCGCTTATTTTATGCATCGCGCTTTTCGCGCTTATACTTCGCACAGCCGCGTCAGAACCACATCCGCTTAACATGACTCAATTCTAGTCAAGGCTGCATGCACACTTGTTTTGGCAGGTCAGTAGACGTGAGAATGAAGGATGCAAGATCACATGTAATCACCCTAAGCGTGTGTACTTGAGAATAAAGATGCAAGGCCACATATAATTATCATAAGTGGCTGTCTAGAAAATATGCTCTTTCATAGTCGTTCTGTTTCTTGGATCTACTGTCCACAGTAGACAGATTAAAGTAATGGAATATAAAAACTCGACTGATAAAACCTCTCCCCTGAGGTATTAGCCACACGTACGTACGGATTGTATTAGTTTAGAACACCCGCTCAATCCTTATGCATATGATCAATTCAAATGCTAGCAAAAATAAATAAATACGGCTTGGGGCAGGGCTTGTTGCAACTAAAACCAAGCCGTATTTAGTTTCCAGTGAGTATTAGTGCCAATCACCTGCAGCCTGCTCTAGTCTGCTCTGCGCCCGTTGCGCGCTGCTACAGCCTTATTCTTTTTTTGAACTGAGTTACAAATCTCAACAAGAGATAGTGGTATTTTCTCGGATCGCCGATACGTATAAGGGTCTTTGCTAATACGGATAATATTTAATTAAGTGACGCATACCTTCTAGGGCAATCCGCCGCCGATTACGAACTGGACAAGTTACAGTCAAGTATAATCCTTAAAATTGGCAAGTGGGGTAGTTATCAGTTAAACGGTTATTAAAACTGAAGGTTAATTCCCTAAACATGCACTATATTTTGCCGTAATACGGCACTCGCAAAAACACAGATTTTAGCAGCAACTTCATTCAAGCGACTCTTGTGATGAAGTATCTAACTTTTTTTCTGCAAAAAAATGTGTTTCCAGGTAAAAGCCTACACCAAGGGGGGTTTTTTTTACCTCTAAATACTAACAGAATCAATAGTCGTCATACTCCCTCAATTCTCTTTTGTAATATATAAATGACATCCTGGAACCCTACGTATACCACCTCTTGGTAGTTACCCAAATAGTTGTACTATCGGCCTAGGTCGAACTAGAGAATACATGTAGTATATCAAAGAGAAGAAAACGATCGAAATATCAAGATGCTAAATAATATCCAACAACTTTATATAACTACCCTTTATAGAAATTATAGCCTCAATCCGTTGGCAGCTGTGCTTAGCGGAGAAACCTGGGAGGGGTGCTGGAATTTTGCGAATTTGAACGGGGCTGTACAGAACCACGTACTGCGAGTCAGTGGTTTTGTGTATTTCTTACCTATCCATATGTACAATAACTTGACAAAAGTTTTCGTAATTGACGGTTTCACACCAAAAGTAGCCTTATTCCACCATGCCCACAACATCCAAGCTTCAGTTAATTAAATCGATGGAAGCCTTAAAAAAAAGCTAAGTATACAAAAATTATCCCTTGGAAACTTTAGATTAAGGAGATAGTAATTCATTTGAGTGCTAGAAAATGTTATGTTGTTGAATCAGTTGCTATGCACAATTCTGTATGGGTTTCACACAAAATCAGCCTAGCTTACAAAATTAAAAAAAAAGACCACAAATACTTAGAGGGTGTATTTAAAAATCTGTAAAATTTTGCAGGATACTGCTGAGGTATTTTTCGAAATTTCTGTCAAGTTCGACCTCTCTTCGCACACTGTGGGCTGTGTTTTTGGCCTAATCAAATTCGCTCCTTTTGGTATAAAACACCCCATTTACGAAATCTTCTATCCTAGTACAGTATATAAGTTTACTTGAACCCCAAACACCAAAACCTAAAAGACTCGAAGAATTATACTAGGAAAATGGCAAACTAATAGATTTAGATAATAGGTGGTATGTGGGCATACATGTAATTATATAGGTGCGCACGTGCGCATACCGGTACACATATATACGTATAATGATAAAAAGGGTCTCAAGGCTGAGGGTCGAGACTTACTAACTCAATCTCTAGGGACGTCCCGATATTAATAGACGAGTGATAATCCATGACAAGCTATTTGCCGGAGACAAAACCCTTAAACGTAGAAACCACGAAAGGCAGTGAATCATAAGTAAAACGGACCCCTCTATCTAACAAATTGACTTTTTATCTATTAATTATAGAAAATGTACACATGCATACATGTATACACGAAATACTGTTCTCTATACATGCTATATATAGTTACTTACATGTATGTCGATATATATAGCGATGATCTTCCAACCGTAGCTTGTGCAAGCCGCCTTGATAAAGTAGTCTAAGTAAATAAGGTGAAAAACTACATTCGTATTGAGAGAATTGACGGGTAAGGTTAACTATTCTGATCATGACTCGAGCTAGAGTAGGCCTTTTCGATGCGGGAACTTTATTAAATTAGAGTATTTTGGGGAAACCAATCCTATTGAGTAAAAACCACCCAAGAAGAATAGGACGGTGTCTCCTGGTGCAGCTCTCACTATTGATTTGGGTAGGTACTTGTGTAACACTTCTCTCATGGTAAAACTGGTGATGTATTGCTATTCTCATCACATCTATAGATTAGGTTGGAAGCTTTCAGCTCTTCTCCCACAGCAAAGACGGGAAAGCCACATGAAAATATACTCATTTGTTCGCCGGTCGTGTATGTATGTACCAAGGCTGCTGGCATATTAGATAGATCACAAGACGTGAAATCATATGAGTGAGAATGAGTGATGCTTGTAACATTATGTATTTTTAGACGAATGCAGTCCTGTTTCCAACTATAGTCACGGCCCCCAGATTTTTGGAGCACGGCTTCCACTATATATATGTAGCTCTAGGTGTCACCGGTAAGATCGAAACGATCTTTCCCCGCCCTTTTTTTCCCCCTCTAAAAGTCTAACCATATCTACGCGAGTATGAGTAATCTATCTATCTATCTATCTAACCATATCTACGCGTTGTGACCATGACTGATATGAAGAGAGTGAAATCAAGGGTCGAGCAAAAATTATGATTAGCTTTTTGATGCAACTACCCTTGGTATTTGTGTTATTGGAGGATAATCTAATTCTTTATCAATTCTTACTTGGTTATTCATTATATCTTGCTAGCTGTGACGTAGAGCTATGTACTGCTTCGTTCATTCGTTCGCTGATCAATAAATATTCTCTCTTAATAAGCCTTTAGCTTAATTTATTCTTGCGATCCAAAACCAACGCATTAACCGGCGAAATCTTTTATCTTCAGAGAATCCTAAGACTCGTTAGCACATATATTTGTTAGGTTCGTTTCATTGGTCCACGTTCGTCTCGGAACTACAATTCCGACAGTGATCGCCATTCAAACATGTACCACAGCGGCAGCGAAGGATAATACTGAAGATGCTTAAAGGAATAATGAGAAATTTACTACTAACACTAAGGTCGAATAAACTAGAGAGGGCTAGCGAGGAGCGAAAGCAAAAAAATAAAATCCACTAAATACCAAAACATCGGCGTACCTTTGTAGGGTTTATAACTTACGTATACTACAATCACTTAACGAAGACACGATGAATGAAAATGAAGTGAGTACATGTATATATCGAACATATTTTTTGTTAAACCATTGTTTTATTGCAGCTGTTTTGTTTGGGTACAAGAATGTCACATACAGCCGAAGTTATGGCGTGAACAAAACCCTGGTGAGTATATCCAATAGGGTCCTAATACACATATAGCCAACAAGCTTCTAGTTTAGAACATTAACAAATGAAAGGCCTATCAAAAAGTGATAACTCCACAAACAGGTGTTAGACATATGAGGTGTGTATATGTTCTTTTAATATATGCCTGTAGATAGGCTCTCTGGATTAGTCGCTAGAGCCCATAGGGTATGGTTCATCGGGGCGGCTATCACCGGGACACGTATGCGGGAGCGCAAGCCAATCTAGGCCGAACGGAGACCGGCGGTATATCTCTATATCCTATATGTGCCGGATATACCACGAACTTGTTTGAGTTCCTTTCGTTTCTCTTTTTCTTCTCTTATCCCTAGGCCTAACAGCCTTATCTTGAGATCTCTTCATTTTCACCAATAGGCGGCCTGCGTACCTAAGTATGCGAGTGATAATTTGTGACGCTTGAAAGTTTCCGAGAATCAAAGCTAGTAGGTATATGCTAACAACATATATATCATAAACTGTCTAGTTGATAGCTACAGACAGTAACGTGGCCGATTGAGAGGGTCGACTACCAACTAGTTCCGGAGTGCTATGTACATATATAATATGTACGTATGCACTTGTGCAGTGCGCTAGCGCTTTACGCCAGTGGCAGGGAACTTTCATACTATAAGGTTGATATTTTCTTGTTGCAAGAATTCCAAATTTGTGTGATTCGTGGAATCACGCAGAATCGAAGTCGGAGTTGCGACTGTCGTCATAGTAATAACCTCAACCAGATAAGCAGGCTCAAAGAAAAGATAAATTTTTTCTCTCTCTCTTGTATAGAATAGCTTACGAGGACGGTCAGCGGGTTTGTAAAAATGACCCGTCGATCTTGATCACGCTAGCGTATCAATGAAATATCTACTGCCCAGTTATCTTTGCTGTGCTGGATCGCCATCCACTACATACGTGGAGATTTTGTTTTTCCGGACTTCGGGCTCCAGGCTCCCTTGTTGGTTCTTACGGCGCTTAACCTTGCAATTGATACTTCAGATAATATAGTAATCCATCGGTATGGGTATTATACGTACACTAGAAGCATGTTGACCAGATCCTTGGCCAGATTAAGATTTTCGAGTTGCGCAAGGTAAGACCAATCGCTTGGGCACATGTTGGTTGTGTGGTCTTACTTGTTATCACATTGGTCTACATAAGGAGAGGTTCGCCGGTGTCTGGTATGCTCCTTCAGTGGCAGGATATCGTACGCATCACCACATAAGCCTTCGCTAGATACGCGTAACGATTCCGTATATTTAATACATGTACATATTCTCTACATAGTGCGTAAGTAATTTGGACGGCCCACGTGCTGCTGGGTTGGAGCTCAGTTTGGACAATCCTTCTGCGCTTACAGTTAGCCCCTGAATGGCCTGTTATTTGCAGAACTTATAAAAGTAGTATGCATGAGCGGGCGCTTTTGTAAAAAATATCAGCTGTATGCTTCGCCCTTTAACATCACACTGGTTTTGTGCAGCTGTATCCTTTAATGAAAGGAATAATGAGAATTTTGCTTGGAAAAGCTGACTGGCGGGCACCCTATTTCGTGGATGGCTAAACTGCAGGGAGGGAGGCCTCTCTCGGGCTTATTCCAAATAATTTCCTCCACACGTTCTCGCACCCGCAATCCATAACCTTAACCCCACTCCCCGAAAGGTCTAGACGTCCGGATTTTCATCGTGCGTCCGATATACCTCAGGATCGCTCGTATGCTGAGAATTATGCAAAACGACAGGTGCACGCGGTGGTGCACGAGGGATGTGAGTGACAATTGCGATTGTGCTGCACTTGGTTCGATCGACTGCGCCTGGGAACTAGGATGTCTTTAATTTCGTAGCCAAATTTTACTTGTTACACGCGCTGTAAAGCCAGATGCAATATAAAGATATGCTATTAAATTGCTATGGTTCGCAAAACGCAAGTAGTTCGCCATAATCGCAACTGCAGCACCTCAGTTTCTGCTAACTATGATGAAATTGGGCTTCAGTAGTAAGAATACCCTTTAAAGTCTTCAGTCTTTGATTTTTTTGATGTTCTTGAACTTGTGGAAAATCCAGCGAAGTATCGGTAATGGTAAATTGCCAAGCCCCAGCCAACCAACATGCTTGGCTAAAACAGTGTGTGCCCGGGGAACAATCGTGCCACCCGTGTGTGACGCCAAATCCCCCGGGATCCTGTTCTCCAATCACAGGTTGCAAAAACCGATAAGCGATCGTATTTGCTAGGATAAAACGAGACGAATTAGGGACCTCAAAAGTGGTGGTTTTGCTGTGGTGGAACCTGCAAAAGCTCCCGGATGGTCTGTGCGTAGCGTTGTGAAAGGGCTGAAGATTCAATATAGGACCATGTGGTTCCGCGTTGAAATACTCACCCTAGAAAGGCTTCAAGAAGCCAACTGTTTTTCTGAGTTTGTTTTTCTACTTCTCTCAGGTTGACGACGAATTAGACAAGCGCTCTTACCTGTGGTAATCATGGGGGTGTATAAATCTAGGCCCCGCGAAGAGGTGTCCTCCTCCTTTTCCCAGAGAAGGCTTTACCACTTTCGCAGATTCAAGGCTTGATTACATGACAAATACTTCAGTTTATGTTCAGCTAGAGCTTACCTCTATGTCGTTTCCCGCGCCACATTAGTAATAGTAGTACCAAAGGGGTTCCCACGAGTCCACAATGCCACTAGGGAACCAACACCTGGAGGGTGTGAGAAATATTCTAGAATATGTTAGGTTTCATTCAATGCTGATCCTACGACCGATGAAGTGATTTGGTAAATATGCGAACTGACGAAGAAGTAGATTATTATGAACCGCGAAAATATACAAGAAATACACGTATCCTCCCTACCCCATGTATAGATCAAACAAGACTGCTAAATTCCAGGAGATACATTTAGAGCCCCAACCTCAACGCCAAGTGCAAGGGTGGAAGACTGTTCATCGTGTCCTTCTAGGAGAAATCTTTCTAAGGGGGAATTATATTGATTGCTTCGAATCTTAGTAATATAATCTAAACGTTGTTTATTTGGTAATGGAGGAGGGCAGGAGGAGGGAGGGTAATTTGTGTTGATGGCAGTGGTGTGGTTGGTGATGGCAGTTGTATTGGCAGCGCAAGAAAACTGATCAATTGTCTTCAGAATAGAGGGGATCTGGCAGTGATGGTAAAGCACCCTAGCGCATGTGTAGCACTCGAGGTTTTCGGTTTTCGGTTGCGTTATATCCTTACAATCGTAGTCCTTGTTTGTGAAAAAGCTAGCATTTTTGCGTTTCGAACCCCCAAGCCTCATCGCCGTCCCGCTAATATACGAGTGAGTGGGGATGATGGAAGCTGTGATATTTTCTGTAGCCTGTTTTCACAGTTAGCTTGAGCGCTTAGTTGTCAAGCTATGCGGGTTCTTTAGACTAACTTCATCGTTGCATTTATGATCGTCTTTGATCGTAATTGCACTTAGGGCCTGCAGCTGCGCATAATTTTCAAGGCTATTAAGAGCAATAGCTTCGTAAAGACAATGCGTACACCTATCTCTATAGTTAGCTTTGAAGAGAGCATTCCATAGACAGTCAATCGGGTCGAACCAAGCTAGAAACGAAATACTTGTTGGAGGGGGGGATAGATGTACCTTTTGCATTCATAACATGCAAGTTCCAACGGGAGCCTGGGTTCTATTGAAGGTTCCATAGTCTTGGAGAGCTCTGTTGTTGGGAGGTGGTTGACGATGAGCATACCTCAAGGGCTGGAGGAACTTCCTCGAATATTTGTGGTGGGGAGAGCAACAGTTCCTATCGTTATCGATAGGTTTCTAGGTCTGATATGGACGCCAGTTCGAGATCGGAAAGGGGGGATGATGTAGATGAGTGAATAACTAGAACGAAAAAAGAGTGGAGCATTCAAGACTATTTATCCTTCGTTGAAGCACTTATAACTTCGAAATCGCTAATCCGCTGTGTGAAGTCAAAGTGATCAGAGTATTTTCACGATGGACAGAGCTTGCTAATTTATGGACGACGATTGGGGATACAAGAAAAAACAATCTGAGCCTAAAGGAACAAAATTGGTATTTAATTCTGGCAATTTTGGGCTGTGCATAAATTTTGCCGTTTGTTGGAAAGATGGATTTGAAGATCGAGTGCTCCGCTGATCAAATGGATTAGAAGTGATAAAATTAGCGTTTAATCTCCAATGCGATCCATCGAGTATAATATTCTCTGTGATTGGAAGATTTTTTTACAAAGCTCTCTTAAATGGAAACTTCACGCAAATGTACCATAGCCTACGGGCTGAATGTACCTATTGAATAAGTAAATAATAGATAAACTTCACGCAATACAGATTATGCATGTGATTTCGAGGTTTCGGAGTTGGCCTTCAGCGCCTGAGGGGCATGGTGTATGTGTGGAAACTCCACCTGGGCTTTGTTCCACTAAATCTGCATATTGTACCACTCGAAATATTGATAGAGGCTTGGACCAGGTGTCCCCTGGTTCAGAAATCGAGCGCAGACGGCGGTGTTAATACCCCAATAATTGTGAGAGATTATCTCGATGCAGCTTCTCCTACCTTTCCTTTTGTGGAGGATAGAGGTTTTTTTTTTAAGAAAAAAAAAACCTTACTGGCCATGGCTGCAAGGTAGATCAACCAGTTTAATGTGCCCCGCTGACTCACGAGTTATGCGCGTGGCTATCCATGTACCTACTTGGGGCAGGCATTTAGTACCTACCTTCCAATAGACCAAGACCTCCAGCAGCTTGCATGCTCGGGTACTAAATGCCTGTTCCGAGTACGAAGACCCGAAGACCCTTACGTTGGCGCACATTCCCTATCAATGTTTGGTCAGTTGTGTCATAAAGGAAAATAAAAGGGAAGAAGCTGGAGAATCATATGCACCGTGCACACGGAGGAGTGCCTGCAAACGCACAGACGGAAACCGTTAACATGCTACTTGCCGACTATGGCTCTGATTTACGGTCTGGTGAGGAAAAAGAAAAGACCAGCAGCATCCATGGCCAACGAGGTCCCCGAGCTGAGGTTGCCCCTCTTTTTATCCTTTAAGTTTTTCCCGCAATTATGGCGTTGGGTCGTTCGCTCATCGCCAATACCAGTAGAAATGGGTGTGTAGCTCCTTCCAAGACGGAATTGCATGAATGTCTTAGATAGCTAAGATCATTTATGATTTATCTAGTGCCGCAGGATGGGGCGGGCAACCATCAAACGAAGTTAACTGCGGCAGCATGCAAAGCTCTCCGAGTGCACTATCTGGAACCTGATCAACGTTACATGCAAATGCAGAGAGCTCCCGGAAAGAAGGGGGGTGATATGTAGGTCTATAGTGAAGGAGGGAGGAGGTAGCTTAGTCATTTAGAATATTAAAGTGACCGAATTTGTATCTGGTGTACATTTCACTATTGAAAGCTTGGATCTCAAAACTTTCATAGCAATTTGACTTACTCGAGCCCACAATTCTGCCATTGAGCCATCTGTAGTAGCAATTTGGAGATCAGTATCACTCTCTTGTCCACCGGGTATACGTAGTCCATCGGTATCGAACGACACCTGTATGCATGATATTGATAAGCAAATGCTAAGCTAGCACTAAAGGTATAGAGTACCCGAAAAATGGATGCTGGCGGACTAGATTCTCGAGGCAGCCTGGTATCCTTTCCATATTCCTCATGCTGGCTTCAGCTAACTTTGGTTCGCGCTTAATCAGCTTGCGTCACGTCTGACTTGCATTACGTATGGTCTTCTACACCGCGTTTAACACTCATGCATCGCGTCTAGCCTTGCAGTACTGATCTACTCTATCATGTTCACCGGCCTGCAGAACTTCGTCTAGAAAGCGTTTAGTCTAGTCTGCGCTGCGTTTGCATCACACCCTCCTTTCTTTTTCTTTCTATTTAGAACAGGTGCAAAGGGCCTAGGTATGGAAGTGTGTGCCGACCAATCGATCTGTTTGTGTGCTGGGCGAATCAAAAATATTAATCTCCGAGAAAGGAAATCGACCAGGGTAAACACACAGGTGTGCCACTGCTCTACATATGACTTTCACCACCACAGGCAGACAAGCAGAAGAGACGGAAAAGAAGATATACAATTGCGTTACACGGATTATCCCGCAGACGTGTACGGTCCCGTTGGTTGAACTTGAGCCGGGGACTATCTGCCCAATCATGCATGCGTTGCTCGATCGTTATGGTTTCTGGCCGTGGTATAGTTAGCTACCACACCAATATTTACCCCACACGCGTTTTTTCTTTCGCTTATTTTAAGTATTAGATATTGACCTACGCATTGACCCACAGATCTCACTCCTACCCGACATTGCGAATACTGGGTCCAATATATATACACAGGGGGTGAGCCCAAGATTCTGCAGAGGTTGTTACGTAAAGCACCTGCCTCAATCATTGCGATAATACTGAATTACAGCTGTGTAAGAAAAGTCTCGACACTCATCTCACTAACGAGATAGCGACTGGGGTGTCAAGACTGTTCTTGCACGGCTGGACATGTACTCTACAGCTAGCAGTATACATTGTGCAATAAATCGTGTTCACATATACCTACATGTAGACCAGGTGATCCTTAGTCATCGTAGATCTATCACGGGTCCCCACTCAACACGGGTTTCTACATCACTGCCCACATAAAACACATATATCCCAAGCCCTGCAAGTGTAATACCCATGCTACCTATTTGAGACTGACTTAGCGCGCTATTCCAAAAAGTCGCACTGAGATTTGCGAGTGATGGTGAATGATATTTCGAAAATTTACGGACGAGCCAGTTTTTAGGTGGAGTCTTTTAGAAATGTGAGCTAAGGTGGAAGTCTGCAGTTAAACGACTAAGTGCGGTGTCATGTGTCCCTAGGCTGTTAGATACACGCGTAAATCTTCGCTCATATCACCTACCCACCCTCATCTCACATACTTCATTCTAGCATTCAAAGAAGTGAAGCAAGAATCCTTAGAACTACGCCTCGAGAGGTTACTTTGAATCTTCGGCCCCCAACTCATATATCTAGAGGAAAAGATAACTTATCTCGCCACATCCCTAGAGACATGTATAATTACACAAAGATCCCAAAGAAGTCTTCGGGTCACGTTTCTTGCGCAGGCCAAGGCCATGCAAAGACTGCTCACCCTGCAGAGAGATCCTCCACCTCGCTGCTAGTTATTGAAAACAATGATGAGATGGATGAAATAGATGATATTTTGGTAACTGAGGGCTCTGTGAAATTTTTTGGATCAGAGAGCGATGATAAAGTGTCAGGGGATTGGTTACTGGCATCACCCTCAAAGAGACTCGTGGAGAATATTAACAATGATTCCATGGGCCCTGAAGCTGGGGACGAGGATGCTGAGCCTAGAGCTAGGAGTGACAAAATTACCCCTATAGAAGGGTCGTTAGAAGATCTAGGAACTACAGCACCTCTTAGGTCCGCAGCTAGCGAGCTTGATCTGGGGTCTAGAGTGAAGCTGGCCCCTATAAAACTGGATTTTTGTGGTCCTGGGAATTTTTTACGTCAGCGTTGGGCAGACATCAAACTCTACAATCCACTGTCTCTTGATTCGGCTAATGATGTGCCAATCCTCCTTAGTATCAAATTTCTCCACGGCCCCATGAAGGGCAATATACACTACCACTATTTATTCCCACCACCGCCGGTTTGGAACTTACCCAGACGCCATGAAAAGTTTAGGGTCGTTGACTCACCGCCACTGCTGTTGGGTAAAAAACAATCGAGAAACGCTTTACTAGACAAAGACATAGGGAATGTGCTGCTTTTGGCAAGGGAATCAGCAGCGAGATTTTATGGTGGCCAAACTACGGAGATTGGCCTGGGCCCTAAAAAGTGGTTAAAGTTTGTTACAGATTATAATGGATCTGAGGTTTGTCGTAATCACTCTATTAACGATCCCTATTCTACTGATTTAGAAAAATCCTTAACAAGGCATAGGCTGATGAATGAGAATAGATTATCACAGATACAACCTTCAAAAAGCTTATCCACAGATTCCTCATATCAAAACCTATCGTCGGGAGCCCCTTGATTATTACACCCTTCGAGGGCTACCAGAGGCTGCAATATTTCTCCATTGTTCCTAACTCCGCACTACCTAAACCGTAAATGACTAAGGACGACGGGAAGAACACTGATGATTTGATGATTTGATGAGAGAGGGAAGGTAGAGGAGAAGACTAGATATTTTTGAAAGTTAAGAAGGAGAAAGAGAAAAAAATACGTATGGAAGCGGGGGTAGGGGCAGGAGATGCTATTACGGCGGTACGCGCTATGGTTTATAGATGGTGGGTAGTTTTAATGGATCTGGTCTATACGACTAGTCTTGGGTTATAATAAAAGGATCAGATACCATAAATGAGAACGAGTGCTCTCCTGCAGGACATTTCCTCACATCAGTTGCAGCATTCGATTTAATCATGTTGTAATATTGGGGCGCGTAGGGAGGAATAGAGGACTCGATTGCTTGCTTGCTTTCGTGCTTGCTAGAGGTGGGCATACGGCCCCTATCTAAATAGCTCTCTCTCGGGCGCTCAAGTGCCCGTGTGCTCAGATACCTGTCTCTCAATCATTTCCGACTCCGAAGCCACGCCCGTGGAGGCACCCCGTATTAGGAAGCTTCTCCAACAAATCAAATTCGCCGAAATACGAGTGATTTTTTGTGACTGAGAAGGATTCGTCAATCGGTATTTTTATTTTCAGAAAATACGAAACAGCAAATTACGCAGAGCTAGATACAGCTTGATGCATTATTAACTGCTTATGGTATGTGTATAGTTTCTCAAGTCATATCCATTTGCACCTCAATTCACCCAAGCCTACACTAATCCCGTCAATCGCAATTTAAGACCGACATGCTTGGGGGAGGTCTCCGTTAGCCGAAGGATTTATCGAAAAACGAAGTTGGGTATCCCATAAACCAATTGTTGAGGGCAAGGCCGCATAAGGAGGCGAGGTGCTAGAAACCAATGGAATAGCGTGTAGGGAACGAATCATGCTTGGTCTACGATCCAATATATCATCCTGAGCATACTAATGGTCATATATCAAGAGCAGAGTAATTTTATAGGACCTAAATAGATTTTGTATCGGAACTGATGTTGAAGCGTGGATAAGCGAACCAATAAACGTTTCATAAAGTTGCCACTTACCCGTCAGTAATCCAAACTGTATCCACTCTCATGTACGGATGACAAGCTTATCGAAATCGCGGTCAAAGCGTCTCATCAAAGAAGGACGCCCTTTTGGTTGGTATAAGAAGGCGGTTGGTCCTGTTGTCTGCACAATCTGATATCCCCCAAGTCACGACCAGCCATTCCCGGAAAATAAATCTTCAACATACGATTTCTAGACTTTTGATTTCAAACTTTATGTCTTATTATCTTCGAAGCTTTTGGATCTGCAGTGCCAGCTACCCTACTATGGCAACAGACGCGAACATTCCAGAAACACAAGGTCAGACGAAAGATAAATAGTACCGAATTTTAGCAATATTTTGGGCTACATTCACTAGACGTGGTGGTACATAGATACACCAACCAAGGCCGCGAAAATCCGGGGTTAATTGCGTAGAGAATCCAACCAATACGAAAAAAAAAGTTTACCCCATACATAGCTATCATACCAGTTATACCAGCAAGGTAAATCCGGCGAAGCTAGCACTCGAGATACAATAGTCGAAACTGGCTAGCTAGCCTAGAGCGAGATCTTGGGGACGAGGATCTTCAAATTTTGATCATCACCTACGAAGTTGCGTTGATCCTTTGTCGACAGGGAAGGTATATGTCCGAAGAACCGCGCTTGAGTATTTTAAGAAAGTACTGGCTATCAGGGAGAAAACACTGGGAATGGAGGACCTAAAGTCAAATGATGATGCCATCGATTGTATTAGAAGGACACGCACTGCGCTTGCAGAAAAAGTACGGTAAGGCGTTTGGGAATTTATGGGAATTTACTGGCTGGCAGGCAGAAAGGACGAACGGTGATGGGAATACGTTTTATATTATCACTAGTATTGCGGATATCCTCCAGCAATAGCAAAATAGCTACGATGAGGCATTTAAGTATTATCGGAGGGTAAGGGAGGGTAAGTAGAAGGTATTCGGGAAGGGGAATATCAGTACTCTTGGGGCTATCCGTGATGCTGGCCGGGTCTTCTGTCAGCAAGGGGAGTGGGATGAGGCACTCGACTGTCATAGGAGAGTTCTATCTGGGAGGGGTGAGAAGCTAGGGGAGAATAGTATATCCTAGCACTCTTGAGTCCCTCGACGGTGTTGCGTACTCGCATTTTTGTCAAGTGAAATACGACGAGGCATTCGGGTGCGATGAAGAAGTGCAGTTGGTGGAAAGAAGGGGCCGAGGGAAGAAACCTCCAGCACACTGGATGAGATTGCACAAGACTACGTGGAAGAGAAGGGTTTGGAGAAGGCGGTTAGGTACTATATCAAAGCACCGGATGGCGCAGAGGCTTTAGAAGACATATACATTACCTCCCTCGATACTGTCCACCCCATTGCCTTCTCCTACATTGAGCAAGAAAAGCACGATGAATCGCGATCGCTTCACCTTTGTAAATAAGCGTTGGCTGGCGAAGGGATGGTACTAGGGGAGGGAGACCACCACATTTCGACACCATCTACAACATTGCATCCACTCTCGCTCTCCAAGAAAAGTTCAGCGGGACGCTTGAGTATTTTAAAAAGGTATTGGTAGGCAGAGATAGCACCAAGAGAAGAAGATTCTCACATTCCTAAAATAGTCCACAAGATTTCACAGAAACTTGCTCATATAAAGCGATATGGTGATTTTGTCGTTGGCTATGAGCTCGAGGAGAGAGGGCCGAATGTGCTGACCAAAATACCGAGTGACTTTCTATGACCGTTTAACAGTGATAAGTCTTCATACACGTTTCGTTAGGCGGCGCCCCGTAACCAGTTCCCAGTTGTCGGGGCTAGCTCATCATAGCATGGCTCTAGGGGTTGAGCACTTTAAATAGAGAAAAGTTCTGGCTGCGCGGCTGCGTCGTTCTTTTGAAGCAAATCGTGCTAGAGTTACCGTCACGGCGTTTAACATGGCTAATGCTGTAACACCAACATGAGTACCGGATTGCGCTTCATCCAGGCAAGTACGTAGTCCGGATCCATTACTACCCGTTTGAAATGATAGCTCGCTGTGGCTATCAATACTTCTACCCCGCCAACTCTGGCAATAGAGAGACTAGAACCATGCTTAGGCCATCTGCCCCTACCAGGCGTTAACGCTAGCGCGCGCTATGTCGATCGGGCTACTTTTGCAGCCAGGTATAAATACACGTAGAGAAGATGCTATCAGGCTCTAAGGGGGTGGCTGTTTGGGTCTTTTGGGCTATCTGGGGTTTGCCCAACGGAGGGGGCGAGATCTTTCTGGAGGAGAAGTTTCACACTCAGTGGCTTGCTGGATTTAGACAATGCAAGACACAGTCTTTAGCTACTGGACTGCTGGAAATACCAGAAACCCTCCAGAAACCAGTACTCAAGGGAAATCCGCCAGGGCAAGCTCACCCGGATGTGCCTGAATCCAAAAGACATAGGTATATTGTCCGAGCGAGTTCTCGCGGAACTGGCCGCGACAGGCTTGAGGATCTTGCTGTCTCCGACCCTAACCCCATGCAAACATCCCCAAGCCAATGGCATCAAAGCCTGCGATGTGTTGCTTCTAAAAGAGGACGCCAGAGGCCAACTCATGTTTCCAAACGGGCCCCCCCCTCGAGAAGTCGAAAACACCGGGACTCGAAGAATGACCACCCGCTTTGCCATCCGAGACGCTTGGCTAATCGATAAGGAGCAACAAAGGCATTATGCATGCGGCTCGCTGCGCCTGGGGACGATCCCTCCAGCTGTAGCCGCTCGACTCTGGACTCCCCTCGATGGACAAAACAGACAAACCAAAGAAAAAAAAACACAAAAACACAAAAACACAGAACGCGACAGAGACGCAGACACACACAGCCCTAACTTTTCCAGTGCGCTGAGATCCACGGCCTACGGCTCCTATTCGCTCCTCCATCCCGTCTTCAATCCGATCAGCGTGCCACGTCAGTTGCACGGTGCAACCTACATATATTTCGTTCGACAGGAGCGTGCACCACCCGGTAGCTTAGGGTAGTTCGAAACAACTCAGTGTACGGCAGTGTGAGCGTGAGAGAGAGAGAGAGAGAAGAGAAAAGAGAAAAGCGGTGAGCGAGGAAGTGGAGGGTGTTTGAGAGGAGAGGAGAATAACAGCATAGCTGCAAGGTATGTAGACGCGTTTTTTCCTACGTGTGGAACAGACAACAAGGGTGGGTAGAACAGACACCCAGGGGAGGACGGTGGTAGCTATTTCACACCGCATGCTCTGGGGTAGAGAGATTTCCTTGTGCCACAGATCTAGAAAACAAACAAGAGAGGCAGTTGTCTATATATTTCAGGATGGCTATTCCAAATCCCTGCGACAGATCATTCTCCCTTTTCTTCTTTCTCCGCTGTTCACTGCCAGCGTGTGTCTCAGGATTCTCTTGGGGGTCGCGATTTGAAGGCTTTGCATCAGATCTCACATCAGGATCTGCACAGCCAGGACGCGAAATAGATATAAATTTCCGAGAGAAAAAACAACAGCCAGGAGACATAACATATGCACAACCCCAGCGGCTGACAGCTCTCTCCCAGAATAGCCCTCTCCACATCGTCCACGCTGTGACGAAGACGTTCGTTATAGTGGCAGCTATCGAGGAACCGGCTCTCTCCCATCCAGAGCAGCCAGCCTGTCGTTCCCAGCACGCTTCAGCATCTCCACCGCCGGCCGGCTTATGAGCAGGCCCCGACGTCGTCGCCGTCCGAAACCACCTCCGCGCAGCCAGGTTCTCGTGGATCTTCCGCGTCCTCGCCACCCTCTCCCTTTCCGCACCTAGAAAGGTCCATTCCTTCTCGTCCTTCCCCATAAAACCAAATCCTAACAACCCCCCCCCCTTCTTCTTCCCTTTCGTGATTCCTGCAACGAAGCAGCCATGCCTCCTGACAGTTCCTCCTTCAAGTACTTCAACACCCCAGCCAACGTCGAAGTCCCCCCATGGCTCGGGAACTTTACCCTCAAAGCACGGTACGCCCCTTCTCCCACTTCCCCACCCCCTTCCCCTCCTCCCCCCTTTAACTGACTGTCAAAACTAACGCCCCTACAGGTCCGGTACAGACCTCTGGCGCAAGCCCTCCCGTGACACGTTCACCGCGCCAGTACTCTACACCTGCTCCCCACTGCACTTCTTCCGCGCGGAAGTAACGGTGCACCTGCGGCTCACGTCCGCGTTCGAATGGGACCAAGGCGGGCTCGTGATATTCGCTGGGCCCACACCGACGACGACGTCCGCCAGCGCGGCGCCGAACCACGGCCCGCCGCCCGCGGGCAAGTGGGTCAAAGCGGGCATCGAGTACTACGACAGCCGCACGACGGCGTCGTCGGTGTCGGCGTCGTCGGACGGCGCGGACTGGTCGCTGGTGGAGCTGCCGGAAGGCGTCAACGAGCTCAAGGTGCGCTTCGAGCGCGTGGACCACGCGCTCTGGGTCTGGTTCGATGACGGCGTGGAGTGGAAGAAGCTCCGTGAGGTCACCTGGTTCTTTTGGGGCGTCGACGAGAAGAGTGTTAGGATCGGTGTGTATGCGAGTCGTCCGGCGAACTTTGTGAGTGGGCGGCCGCTGGAGGAGTTGGTGGTTGAGTTTGAGGGGCTGGAGATATATTGAGATGTGAGTTTAACGGGAAATTGGAATAAGGGGGGGGAGATGGGATATTGGGTGGGAGAGGGTGAGGGTAAGGGAGAAATTGATGGAGGACAGCATGCACTTTTGGTTTTTCTTTTGGTTTTTCTTTTATCTACGGGGAGGGGTCAAGAAGCGCTTTTTGTTCGTTCTTCGTTTCTGAGTTGGCATTTGGCGGTTTGGTTTTATGCCCTTTTAGTTACCTTTTATGCCCTCGACAATTTGGATTGGGAGGGTTGGAGCTCAGGTGTGGGAATCGGTACTGGTCGTTTTTCTTTCTGTCTTTTCTTTGGTAAGGGAGGGGGGAGAGGGTGTATTAGCAAGAGGAGTCGATTTCGGTTTTTATATTTGCAGCTATTTGCCCTTCTTCTCTCTCGACAGGTGTTGCTTATTATCTATTGACTTAGTCTTGCGCGTTTATTCAGTTTCGAATTACTTTTGGGTTAATTTGGATTTTTATTTATATCTCCGCTCAATCGCATAACAAATCACTTTTTGGTGTTTTTTTTTTTCAACCGTGAAGTAACAAAAACGAGAACAGACACACGAAAGCCCAACTGACTACTACACTCAACTGCAGCTCGAATTCTTCCGAACCTCCACCTCCTCAAACACAACATCGATTCCATCCCCCGCCCTATCCCCCTCCTCCGGCGTCGGCTTCGCTGCATACGCCCCAACCAACACCTTCGGATCCTCTTCCAGCAACCCATCCTCAAACACCCACGTGATTTCCCTCACTGTGCTCTTCTTCTCCCCTTCTACGATGTTAACCATCAGACTCGGCCCCTCCCGGACCATTTCCAGCGTAACATTCTGGCTATTCAGTCCCATTCCCTCGGGGCCTCCAGCGAGGGTCCAGTCCGCCCAAGAGCCGATGTTCGCCACAACAATAGAGACCCGCGGGACGTTGTCGACGAATTCGATTCCGGCCTTGATCCAGCGGGGTGGGTGGTCGTCGGTGGAGTTTTGGGCAGCGGGGAAGATGAAGGAGATGCCGCCTTGGTCGTAGAGGGTTTTCCAGTTTGCGTGGAAGGTAACGCTGGCGCTGTGGAATTCGGAGAGAGCCAGAGGCGCGCTGAAGGAGGGGAAGGAGTGGGCCTTTGGGAGGCCAGGTTTGCGCCAGAGGTCAGTGTGGGGGGGCGCGGTTATGGTTAGGGGGACCTTGGGGGCGGGTGTGGTGAGGAAGGGACCAGTGAAGGCGAATAGGGAGAGGGGGATTTTGGTATGCATTTTTTGTCTTTTTTGCAATGGAGGTGATAGTCCAGAGTGATCAAAAGCGAGACGTGTGGAACTGTCGTAGAGACGTTGGGTTGATCTGACTGGCCTTTATATACACCTGCTCAAGAACCGCATTCCGAGAACACGAAGGGCGAGAGTGCTTTAGTGAGCCAGTGTGGCAGGCGTACCCTCGGAACATTTCCCACATACCCCGCAGCGCGCAGCACGCAGCACGCACGTGGATCTCATCCCTGGAGCAGATGCTCGACTCGCCCTCCACCGATGCTTCCAAGAGCGCCCAGACCATCCAGGCACCACTATAAATAGCAACGGCCAAGAGAACTCCAAGACGCGCAGCGGAAGGCCGGTGGCGAGATGCCGTGCTCTCTCCGGCACTGAAGCTCGCCCATCCACGATCGAGGGATTGTTTTGCTGCACGGGGAAGCGCCCCGGTGGTGGAGCGAGGGGTTGGCGGGGTGCTGTCGTCGCGTTAAGCTTGACGTGCGGCTCAATTAAGGTTTCCCCATCGACAGGGGCACACGGCATTTGCCGCATCAGTTCTGATGGCCAGCACGACGGAGTGTTCGAGTCCCGCCCTTGGCCTATGCGGTGCGTGAGGGGGCATTCGATACACCACACCTCGGCCTGTGCAGTAATCTACAGCTAAATCTATGCACATGCTGAACTTCACACGAAACAGAGTATGGATAAACTCGCAGCTCCCTTCCGATCAAACGACGAAGAGTTCCCGGCAAAATAACCTCGCAAAGTGACGTAGAGAGCAGATATAGAATCCCATTGGTGACATGGTAGCAGATGCACCTCCTGGGAAACATTCTCCACAGCGTAGTGCACGTGGGGGAGGGGGGGGGAGATACACGACAAGCAGGTAGCTACACCTTAAGCCTGCTCGGAACCTCCTTGGTCGTTTTATTTAATCCCCTTACGTTGGTGCTAAGCTAGAAAAGTCATCTCTCGCCCATAATTACTCGCTGATATTCGCTGCTTCTCCTAAAAGTTTGAAAATTCCAACTCATGAATTATCACTCGCGTGCTATAAACGCAAAAAATTACTGCCAAAGACTGGGAATAAGATACGTAGCATGCACAAAATAGATATGGTTTCGTTCCTCCTCTCTCGAATGATTCAAAGGCATAAATTACGCATACAAGCCATCTTCCGTATCAATTCCACACCTCTTCCAGGGCTGTAGCTCTCCGGACTTGAAAGTGTAGTCACGCTGAACTATATCACAACTTTACAAGAGGCGCTTATTTCTGTAGTTAACCATTGTTCCTGGTTAGTCGCTCGCTCTCAATCACTTGAACCAGAGTCGTAATAAAACTCAGGTTTCCTCAACACCACTATTTTGTTAAATTTTACATGTCCGGGAAAAAAAACCCCTGCTTTAAAGTATTCTGCCTCAGTAGTCTATCCACCCTATTCATTAACGATAGGTTGAAGCCCGTCCTAATTATTCACTAAACTGAGATTTCACCAATAATTGGATTCCTCCCTTCCGTGAGTATTTAAGCATGCCCAGCGCGGTGCCGGGGGTTCTCTGGTGGGACTTCAGGCGGATCTAGCTTATGGTCCCCGACGCTCGCGATACCGCCTAAATACCCGCCTTCATCAGTACTCCTAGGCTCTGGTTCTTCGGGTATAACATCAAGGGGCCCATATAGTAGTCTGGCTGTAGACTCCGGAACATAGTGTTTTTCTGCCAGGTTAGGTTTATCATCGCTTCCAAAACTATTGCTCCCGTGCTCGTTCTCTTTCTGGCCTTTTGATCCATCAGTTGCCGCAGTGGTCTCTGAATAGGGGCTACGTTCGAGAGCATAAGGGCCCCCATCATCAAGAACGGGAGCCATGATCAATGGTGTCCCTTCCGCGAAACCTGCGTTCAGAAACTTCTCAACGAGTTCAAAAAGGGATATATCCAGATCAATCTAACACCGACCCATTAGCAGCCCTTCACCCATCAGCCACAATGAAAGAAAGAGAGATATAATAACATACTATCTCTTCATTCCACTCTGTCTTGACCCGTGTCCACCTTCCAGGGGCTAGCCCAATATCAACCATAAGCCCATCGTATTCCACTACGAGCGACATCTTCGATTCACTCCAGATAGTCTCCATATCAACAAAGAGCCAATCACTCCTGTATATCCCTTCACTGATATTATTAGAAACAGACAACATGGGTTTTTCGGCCAACACTCCATCAGCAATGTAGCCTAGGTCTACATCCGGTGGCGGCGGAAGGAAGTAGTGGTAGATTTTTGCGCCTTTCAGGTATCCACGAAGGCGCGTTATGCAGAGGAGTACAGGCACAGCGATGATAAAATCAAGTGCCTCGGAGGTTTTAGCGAGGGTTAGTTCGGGGGGAGCGAGCATGATAGCTGGCGGAGAAGACGGTTTCGGAGCGGAATGGTTCGCTGAACCAGGAGATAAATTACCAGAGGCGATAGTAGCAGCATCCCCCACCGCAGCAGTAGCAGCAGTAGGCGGGCTAGGCAGAGGAGTATCTAAATCAGTCGGGAGAGTGCCTATATGATCAAGAGCTGTAGTAAGTTGGATTAATTCTCCTGTACCAGTAGCAGATCCAAGGGGAGACAGAAGAGGGATCGCCAAAGCAGGAGGAACCATTGCAGGAGCAATCATTTCTGCTGCTGCACCAAGAGATTCTAGCAAAGGAGAGGCAGTATCCACATTAGCAGCTGTCTCAGAGACTTCTCCACAGTTAAAGATCGTATCGTATCGCCTGCGCTCATGTTGGGGGATTAATTCTCTGTTCTCCAAGTAGTCGAGTTTGCTATCGAAACTCCATGAACGAACACGCCTGCCGGAGATGAGTCGAGAACATTCTCTCATTGTGTTTCTATCCCTTTGATAGGATGATGAGAGATAAAGAAGACGATAATAGGGATGGGGAGTAAAAAACGTCTGCTAGAATTGGGGGCATCTGCAGGGGAGACTATCCCTCAGCACTAAGGTCACACGGATAAGATATTTCCCAGATTCCCTCGGCATTGACCAGCCCAAGAATCAGGAACCACACATACATGTAATATCTTCTGTATCGTAGTATACCAGAATCCGAGGTGTGCAGAGTGGAGATCCTATTTACTGATATCGATAGATAGCGCAATTTTCGATACAGGTCATTCGACCGCCATAGCTCCTGATTTTTACTACACTTTGGATGTCGGAAGCACCCTCTGGTATGAGTTGTGTCAGCCCCAACCCTGTTCCACCTACAATGGCTCCTAAGTAGTGCATTTTGCTTTGGAAAAGGGACGCCTTGTTTGGAAATAGTTTGTTCGTTTTGCAAACCCCAGATCCTAGCATAAGAGCGCACATATATCCAACAAGAAAGCCCACGAAACCTAGATGTGACGATAGCCCCTTTTTCGTTACCTCTACCTACCAATAACACAAATCTATCCACCAGGTATTTTTCTATCGCTCCCCTAAACTCTATCCTAGAACAAAATCTACTGAGCTACAAGCTATCTATCATATCTACCACACAAGAGCCTTCTAAAGGACATAGCACCCATCCTATTCATAAGCCACATAATGCCACTCCTTCCTCTTCATAATCGGTGTCAGAATCAGTGGCTCCCCAGCTTTCGGCTTCGTAGCCAAGAAACTCGCAACCAGATCCCTCAACGTCATATCACCACGAACCTACCCATCCCATCAACAACCCAAACCAACCAAAGAAGGAAAGAAGGAAGACTCACCACACTCCCATCAAAATCGCTCTGAAGACTAACCCACTCCTTGGTCAACACCATACTCTCCTCATACAGCCCCGCCAGCGTCTCCATTCCCGCCCAAAACAACGCATCCATATTCTCGTCCATACAATCCACATGATGCAGCAGCGGGGTTTTCGCAACTCTGACGATACCCCTCTGAGTGCGTCTATCCAGGAGCCCTTTATCAAACCACTCTGCGTCGACTTTATCCGGTGGTGGGAGGACATGGTGGTAGTGTACAGCGCCTTTCCAGAACCCGTTGAGACAGGTGACACGAAGGAGGACTGCCACGGGTTGGGTATTGTCTTTCTGTGGAGGGTAGGGCGCGTCCGCGTTAGGCGTATCGTGGTTCGAGGGTGCCATTTTCAGCTTTTTGGACTGGTGGAATAGGTATTAGATTGTTATTATTTTAAAAAAAAACTGGATATGCAAGGGCTGGTGGGGGTTACTTTAACCGTGCTGCAATTAAGATCGCAGGACGCGGAGCTGGATAGATGGGTACCGAGAGACGGTGACGGGGGGGAGCAATTGTGGGGAGCGGATGGGGCTAGGTCGTCGACTTCGGGGTGCGTTTGACATAGCCCTTCCGCGTCACACATCATCACTCGTTTAGCGTGGGATGGCATTGTGGGGGCTGGCAGCGGTTGTCGACTGATTGGAAATATAGCTGAGGAAAGATCACAGCAGCCAACGGAGAGCTGGGAAGTCCAGACAAAGGTTCATGGCAGGTGGAAGCCAGGTAGCTTCCCGGATAGATAAAGAGATAAAGGAGAGAGACGGACGGTGCTAGACCAACATGGTCTGGAGAGGTCACGAAAGTCACACAATAGAATCGGGGCGTGTGAAGCTGACTAGGCTCGGTCCCCGGGGCATCGCATCCGCAGGCAACCCGAAATACATCTTATCTTAAGCTTAAAAAATTAGAATAAAACTAAAAGCTTCTAAAAAAAACTCAACGCCATCAAAGAGCCTACGACACCAAACTAAAGCTACGAACCCCCCCAACCGCGACGTGGTTGTGGACCTTGAAAATAAAATGCAACAATGACGGAATTCCAAAAATAAAAAGCTCAAATCGCCTCGTATTTCCCATCTCTACTGTGACAAAAATCGACAGACGAAAAAAAAAAGGAAGGGGAAGACAAGAAAGGATCAAGAAAAAAACAACTATATCATAAGTAGCATCAAATCATACGAAATCCTCATTCCTCTCCTGTCTTGTCTTGTCTTGTCTTCCCCCGCCTCAGCCCATCCCCAATTTACCATCCTACATCCATGCTTGCTTGGACCGTCTCTCAATCAAGATTGAAAAGAGAACTTCAGTTTCCAAAACGCAGAAGGCCATCCGATCATGAGAAACGTGAAGCTCGGGACACAGAAACTCAAGAGAAATAATGAAACCCGTCTCAAGTAACGTAAAAGTATCATTTGTGGAAAAAAAAAAAGAAATACAGACCGTCCCAGCACTGTAAACAATAAAAACACCCACCCACGCAGATATGAAGACATGAAACAAATAGGTAAATTGATGATGACGGGGGAAAGACATCATCCAAGTTTAAAAAAACCCCTCATCCAGATCACCCAGATACGCCAAGATTTATCCTAGTCAAATGACGAGATGCACAGCAGTCGGTCTATGCTAATACAACGTCAAGAAGAAGATACTGCTCTAGGTGGATGTGGGAGATGAGAGCAGCGATCGAGTGAAGATGATAAGGGGTGGATATTGACGTGAAGGTGTTAAAAGTAGGATGTGGAAGTTTTTCGATGATTTTTTAGATTAACATTGAGAAATTCGACGAACAGATGCTTTGCATCATATGCTATTTAGTTTAGTACGTAAGTGGCGGATCATCAAAATTAAGATCAAAAGCATAATGATAGGCTTACCGTTTAAAGCAAAATACACTTCTTCGCTTTTTTGGTTGGGGGAGGCTCCAATGCAGCCACAATTGCCTTCTAGATGTCAATCTTCGAGTTCCTCGAGATTTAATAAGAGGAAACTTACCTCGTCGAAAACATTCTTCAGCCCTTTCTGGGTCAAGGCTGAGCACTCAACGTATCTAAAACCAATCGTCAGAATCAAATATACATAGAAGAACACCGATGTAGGGTATCTGATAGGGGGGGAGGGGGGGGGAGGAGGAGGAATGGAAGGTTAGAAAACATCATTCTGGGAAAAAAATGTGCTACGACATATAAAATATCGCATACTTATTCGCGGGGGTGGGAGTATCATACTTCACGGCAGACAAGTCTTTGGCGAGCTGCTCACCCTGCTTATAACTAATAGGAGCCTGGCGTTGTTTGGCAAGCTTCTCGATCACGGCAGCATCATCCCGAAGATCGACTTGCGTTCCTACATCATGACAAGTTATTAGTCAAACTAATATACAGCTAAGCGGAAGCAAATCACAAGCATATTAACTTACCAACAATCAGACACGGGACGCCCGGGCAATGATGTCTAACCTCAGGAAGCCATTTCTCCTAGAAAAGAAATTACCAATTAAATAACTACCCAAAACTACCCCCAACCCAGGGAGGACAAACCTTAACGTTCTCAAAACTTGCTGGAGAGTTGACGCTGAAGCAGATCAAAAACACATCTGTTTGAGGATAACTCAGAGGTCTAAGACGATCGTAGTCCTCCTGTCCAGCAGTATCAAAGAGTCCAAGGGTATATGGCTCATCGCCAATCCTATTTTAGAATATAGAGTAAGCATTGATTATAAATCAAACAATGAACACGTACAATTCAATGAACGAAAGTAGAAATGAAAGAAAATATGGATCAATAAAAATGAAAGAGCGGGTATATAGTGCGTTTTCATCAGCCAGAATTGGAAGGATCGCCCGTGCAGATTGGAAATCCATCCGAACTCTGCATGGCTAGGAATCTTGTGTGGGATAGTAATGCCAAGTCAATACCGCAGCAAATGACCACAAAGGCAATCCATTGCAGGGCATTTTAACTTTTTTCACTTCCCGCTCTGGACCAAAAGCCCAAATCCAAAGCCGTCTTATTATCTTTTGCTTCTTTTTCTGCTCTCTGTACATCCCAGGAAGTGCTGATCACACCTCTTGCCTCGGGACGATGATTTCGGGGTGAACTTGAGAGAGAAAGTTTACCCGACCATTGGTCATGCCGAAGCGCAAAAGAAAAGAAAAAACCAAAGAAGCAAAAGCATGTGATCAAATAAATGTCGGAACTTACATAACCGTAACTGCATAATTGTCGAAAACTGTTGGAACATACTCGCTGGGGAACTTGTTCGTGGTGTATGAAATGAGAAGACAAGTCTTTCCGACAGCACCGTCACCGACGACAACACACCTAAAACACCAATAAATCAACCTTCGAGCTCAAAACCCCACTCAACCCCTCAAATGTGGAGTGACGATAATTGGTATGAGGTCAGGAAGGATCAATATTCAACCGATCGTCATCGTCACCAACATGACCATTGACGACATTGAGCTTTAACCCATTGCCAGCCATCAATCCCTCCTCAAGCCACCTCAAACCAAAAAAAAGAGTTATGGAAGACCTACTTAATAGTAGCGACAACCATTCTGCGTCCTTTCCCTAACCTTTTGAGCTTCTTATTCTTCTGATAACGCTGCTGAAGGCGCAAATACGATTCTGTCGAAAGCCGGCGGATCTGTGACTTATCTGGAATGTGTAAGTAATACGGATCAGGGTCCTGGCTTCGTATGCACGAAGGGAGACGGCTTAGAGAAGGCATGGTGTAGGGGCTTGTAGAGTTATGACGATAGGAATGAAAAAAGATCAACTAGCAAGCAGCCGTACGGATGGGGGGGGGATGAGGGGGTAAAGGGAAGAGACATTGATAAACTCAAACAGCAGATAAGAGTGGTGGCAGCTACGATACAAGTTGAGCCAGGTGTGTTTGCGTGCTCGTGCTCTTGTGCCCGTACGAACGCACGTAGATATATATATAGAGAGCAAAGGAGAAGGGCAGGTTGCGGGCAAGAGGGATTAAGCAAGGAGAAGCGTGGAAGGTGGGAGGTAGAGCGAGAACAAGCGATTCAACACGCGATATCGAAGTGGGTAGCAGAGCGTGGATCAAGCGTGGAACGTGGCAGAGCGGGCAGAGAGAATGGGGGAGCTATGCTTAGGGGAGGAGGAGGTTGGTCTACTCACACAGTAAACTTGGAGCTAGCAGCACGGGATAACCTTACTATGATGTGTAGATTTCACGTGAAGCGGGCGGATGGGCGGGAATGAAGCGAGGTCGGAGGAAACGCGAGAGAATGGATGCTGCCTTTTAACGGTGCTGTGGGTGAGAGGAAGGGCAGGTTGCCGGGAAAAGGGGTTTTGTGGAGAGCAGAGCGGGAGGGGGGTGGGAGATTGCTCGAAATGCGTGCGGCTTTTTATCACCCGTCTGATGGAAGGGTTATCTGGTCGAGTGTGGTTGTGGTCGACAACAGAGATGGGAGCGCAAAGACACGGCGATGAGGTTGAGCTGTTGGCTGCTGGGCTGTGGGCTGTGGGCTGGGTTGGGGGCAGGTTGGGTTGCTGCCTGTGGCTGTTGCTGTTGCTGCTGTTGTTGCTGGAGATGGGAGGAAAGGAGAGAGGACGGAGGAGAGGTGAGGTCGAGGTGGTGAAGTGCGCTTGGACTCTGGCGTTGCTTCTTCTTGCTTGCTTGCCTGTCTACTGCTTGCTGCTGCTGCTGCTGCTCGCTCGCTCGCTCGTCCACCTACCTACCCTACCTGCTCTACCTGTTGCTGTGCTGCTACCGAGGTGCCGTTGGGGGGCTGATTGGAGGGAAATTGCGGTGAGAACGAAATGTGTCAACGATGAATAAAGAGATGCGCTCAGTTATGCCCCACGAGAACAATCCTCAACACCGGTTTTGCTCGTGATGGTCCAGAATAGTATTTTTATATATCACCCATTCACTTTTATATTTGTCTCTGCCACACCCACCGTTTCGACACCTGTTTTCCCACCACCGTTTCAAGTGGCTGGCTGGCTGGCTGGCTGTTCACGACGGTTTTTTTTGCTTCTTCGACTTGCTCAAAACGACCGTTGTCGAGCACTGCCAATTGCCAGATTTGTCATCCCATCGCCCGAACAGCGTTAGTCTCGCTCTCGCTCCAACACATTTCTTTCAGAACCGGCAGCTGGACGAGAGGAGGAGAGGGGAGGAGCTTTAAGTTAGATACATAGCCTGTTCTGTCCGGTGCAGTACTCTGCTCCTGGTAGAGTGCTCTGCGTGCACACAGACAGCTCACCGTGATTCAGCCTCTATTTACCGGCAACGTGTATGTGCTCTCTGTACCTGCACCTGCTGGCTTCTATCACAGCGCCTGGAATGTAGATATCTTGGTACAGCAAATACTCAGCACTGGTGAATTGCACTGCAATTGAACTCTAACAATTGATCTACCAGCACCCACCACCCCCAAACTGCACCTTTCCGATACACTACATGCGGTTATCCGCGCCAAAGTGAAGAATCTCCGGACAGGGAGCGCTACCCAATTGTCGCAGCACCGTGTGATCGCCCCCAGGGTGCCTCACGTTCTCGATACCATTCTCGTGTGCACGCCATATATATCTTCTGCGGAGCTGCTCCCCCTTTGACATTTTTCCTTAAAAAGCCCTTTACGCGCTCAATCAAACATCCACAGGATACGCGACAACGGTTTCATGCTCTGCTCAGACCAGAGCCCACGCGTGTTTTCAGGGTCCAATGACGCAACAAAGACATATGAACAAAAATAAAAAACTGAGGCTCTGTCACCTCGCTCGCTCTCTTGGGCGTGAGCTGGGCGTTGGGCGTTGGCGTCGCTACCAAGCGATCACTGCGACAGAAAAGGAATCTGGGGTATGTGTTATTTGTAACCCTCGCGATGAGCCTGTGTGTTTAATTGGTCTCTAGCGCATCGGGCTCGGCGGTGTTCCTTCCCTGTCCCGCCCAATCCCCTCGACTGGTTCCACCCCAAGCTTGTTCTTGTTTCTGCCCTTCGGATCGCAGGCGCTAACCGCACCAGTAATCTTCGCGGTCCTCTTCGCCTCGGAAAACACGAACTATGATTCGTTACGTGTGCGTAGTTGGCTGCCCGTTTCGAAACGTCTGGACTGGGCTGCAGGATGCAGCTCTCCGCGGATACGTAGGGCTAGGGCTACTTCGGTCTGTGTGCCGAATGCTCGCGCAATCTCATCTGCTCAACGCTTCAGACTAGGAATCTCACCTTTCTATCTCGCAGCTGCTGCTACAGTGCTACTGGAGATGCGAAATATAAGGATTATATACACGATACCCCTGTCTTGTCGAACCTGTGCATTCGCTCCTTTCGGTCGCCGCGGCGGCGGCCCTACGACTTCTTGTGTGACGAAACACAGCGCCCATGATACGTCCACGATATGATCCACTCTGACAGCCACGGACACGAGACAGTCGAAAACTAAACCAAGCACACGAATTGCTGCCTAGTTCCCCAAGCACGGTGAGACGGTGGAGGGATTCGGTAATGGCATGTCAATCCTGAATTCTGATTGCTAGCGTTTATTACAAAATAACATTGTGATCGGCGTTTGGGTGTTACGATCACCATTTCCGGCCAAGCATGGTTCAACCCGGAAATTTCAACCACCACCATCCTTCTGTATCTAAAACCCAGGAATGCGTATCGTGCAAGATGCCTTCAATTCGACACCGGGTAGATTCCAAGATTCGCAACCTATACTTCGCACGAGATAGTACCATAAACTAGGCGGTTGTGATTAGATATACTCTTTTTAACCCATGTTCGTCATCCGACCGGCTCCAGTGAGTAGCCGTCGCGCCGGTTATACTGCAGGGGAAGTGGCGAGATCGATGTTCTCTATTATGTTTTTCCTCGATTGGGGCTTGTCCGGTTATATATGTTCTATATAACAGCTGAGGGTCTGCTCGCCGCAAACCCGGCTTAATGATCTTTAAAATTGGTCCAGTCTATTTCGAACCCTACCACCAAATTCTAGTCAAAACATATACTACACAGAACAGCTCACCTGGTTAAACAATCCCCAACATGTAGAAACCCGGAGATCACAGAGCATCACTCGCCTAGCTATAGTTACACGAGACTATCTGAGAAGGAGCTTTTAGGCATCCCTTGTTACACCGTGAATCACTCAATGTAACCATTAACATAAACATCAATACCCATCGTGACTAGCTGATGGGGGAGCGCCGTCCGGCCGGAAAAACGGTTCGCAACGGGTATTTCCGGTTTCAGGTATGCAAGCAATTTCTGAAAGAGGGGATAAGCGCTAGCTGGAGTTGGATTGCTGCTGTTAGCGGGGAGCCCCGTGGCTCATAGCTACATGTAGTGACTTGTTATTAGGGTTACTTGTGCTTGATTACAATTCGACAATTCCTTCTATTCGGTAGGACGTATGGGGGAAGGTGCTCTAATAAGTTGGGGATGGCCGAGGGTGAATTTTCAGTGACGTCAAATAATCACCGCAGTAAATATTAAACATGAAATATTTTGGACAACATGAATACACGTAGTTCCGTATGTCGGCCTACCAAATTCCGGTGAAGTAATAGTTTCGAGTGAGAGTGTGTGATGAAACATGCACATAGCGAAAAACGTTCAGAACCCCGAAATTTAACTTAGGATTCTTCCGTTTCTTGTTGGCATTGGCGTGTTTGGAGTGCCTTTCTTGAAACTATTAGTGTTGATGATTGGGTTCGTCTCTACCCGGAAGATACCCTGTAGTCAATCAATGCAATCAATGCAATAATAGGACTGAATTAGGAAAAGACCCAAGCCCACATTAATAAACGAGCCCTAGAAGAAAGCCTCCGTATCGCTCATCTGTTACCTCAAATGCCCTGATTGCTATCGCTTCCCATTTTATCTGAGGATCTGCTTCCTCATTATTTCCTGAAGACATCCTCACACTCGTCCCAAGGCCAATTGCCAACACCCCTTATATATACAATGTACTAGGGCATTCTGACAATCAATTTCTGGACATACATGTAGCTATTCCTTGGCTAGTTTAGTTAGTGCACCCCTTTATCTATTGCGGTCGCAAAGAAAATCGTTATCAAACTCGCATCCTTGTCTAGGCCCGTTTCGTAACAACAACGTCGGCTTAGCGGCGCGCGAGATCTTCGCATATCCGGATTGGGAGGGGGGGAAGATGTCCAAGTTCCTTGGCGGGAGCTACGTATACGTATTTTGTCTTGTCTTAATGTGATTGATTTGTTTCGATAGAGTACATACCCCCCCCAGTGTGGTATCATACCGCATTGGCATATTGATAAACCGGTTGATATCTCCCCAGAGACTGTTTGTTTGTCTTTCGTTTACTTGTAAATCCAACCTCAGATCATCGCTGTTACACGGGGTAGGTATTTCAGACAGAAAAGAAAAACCCCAAACTAAACCAAACGGCCCGGATCTCAGATTTACTAGTGTTTTTTCCGCGGAATTCGCTTAAAAATAGATAGCGTTTGCATATCGTTTGGTCTCCTAGGCTGCTAAACGGTTTTTAAAAATAGAAATTGGTCGAAAGCGCTTGTGGGGAGGGGGGATAGCTAGAATGTATACGTACTCGTAGTCTTGAAACGGGATAGAAGGGGCCGGGGAGAGTAGAGTTGGGATTATCGAATCCGAGCCGTGGAGATTATGTTTACAATTAAAAATAACTGGAAGGCAACATGTTTGCGTGTACAACTAATATTGGGGGGCTTGTTAGATGGGGAATTGAACCGATGAGATAAGAAAAACGGCATGCAGTGAAAGAGGATTTAAGGCAGTCAAAGGGATGGTTGAGATATAGCATCCGGGCCGAGCAAAAAAATTGAACGTATTATCATAATCTGTCGACAGAAAAGGAGTTACAGATGATATTGCTGAGTCTAGATAAACCAGTGAAATAGAAGTTTCCGTACAGTCTTTTAAGTTTGTACGACTTTTAGTACATGAATCTCAAGCCCAGTTTGAAAAGTAGATGATCAAAGAGTTATTTGATATCGATCGCTGTAAGATAGTAACTATAGTGTAGCCAAGTCCTTAAACCGCCCTGTCCTGTACCCCGATGCTAAATTTCGCGAGCCAATAAGCATGCAAGCTGCCTCGCTGGGGCGTACCCGCACTACGCTCATCGAATGGATTCTCATTCCTGGACCTACCCGCATATTCAACTTCGACAGCTAAAGTCTCAGTGGAACTTCTGTCAAAATTCGCACAAAGACCTGTGCCTAAGGATAAATAAGGAAGTACCTGAGACTGCATAATGGTCTGCATATCAGCTATCTTGGTGAATTTGGCGGTTTGGTAGCGCTAAGATATCTAGTAGAGTATAAGTGGCTGGGGTGGGAGCAGCATACACTTCTAGAAAGACGGCAGCGTTAAAAACGAGGAACAACATTTATCTTTGCACCCTTAGGTGCAGAAAAAAGTGTACCTAAAGTGCTGGGGGAATTATTGATTCTGCAGTGTTAGAGTCGGAGGGATTAAAGGTCTCAGGAGGCTGTGTAGCTTGGAACGAGGAACAGAGGCGGTGGTGGTGGTTGTGGGTGTGCAGGTGTATTCGCGTCATTACATGCAAGCACAACAGTACCATGTTGAGATGCACTCTATCTACAGGGTTGATTTCACTATGCCTTGATAATATGGTACCCTTTAGCGTGAGTGATTCCAGCTATGATCGATTGAATTGTATAATGGAATTTATACCCAATCACAAACACTGGCACGTGCATACCAAAATACTAGCTTTGCCCTTACTGCCTGTCTATTTGCAAGTTTGGCTGTAGCTCTCGATTGCTATAACTTCAATGCTCGGGATAAGCTAGAAGAAATTCAAGTTCGTATAGCGAGGGCAGTAGCGCTTCGTTTTAGGTCACAAACGATCACTCGGGGACATTGCAACTTCGTTCTATTGCGGAGAAGGAGGGGAATGAATTCGTGATAATATACTACTAAGGAGGTAATCAGGAATGCCTAAATGCACTTATGAAAAAGCAAAATAGAGAACCGTAAAGTGCTCGACTCTCAGACGAAAGCTATGCTATGGTTCTATTTAGCTACCTCTGAGGTTCGACAATCTCACGACAAAGTAGATAACACCCGATCGCTTAATCAAGGCCTGCTCATTGTTATTCCTCTACGCTCAGTCCCTCGAACCGATTAGTAGTTGAGACCGTACGAGCTGTTCCCAGGGCTTTGACGATTCTGACAGCCTTGGGCCTCGTAGCCTTCTTTCCAGCCTTCTCTACCCCCTCAGCTTCCGCCTTCCCCACCTCCCCCGCTTTCTCCACCTTTTCAACCTCGTGATCAGTTTCCTTCAAAAGAGTAACATCCCCCTCTCCCGCTTTCTCATTCTCCTGATCAGTTTCCTTCAAAAGAGCAACATCCCCATCCACCACTTTCATCTCTCCCATCTTTGCCTCCAACCTCTCCTCCTTCGACATCACCCGCTCAACCGCGCCCCCCACGTAGCCAAAGAAGTTTAACTTTCCTAGCTCCAAGAACGTCTCAGCAGCAAACGCATCACTGAAAGTAACCCTCCACAAACTCCCATCATATCTAAATCTTCCACCCCAACGCTTGATCTGTCTCACCCGATACTGACATCCACACTCTAGCAAATTCATACTTACCAGTTGGTTCAGATACTTTTCATCCAGCACCATCCATTCCCGCTTTTTCACAAACGCAGATTGCTTAAACGCTCCGTTCCAAGGCACGTTGCGAATAACAACTTTTGTGTCGTCGCGGTCTTCCTCCCAGCGGCGAATTTCATCAGGTGCGAAGTAAGCGCAATAGTCTTTGATGACGTCATCGGCTTTCCAATATTGCGCAAGAGAGGCGAAATGGAGTTCGAGGAAGTGGGGGTTAGGGGAGTGGACGTGGATACTAACGAGGTGGATGTTGTGGGATGCGAAGAACTCGTACGAATGAAAAAAGTATTTCTGAAGTGCGATCTGGCGGTCTTGGTTCAGGGTTAGTAACATGCCGGCTGCGAATGGAAAAAATGTCCAGAAGCTGTCGTGTTTCCCGGTAAGTTGAAGGAAGAGCACGTGGTCTGTCTTTGCTCCATTGACTGCTTTTGGATCGAAGCTGAGGGGAGGGGTGGCTGTGTGCTTATCGTGATGGGCTTTGGTGCAGGAGTATTTGACCAGTCCAGAGACTATATCGGAACGGATTGCATTGGGGGGACTGGAGCTGGGAGATGAGAGCTGTGCCAAAACAGCAGCTGAGACGGATGCTTTGGTGCAGGACTGGCCGATGGGAACCTCCATCATCATGCTGTGAAGATCGGTGTGAAGGAGATGGATTGGATAGGCGTGATGGAGGAGGAGGAGGAGGAGGAGGAGGAGGAGGAGGAGGAGAGAGAGATAATTTAAAGGGGTGTTGTTCGGACTACCTGTCGCCGTTTCGGAAACAGTTGAACAGAGCGATCTGGAAAGTTCTAGCGAAGTTGAATTTCTCAACGTCCATTCAATGCTTATAGACATCGAGGACAAAGCCTTGTCATGCGTTTTGTTTCATTGAATTAGGCTCATCGCCATCTAGGTTGGTGGATACTCATGGACTGTCACTCGCTGCTAGATTTCTTGAATGCTTTGAGGGAGGTAGCAGCTTTGGGTTGGTCAGTGCAGTCTGTCAATTTGGTAAAGCAGTCTCTATTCTCTGTTCTTCTCTAGGTAACTATGGTGAGATTTCTGGGGCTGATTTGTCAGAGAAATTGAATTACTTGTCTGCCCATTAGGGAAATTTTTGCATCTTCCACATCTTCCTGCTGTTTTCCTTTCCTCGCTTTTCACAAAATATTTTCTCATCCTTAAAAGTCTCCTTTTCATCACCCCCCAGTGGCTCCAAAAAGAATTCTGGTCGTCAGACTCTATCATCAACTTCCTACACGCAGCGTGAACATGTCGAAACTAATCTATTTTGGTGACTTCCCGGAGGGAGTTTCGATCTACGGTGGAATTCCTGGGCGCAAAAACCCCATCAAGGCAGCTACAACCCCTGAGAAAGATAAACAAGAGCCAAAAAATACCGACATCTACAAAGACTCTCCCATTAGCGGTGCTGCAGTTCCCGGATGCGAAAACACTATCGAGGTGACTACAACTTGTATCAAAGAAGAGAAAGAACAAGCAAATACCGACATCTTCAAGGAGATCCCCACCAGCCATGCTATGGTTCCTGAGTGTGAAAACTCCATCGGAGCAGCTACAGCCGTTTCTGAAGATGAACAACAACCAAGAAATACCGAGACCTGCGATGATACTCTTACAAGCCATGTCGGGGTTCTTGAGTGTGTAAACCCCACCAAGCTAGCTACAATTATCGTCAAAGAAAATCAAGAATCAATAAATACCGACACTCGCGAGGACCTTCCCACCAACATCAATACCGAACCAACATCTAATTTTTTCGCTATCTCCGGCCCCGAACAAACACCTAATGTTGCTATCTCCAGTCCAACTTTGAGTCACGTCAGCACTGCTGCCAGTCCTCAGACCCAGCCAGAAAATATGCTATACCTTTTGTTTACCCTTACCCACACCACGCTCTTCAACTACCTTCTATCAACCATCAGACGCGCAAACCGTAGCGAAAGCCCCATGCAATCCTTTTTCCACCTATCTAAAGACTACTTCGTCACACAAAACGTCCTCCTCCTTAGCATCAAAATTAACGACGAAAACCCACGTCTCCTCGAATTCACCTTTGCCTCCGTCGCCGAGCGCTGGCGAGCCGATGATCTAGTTGAAGCCTATAGTAAACGATGTATGTACGGTAACATCGGGCGCTATGAAGATCACCGGAGTATGGTTATTAGAAACGTCCCAATAATTGCGTCGCTGGTTGGAGATGCGGATGGCAGGCAAGATTTCCTGGGCCGCTTCAATGGTTGGGTGAAGCTAAAGCAGAAGCATGTGCAAGATTTACTGAAGATGAATTTGATGGATGATGGGAGGGAGTATAGAATTAGGGATGTTATGTGTTATGAGAATAGGGTTGGACAAGCTGTTCAGGCTCATAGGAATGTGTGGGTTGTCTTGTTTAGTGATCATCGTTCTGCAACGCACTTTTGGGGGAAAGGAAAATTTAACTTTTTTGGATACCAGGATGGGATTCTGGAGTATTGGGTGTCGAAGCATGGGAAGAAGGAGGGGTGGCTGGGTAGCCGTCTTAGAACTCTGAGGATAGTTGATGTGAAGGGATTTGAGGCGGTGGATCAACTTGGAGTGAAATTCGAAGAGAAACTGAGGAATATCAAGGAGAATGTCGAGGAGAAGGTGGGAGAGAAAGTTGAAGTCGAGGTGGAAGAGGAGGTGGTGGAGAAGGTGGAGGTGGTGGAGAAGGTGGAGAAGGTGGAGAAGGTGGAAGTGAGGGTGGAAGGTGAAGAGAAGGTTGAAGTAAAGGCGGGAGATAGGGTTGAAGTGAAGATGAAGGAAAAGGTGGATGAGAAGTTGAAGAAAAAAGGAAAACGCCCACCCCAGAAGGCATGGAAGGAAGGATTTAAGGAGGGTGGGAAACAAATTGAGGAAGATATTGAGAAAGGGGTTGAGGAAGAGGTAAGGTATAGGGAAGGGGGAGCAGGAGGGAGGCCTGGGATGAATATGGGGAAGAAAATTGATGGGAAACCGGGAGTGAGGATTGAGAAGAAGATTTGAGAGGATAAGAAGGGGTTCGTGAAGGGGCTGGGGAGAGTTAGGGGAAAAGCTGGGTGTGAGTTTGGAGGGCGAGGAAAAGATAGGAGCATATCTGAGATGTCAAACTAAGAGCATATGCAATCAAATAGTGTATGTACGATAGGATTTGGGTACTTCGGGTGTTAGCCGCACTATTATGTTTAGCTCGCAATTTATCAGGTTAGCTAACGAGTGATAATGTGTGATATGGAAGTAACTTGAGCGTCAGATTTTGTTAGGTACGTCTGCAATGACCTTATATTCTACGGAGATTCGCGAGTTTGAAACTTAACACACTTATACATGCTGGGCTTTACCATAGTATCGTTCTGGCTGGGCTGGTTGGCCGTCGCTTAGTTTATCGTCCCAAGATGCGATGGGTGAGTGACCATATCGACCAGGAAGAAGCCAAGAAAATAGGAAATTCACACCTAGAGGTAAGCTTCCTGGTGAACAAGGCTTGATCAGAGAGAGATTTTACAGAAGTAGAGAAGCACGTGGAAGGTCTAAAATTAAGTGTTTGGATTTTAAATGTTTAGAGCCTGCGGAAAGACACCAGCAGCCAAAAGCCCAATCACACCACTGTTGGCTATCGGGCTTGCTCTGCTGCATATATCTATGTCTTTAGAAGCTCTACATTGATTCCAACTAACTTGAGGGTCATAGGTGGTAAACTCATACTGAGTATTGCTTCGAAGTAGGTGTAACTAATTGTATCTAGGGATATCGGTAGTGTATCTATCACAATGGCGAAAGGAGCAGCCGTCAACCCTAACCCTACCACGATAGCTGCACTGTTCCTGAGTCTATTCTCAGGGACCTGTTAGGTGCAAAACACACACACACACACATCCGCATGGCCTGAAGCCGTGATGGATTTCTCGGCGAATGATCTGAGGCGGCGCTGATCCGAACTATACTCCAATAGTGGTAGTAACCCGACACCGCCCACTTCCCCTGCTTGCGCGCGACAGCCCTTCGTCCCTCTTCACCATGTCCCATCTTGATGGTTCACTCCTACTTTCACACCAAACCCAAGTCTCCTCCGCTCCGATAGACAATGTCCTCACCACCCTCGAAACCTTTGCTAATGTCTTCCTCATTTGAAGATGTTCACTCCTACGAGCTCTCGCAGCCCTCGTCTATGGCTCCAATAGCTGACGACGACTCTGAATTCGACGACTTCGAAGCTTTATCTCCAGCCCACGGTCTCCTAGGCTCACCCAGGGCCCGAAATAAACGACCCGGTTCATCGTCGCCTCTACCGAGAGTATGCACGTCGTGCGCGCCGCAGGTACGACTGTTTTTTCGGCGCACGGCGGGCGTGCGACATCGGTGCGCGCTGCTTGGGATTGTGATCCTGGCTGGGATTGGTTGTTTGCTCGTGTTTACGTTCATATTTAATCCGAGCTACACACATAACCAGTACCCGTCGAATTATAATGTTGTCATGGAGAGCGTAAAGAAGGGCGGCGGGAAGAATCCAGAAGGGTTTTGGAGGAAGGAGGCTTCGGCAATGAAAAAGGCGACTGTCACGGGGAGGGGGAATCCGAATAAGGCAAAGGTGTTTATTGCAGCGAATATCGTGGATGCACAACTGGTAGCGGGTGCATGGGGGGATGCTGTGATGGAGCTGATGGACCTTTTGGGGGAGGAGAATGTGTTTTTGAGTGAGTTCTCTTTCCAGAACTCAGCGATATATATTCATTCTTTGCTCTGCGGGATAATTTTTCAGCGGGCTTTACGGTAGATCCATGTTTGCTTTTCTATGTTTACTAAAAACCTTCTAGGCGTCTTCGAGAACGACTCTGGCTTGACCACCCGCAATGCCCTCAGCGATCTCGACAACATCATAACCACACGCATGCCCTCTGCCGGGCATGCCATAGTCTCCACCACCGTGACCCTCAAGTCGCTGCCGCGCGTCAAGCTCCCCTCTGGCGAAACCTACATAAAACGCATAACCTACCTCTCAGAGCTGCGCAACCGAGCCATGCTCCCACTCGTCAGCTCCATCCCCTCACTGAAACGATGGAACCAGACCAAACCATTCCACGCACGGGATAACCAAGCCGAGTGGGAAACTGAACCCGGCTTCATCCTCGACCCTGATATGGCTCCGGGGATGCCGCAGCAGTGGGTAGAAAATCCGGAGGAGTTCAAGAGGGTATTGTTTTTGAACGATGTTGTGTTTGATCCAGTACAGGCACTGCATTTGCTGTTCTCGACGAATAATGGCGAGTATACGGCGGCGTGTGGACTCGACTTTATCAATCCGTTCAAGTACTACGACACGTTTGCAACGAGGGATATCGACGGCTATAATCTCGGAGTTCCGTTTTTCCCATACTTTGCTCCCGGAAGGAGTAGGCCGTTCGTCGAAGCAGGTAGCGACGCAGTACCGGTTAAGAGCTGTTGGGGTGGTATTATAGCGTTCGACGCGGGTGTGTTTCTAAACAATAGTTCAGAGAAGCATGACCAGACAGCCCAAGATGGCAATGGCAGTAAGAAAAGGGATGCTGAGATAATCCCTTGGAATACCACACCTAATCCTTCTCATCGCCCTGTTCTCTTTCGTTCAGAAAAGGCTCCCTTTTGGGACGCTTCGGAGTGCTGCCTCATCCACGCTGACATCGCCGACCCTAACCACACTTTCATCAACCCATTCGTCCGCGTGGCGTACAGCGAATCCACCTTCGTGTGGCTTCCTGCCATCAAGCGCATCGAGCGATTATTTCGCGTCCCGCACCTCCTACTCGCGAAGGCACTGAGCATGCCCTGGAGTGGTGAGAAGAGGGAGGATGGCGGAGCCGGCTTCTGCGGGAGTCGAAAGTTGCTGATAATGAGGGAGAGCGAACCTGGAACGAGGGCTCCAGAAGGGAAGAAATGGGAAGGATTACCAGTACCAAAGACTGGGGATGTGGGCGTTGGCGTTGGCGTTGGCGTTGGGAGATAGGAGAAAGGCGTGATGAGCTTGATTTGTATTGGGATATTGGGAATCGTTAGATTTTTCGTGTAGCACTTTGTTTTGGGTTCTGGTTGCATTACAAGTTTTGTTGGCTTGGAAAGGGATTCCGTTGGAGGGCTTTTTTTACTATGATTTTTCAGTTTTTTTTTTTTGCTTGGAGGGAGTTGGAAGAGATGTGAAACGATATTGATTGATGTACTTTTTAATACCCGAAAAGAACTTTTTCTGTTATTTTTTCTGGCGTTTTTGGTTCTTTTCAGTGTACTATACTTCTTGTATCCAACAAATCTAAAGTAGCAGTACCTCACGACATGACGTTCGCTCTCTTTTGTTATCAAATTATTTTTTATAACTCATTTTTCCCGAAAAAGCCTGAAAAAAAGGCTGTTTTTCAGCATTTGGGGACTTTATCACAGCCAAGAGAGCTAACTGCACCCTGTCAAGTTAACAATGTGTCCCTTTGATACCTAGCTTCGGATTTTGATGATATCATTTACTGGGTTAGGTATCGTATTTACTTGGGTAATTGGCTAAGTCCGGTATCTCCGAGGTACTTGTTCCGGCTGGCGAGTTCTGTATAGAGCTTTTGTGCTCCCAGGATTCAGGGCACGACGTTGCAACGACCAGCAGCCTCTGAAGTACTTGCGCACAACGTGTAGTTTGCTGGTTGTTACAAGTACCTTGGAGATACTGGACTTAGCTACAATGGTTCACGGGGGGACGACGAATCCTGTCTAATGGCGAGCAGGGATTTTCACAGTATATTTGAGTACGAAGCTGCAGAGTTATCATCTCAACCTGGCTATCTATTGGCCTAAAACCTTTGTTCGCCATTAGACGGGATTCGCCGTCACCCTATGAACGACTGTAATTATCTGCTAATTTTTGGTGGTGGTTTCTTTAAAAACATATGGCGCACGTAGAGAAAGTGTTGGAATAAGGTGCTCTCACCTACAATACTATTGTAACGGTACATTCGGAGTAACGCGGATGGATGTTTAGCCGACGGAGGATTTACTTTGTATTAGCCCGACGGGCATATTTCCTTGTGGTAACGAAATTGTTGAATGAAGAACAAGGAGTATTTAGTTGGGGGATTTCAGTAGTTAAATCAGTCATTTATTCTCTACACTATCTTACAACGTTTCAAAAGAAAGATTATAATCCTACGCTAAAAGGGATACATGCCCTCTGCGTTAGGATCTTTCACTCAACTCCACACGCAGCCCCAATCGAATGAGGTATGGAACACCACTGTCTTACAAATAGTGTCAAGCGTCCCACATAATGTAGTCCCATCTTCCCTCCAAAGCCTGCTACCATTGATAATCCTACCATTGATGCTTCTCAAGGTACTTCCTATCAAGAATTTACCGTCTGATACCTTTTACACATATACTTGCCTCAAGTAATGGAATACGATACTATTTCTCCCTGCGTATATCTCATCATGATCACAGCACTTCTTGGAACGTTCCACATCAAGCTTTTTACACCCAAAAGTGAGGTCTAATTCTGCCACAGCCACAAAATTCCTTGCCCTATACAAAGCTAGTTAGTGTTTAGACTATGCTGCTAAGACTATTTAGCTTTGCTTGTGTAGTTTGCTCTATTGTGCAACTCAGAATTAGAGTTCAAAAAGGCGGTCGAGGTCTAAAACTGCGCGTGCCATGGTCTGGAAATCGCGAAAATAGGCCTTTTTTCAGTGGCCCTAAAATGACACCGGCAGCCCCCTGAATCACCACAAAAGCTTCTAAACAATTGTAAATGGTCTAGAGAAGCTCCCCAACCGTTGTTCGTATATATCTTATTTATCTACTGCTTATAGGGGCTCTCAGAGTAAGAAACGTCTCAGGCGATCGGTTTGATGATCAGGTATATATGAGGTGAAATATCTTGTGCTAGATCTAGGGGTTCAGTGTTTAAGTACGGGCAGGCGCAATTGATCTTCACAACTCATTCCTAGGTCAGTTTGGGTTTCTTTTGCGCTTTTGAGATCTTTCATTAATTGATTACATTACATTCTCGAGGTTTTTTGTTTGAAGCTCGAAGATTTAAGATTTAAGATTTAAGATCTAGAGCTGGTCTTGGATCTCATGGGCTGCAGTACTAACTCATGACCAAGTCTCTGATAACTGGATTATTAACTCTTACCTTGCTGCGGCGCTTCGGTAACCAGCCCCCGAGGTCCCTGGTTCTTGGTTTCCTGAATACGCTGTCTAGACCCTCGAGCGTTTTCCCTTTTGTTTCAGGAACGAATCTGAGACTATTAGTAAGCTCTCTGATAGTTCTGTAGCCTCTAATTCACTTACAGGAAAATAAGGAAGAAGCCAATAAAGTTCCATGCCGCGTAAAATCCAAACGTTCCTTGTGGCTTAAAAACGTCCAACATTGGCGGTAACGTGATGGCAACAGCAAAGTTAAGGAACCATGTCACACTTGTGCTCCAGGACATACCGATATCTCGAAGATGGAGGGGATAGCATTCAGCAGAGTATACGAAGGGTACTGGACCTTCGCCAGGGCTGTAGGCAGCAGCGAACAAGAACTAGTCGTATGCGTTAACACTCGCCCTACTTATGAAAAGAGCGATGATAGACTTTCGTACTATCCCAACAGAGACGAGTGCTATCCTTGTGGGTCCATGGGCGTTGAAAGATAATCCGACGAATAAGAGAAAAACTGCCATCATAGGAAATGTGAGGAGCAGAAGATTTCTTCGTCCAAATGTATCAATGGTCCAAATTGCGGGAAGCGCGAATAAGAAGTTCAAGATCCCAAAACCCATCGACGTTAATAAGGCTTGCCGATCAGTAAAGTCGTGTTTTACTAAAATATGGGAGGAATACTTGGTTGAGCCGTAGTGTTAGCAAAGTCATCTAAATTCTGAAGCGGCGAAGGAAGGGAGGTGAGCATGATACAGAGGCCAAGTATAGATGTGTCATGGTTAGCTGTCTCTTCTAGTTCCGACTGAAATAAACTTAAACTTACATAAACTATGATGTTCACACCACCCAGCTGCTGTAAAGCCATAACGATTGTACTGGCTCTCAGAGCGCGCCAGTTCCGCGGCACCGTAAAAAGCTCCTTCCAACGCCCGAACGCCCCTTTTTCTTTTAACTTCTTGCGAACTTTTTTTTCGGCATCGAGCGACGCATGAATTTGCAGCAAGTCCCTTGCAGCTTGCAATTCTGTTCCTCTTAGAGATTTGAGAGCCCGAAATGCATCGTCAAAGCGGCCTTTACCTATCAACCATCTAAAAAATAGTCAGGAAATTACGCGTATTTTGGGTAATACTAAGTCACTGAACTGCGAGGTCGCACTACCTTGGAGATTCGGGGCAGAAAAATATGCATGCGCAAACTACCAAGGGAAAGACCATCGGGCTAGCTATCATTAAACGCCAATTCAAACCACGAATCTTTGCAGAAATTTGTCAACCATATACCCATAATCAGCGCTAGATTGAGGGAAACGCACTGTATCTGACTTGACGTTATAAAAAGCAACGCCTGCCAAAAAACCTAACATGATCCCAAAAGCCACCCACATTTGCCACATCATCGTCAGGGCCCCCCTGATTGCAGCGGGGCTACTTTCGGCCGCATAAATAGGCACCGTCGCACTTTTTGGACCTATCCCAAGCCCAAGCACAAGTCTTGCAATAAACATATGCCACCAGCTGTTTGTAAAGCCTTGCCAAAGACAAGAAACTGATGATATCACACAAGCAATGAATATTGTGCCTCGCCTACCGAATCTTTTGTTCATTGGTTCTGTGAGCCTAATTTTTGTCAGTATCGATCTTACGGTGACATTTCCTCGCTGAAGAACCAAGGTACGGGCAAAATTTACCAGCAACCCACAAATGCACAAGATAGATACGGGGCTGCATTTAAAAGGCCCAGGAAACTGTCATGTCGAAGCTCTTTTCCGTTTATACCAAAATGTTCCCCGTAAAACACTTGAGCTGCATGCGGAACCATTAGTGGCGGTATTTCTTTTGCAACGTGAAGTATACCTAAACTACTTACCTCCGTTTACTGCAGTCTCGTCCATGCCTTGGACCGCTGCAGACATACTACACACAACAACAAGAAAGAAAAGAGTGCGCGAAATGTCCCATTTGTTTTTTTCCTCTTTCAAAGCGGTGGCCTCGGCTTCCGTTAACTTCAAATTCGGATCTCCGTTTGCAGATAACTCTTCGAAAATATTGGGCCGCTGTGCTAAAATTGCCCCACTTTCGAACGTGGACAGTAGCTCGTTTCCCAGTCCAGCCATTTGGAGAAAATCGCGGGCATAAGTGCGAAGCTGTTCGTCGCTATAGCCATGGAAAGGGTCCGCAATAGCGTTGATATAATTCTGCTCCTCAAGAGAAGGGACTTCGACCTCACCCTGTTCGGCCATGCTTGACTTAAGTAGTTTGTAGCTTTGAGAGTCCGGGGAGTAAGCACTATAAATCAAACCGAGCATGCGTACAATATTCTGTGGACTGATCACAGAGTGAGATACAATCGATCATTGGCTAACGGTCTAAAATTTTACCGAAACAAAAGACCCTATGAATTCCCTATGAGGCTCGAGTATCTCCAGATAAGACACTTATGCTGCTACTGTATGTACTCCTCAATATGACCTGTACCTGCCCCAAGCTAAGCCCGATACGGTGAAAAATGTGGCCGAATTATCGGTATTTTGCCTGTCAAAAGATCTCTCGAGAAAACCACAGGAATAATATGTGGCTCATGCAAATTTCAAGTATTTGACTGGGCCACCCAGTGTTATATTAGGCTTAGCTCAGGGTAGTCGCAGGTCGTATTTGAGGAGTACATACAGTAGTTGGACTACCGATTGAAATCGCGATCTCACATTTCCTCGCAATTACGGTAGCGAAATAATAAGGGTACATTTGTACTGGACATTGACTGCATGTGTCAGTAAGGGAGAACACAGGTCGCGATTCAGCCTTGCCCGTCACACAATGTTTTCCGGCATCGCCCGAGAATTCAGTGCCGCGGGAGCTGGGATACAAAACCGGGATTCGATCTCACAACGTCAAATCCTTGTGACTTCAGGCAAGGCAGAAAGTAATCAATAAGTAGATTATTTATTATCTCCTATAGTGAACATGACTGACCGGTGGTGGCTCAGGCCAAATCAATATTCGAATATAAATTTCAGGATTAAAGTGGGGATATGGTAAAGGGCTTGGAGACTTGAAGTTGATGCTTCAGCCGGTACCGCCATATAGTATTGCTTGAAGTTAAAGGCTAATTTGACACCGTTGAATTGGTATATCACAAACTAAACCAGTTACCCGGTCAGTCATGTTCACTACAAGCGAGATAGTACAGTATAGTACTTATTCGCAAATCCAATTCATGTGCATATCCAGCGAAAAGTATACATACATTTACTCCAGCAAGGCGAGGATCGAAACTTGGATAAATATCGTAAGATATCTATGTCAACTAATTAAATGCCCCTTTCTAGGGATGGGAGCACGTGGTCAAGATGGGACAGCGGATTTTCCACTCTCGGAGATCACCGTAGAAATATTGCATCGTCTTCATACTGCATATGCACTTATACGTATACGGGTGGCAACATACATACTCAAGAGAGACTTACAGTTAATTGACCTGTCAAACACCTTATACTCTCAAAAAGTACATATCAATAAATATCTCATTGACCGCTCCCGATTGAATGTATAACCTAGTTAAATCACAGTTACGTAAAGGCCGTAATTATTGTAAAATGTGGAACTTGAAATACTAGACCTTTGTTGGTCTTCAAGCTCGTAGCAAATGTTTTAGTACAGACATATACAGTGCTGTCCGGAAAATCTTGGCTCCCTCATCTCTAATAAGCACGACTTGCTGGCGATTAGTGACGATTTATATAGAAGGCGATTATATAAAACTATTGGATGTTATTTGGTATGTCAGTATTCCCATAGTTTTCATTGTTTTCGATTTGCTGTTCCCTAGCTTAGTCTACAACTATTCTATTTTCTATCAGTAAGCTGTGGGGTGCCAGGACTTTGCGGACGCGACTGTACTCGCAACAAGCACGAAGAACCTGAAAATGACTTTTACTGGTAGTAATTTCTGATTCGTCTTAATCTGGCACACCCACGACTTGCCTGGTTAGCTCATACTCGCAACAGGCATAAAGAACCCGAAAATGCTTTTTGCTGGCAATGCTTTTTGGTTCACTCCAATCTAGCACATACACGACTTGGTTGGTTGACTCCATTTGCATCTTCGGGTTCTTTATGCCTGTTGCGAGTACATTGGTCGATCATCTACTTGTCTTCCAGGAAAAGAACCCGGAAACATGGGAGATGTGGCTTGTACGTAGCGGAGCCGTGTCCGATACTATTAGCATTGAAGCCACACACCCCTTGCTTCCGGGTTCTTCTCCTAGAAGACAAGTATACAACCACATGCACGATTCACATCTCACAAATTTCCAAGTAAAGTACTACGGGGGTCGGGGAAAGTCTGATGACAGGTGGCGGTGCAACTCTTTTTCCGGGTGTTCAAACTCGCTTGAATTTCATAGCTCTACTGACTAACTTCACCCAATGTTTAATACATAGAATTTACTACCTCTTACCATCTTTACTAGGTCTCTCAGAGAGCTGTGGAGTGGGAAGAAAGACTAGCAGTTCTTACTTGCACCGCCACCTGTCATCAGACTTTCCCCGACTCCCGTAGTACTCGAGGTAGGCATGAAGAATCCGAAAATGCAGGCAGAAGCTGACCAATAAACTCGATGATGTGGCTAGGGAGAGCAAGTCAGAAAATCTTACCAACAAAAGATATTTTCAGGTTCCCAGTGCCTACCCCGAGTAAATGCGATGCACATGCGAGGTTTGTATGACCCACTAAAACTGATATCAAGATGTGGGCATTTTCTCTGATGCTAAGCCCCGCTAGCGCAACGGTTTAATCGCAGCCTTGTCCCACTGCATTAAAGGAGTACGTAACAAATATTCTTATCGTAATCTTGTACAGTGTACGACAAAAAAGACCGAGAAACGTGAGGCTTGGGATTCGGGGCTGTTATTGGCTCCCCAGAGTTTTTGAGGAAGATTCTAGCAGTTGAATTGGCCTCAGAGCCCTGTCAGTAGGCCCTGGTTTCTCGATTATTTTTTCCTCCATACTCTATAACTAAGGATAAGCCTATTTTTAATCTCACAGCTAACATTCTAGCTCCCCAGGAAAGCTAGAGCTCTTGAAATCTAAGCCGATTCTCAAATCGCAAACTCCACTTGTCCTCTCTACTCTCAAGGTCAACAACGGAAATATTCGCCATGTCTTTCGGCTATGGGGTGGGAGACGCAATCGCTGTCATCAAAATCGCGATGCAGTTATATAACAATTTCATTGGTGCTGCGAAGGATGCGAAAAAGGAGTTCGGCGTGTTCTCACGGGAGCTAAAAAACTTAAAATCAATGCTAGAAGGTATCAAAAGGGAATGTGGGCCCCGAGGCAAATTGATGGGTCAATCTAGTTCTGCAGATCAAGAAGCAATAGTTGGGGATCTCAAAGAAGCTGTTGAGATTACTAAAGAAAGCATAAAATGTTGGAATGCGCTACTCGGAGATTTTGCAAATCGGCCTCAAGGTGTGCAATGGAAGGTGGCCTGGGCGAAAAAGTTTCCAAAGATCACACAATGTCGAGACAGGATATATCTTCAGTCCAGGCTATTAGAGATTGCGATTCTTCAAGTCCATACGTAAGTGTAAATATATTGCCAATATCAAAGGTGGGAACATTAAAGATACTTACCACAAATAGATCTCAGAATTCCACGATCATCAAAGAGATAACTGAGCTAAAACTCACTATACGGTCATTACCACCAATACACTCCCTCTCCGATACAGAGGAGCCGCTAGATCCCCAGGACCCTATTGGAAATGGGAGCACAAAGGGTTCCATCTCGTTCACGGAAGATATTTACGAGAATGAAGGCTGCAAGTCGACATTCGATGTCATATCAATAATTCAAAACATCGATGATAAAATCTGGCGCATCAGGATTCACAATAAGCCCATTCGCTGCAAGCATCAAATACCAGAAAACACCCCGCTAGAGGAATTCACTAAACGTTTCCAGGATTCTGCCGATACTGAGAATCCGAATGAAGAATGTCTGCCGGAGTCTTGGCTTAGGGTGGGAACTTGGTGGCTTGTGAAGGTTTGAAATTCTCTTTACCTAATTCTATATCTAACTAGCGCCCTACGTATACCTGTAACACACTTATAGCTAATTCTTATCAAAATATAGTCTATTAGGCTATACGAACTTCTTGGAGCGAGTTCCATAGTACAATCCTACGTGGATCTCTTGAAGGCTTCCTGGATACTATATAGTGTTCTTGGGATGAATAATACTGAGTCTCCAGAGACCCAGGACACAGTAAAGTCATTTTCTCCTCAAGATAGGACACTCTTAGAAAATCTAGCCAGCGTAAGCTCATTGAGGACAACATCCCGCTTTCCTTTTCCTCCCGTTAAACTCCTAATAACTGCTAGGGCATAAATTATCACACGAATAACTTTAAAGGAAAATCAATTTTAAATGACGAATCTGTGGCCACGGCAAATTTCAGTATTTGGGAGCCCATGGCCGCCGAAGAACTCGAAACAAGAAATAACTATGAGCCTGAGCTTGACCCTCGCCGTTGGATAACTGTTGAGAAGGAACATGCGGGAGATGAGGGTGAAAATGTGCTGTATCGCAGGTATGTCAATTGTTGCCGGGAAGGAGAAAAAATACGTCTAAAATCCAAATCTACAGCTTTGTTCAAGCACAAATCGGAAAACGAGCGATGCGCCTTTTAGTAGAAGATACGGACTACATGTTGTGCCTGGTCGTTCCTTCAGGGCAAATAGACCCTACTATCATCCTATCCAATCAAGCCGGAACAATGAACCTCTCCTGTGGCTGTGAGTAATCTACCTCCCTAGTGCGAACGACTTGGTTTATAGTTCTAACGGTGCTTAGGTTCTGCTTTTCTATGGACCCATCAAGATTCACAAAATGACACTGTCCGGAAAATAACCATCCCATTCGACAGAAGACCGGTACCTTTGACATTCAAAACACCCACAGGTACATTAGATATCTTCCTGTAAGCCGGTAGGTCAAGTAACTTATTAGTAACTTGTTAGATTACAACCAGTTCATCTCACTTGCACAAAAACATCTCAAAGCAGTGGAGGATAGGGAGCCGTCTGAAGTTGAAAATGAAATTTTTCGAAGGTACTAATATTCCTAGGTCCTCATGTTCAGCTACTTATACAGTTGATCAAATCGCGCATAGTTACTTTACAAGTGCTAATACTGCCACATAGTATAGTTCAAGAATACGACGAAAAGAATGTCAATTCCGGTAAATCCATTCAGCCCTTAGACTCTTCAAACCATGAAAATCACTGCTGGGAGGTTCGAATTCATGAAACAATATCGGACAACTATTGGCAAACAGTACGCCGATTAACTATCTCTAGCTGCGCTAGGGCAGAAAACCCAAAATGCATAAGTTTTTGTAGGTTAGATTAAGGCCAATCCGGTTTCGGGCAGACTAACGCATATCAGTCTTACCCCCTTCAAAGGTTTATATTAGCCAGAACACAGATAATCCGTCCGATGTAACTTTAAGGTGGTCCGATTGCAGCCAAAAAGATCCAACCCACCGTACAAATGGAAGTTTCGGTAAACTGTATACATACGTAGGTCCCCCTAGATTCTCAAGCAATTTAGAAAAAACCCTAAAGGCATGGAATTAATAGGGATTTTTCCCGGATACACCTAACCACGAAATAAAATTTAGTTTCTTGAATGAGGAAGGTTCGAGGCCAGGCCTCTTCGCAAAAATAGCTTGGTAAACTCTAACGCCAGAATTAGATGCCACAAGTTTCTCGAACATCAATCTCTGCTTAGATATAAGCCCGCAGCCGGTATCTCGAATAGTATTGCAATCTTGGTACGCTAACCCATAACTCTCTTTATGTCTCGTGCCCAAACCACTCCCCTCCACTTCATAACTGGCCAAAAATAGATATTAATATACGAATCTCTGCGTCATGCATCAAGGTTTGGACACGAGATAAAATCTATCTCTTGTATTCGACAAAAAGGCTGATAGCAGATAGGGTTCAAAGTACATCCGAATATCGGCTTCTTCGTGTGAGCGATCTGAAGAGATCTCTACAAAATCCCAAATACTACAGAGCGCTCGTAGTGACCAGGTCAAAAGAGACGTCGTGGACAGGAAACCTTTCGAGGGGCATGGAGTTGTGGAGACGCTCAGATATATGCTTCTGTAAGTATGTAAGTTCGTTGGAGTTGATTCAAACGATATCTAACCTAATTTTAGTTGAACGGGATATCGACTACATCGTCAATGATCGCGAGGATAATTCTACTATTGACCTCATAGGAGTATTTTATCCTTTGTATCTCTCAAACCATAGAGACCAACCGCGAGATGTAACAACAGCTACCCCGGCCAAATTCTTACGTACAGAACGTAGCCAGTCTAGTAGAATCACCATCTCATTAACTAGTGTCAGGGAGACCGAAGAACTACAGCGCCACATATCGCCTTTATCTGGCGGTCCACGGGATACCATTGACTTATCAAGTGCAGCTAGTGAGGTACATGGATTTATAAATGCTCTGGCAGATGACTGGAACATCATATTATCTATGTTAGTGATTATATCAAGTATTCACTACCCAAGATTTCTAGTTTTCGCAGCTGACTTGTATCTGACCGCCCTACCTCAAGGAAAGTTCCAGAAATTGAATTCGCACAGCCATCGTTCATTCTAAAAAAGTCCAAGAGGATTGAGGTTTACCTGCAAGTATGGAGCAATAGCACATCAGAACGCTTGGTAGCCCGTCGAATCGTAGCGACCCCGGAGGATCCAGCGGAATGGATCAGCGTTAAAGGTAAAAAAAATCTCCAGATCTCAAACATCCTAGTACTACAGGTACGAGGAAAAGTGGTTCCAAGCGGGAACAGGCCGTAGGCAAGACTCGACGGTCCATGTTATCCACACGCAAACCAATACCTTAGTGCATTATCACTTGGAATCACTTTCTCCGCACCCATACTACAGCTCTGGCTCACCGCCATAGCCTACGGGTTGGATGCGTGAATGACAAATCTATCTATCTATCTATCAGCTCTGGATCTGTTCTTTTGTCATGAACCTAAATTTATCACTAACTATCTCCCACAGGAGCCACCGAAAATTGCTTTAGTGATGCGGCCAGGAGCAGAACCGATATCGATTCGAATCGGATGGTAATCGGAAAGTGCAAAATCTGGCGGGGCGATCGGCTTAATACAGTAGAAATGCAGGCAATAGGTGGAAGAAGCTTTGAGGTTGCCGAATTTATCATTCGATTCAAGAGCAATAGACGTACGTTGACAAAATTTCCTCAACCTCGTCACTTCGCAACTCAATTAATTCTTTACAGAGAGAGACAACTTTAGAGATTCATTCGAGCAACAATCACCAAGTCAGAGCCGAATGTCTAGTAGCGCTAGGAACAATACTTTCCATACTGCCCGTACGCGTGGGTCACATTGATAACTTCGAGGCAGCCTGAGGATGTTTTGCTACAAGTCTTTCTGCTCTAGACCGGCTAGCAACAGCCACTGAATATGGTAATTTTACTACAAATTACACACACACACACAAAGATACTACATGTAAATAGCTGTAATGGAGAAATACGACGGAATTGACAATAATAGCTCTAGCCACCCCTTGTGTGATGGTAGACTCAAACTATACAAATCATGCAATAGACAACTGCAATGATATGATATGAAACAGAGGAGCAATCGCCAGGCCCAGCTAACCCTAGAGGTTTGTATCTGGATAATAATACACCATGGCAAATTGAACACGAACTGAAACTTTCACCAACTACCAAATGTTACCAATCTGAAATACGTCAACACAGCTGCAGCATGTAGATCTAGCCCAGATCATCCCAATTGCAGCGAAGGCGCCTAACCAGCTAACTACGCTGTAGTCAGCTGATATAGAGTTAAGAGCAGCTCGATCCTATAGGCTACGGGTATAGTCCTGGAGAATGCTGTCGTTCGAGCTAGGGCAACGGCAAAAACGGAAGACTTCCAGAATCCTTGTGGCTTACGCCAAGCATTCTGTGTTATTTTTAACCCAACCTTATTTGAGCCGCATCCTTACACATCAACCTCAGCCCCAGTGTGGTGAGCCCTGGCAAGTGATTCACTGAATACTCGTATATCTAATCAACATCCATGAGAATATTTCTAGCCTTATCGGCCGAATGCCTCTAGGAGATTTTCTATCCAGTATCCCTTCAAAGAACCACTGTCTACGTGCACCTATTCATTACTTTTTTACCCACCAGCAGTAGAGTAGACAAGAAATGATTGCTCTTTCATCAATTAGCTATAGGTCAATCCAAATATCATAGCTCTATAGGATCCCTTATAGGACGGCCTACTAACTAGCTCCTAGAAAAATACAAAAAGCACCGATCCTCCCAAACATATTGAATCTAAAAAAAATCGTTTCTGCACGATCACACAACACGCATATGTCCGTTGTTACCCACCCCGGATTGCATGATCTGCGACTATGCATAAGCCACCGCTTCGAGCCCAGTATATGCACACGGCGCAAGCTGGCGGCAAGCCCTCTTACTAAATCTCCGAAGCCCACGTGTGCCAAAAGCATAGCCGATTGAAACGGGTGCCCCCATCTTTTAGCGATATACGCAACTACGCCTGTAAGGATAACTGGGGAGGAAGGTGCTTGGCGGGTAATATATACCGAGATCTGTTCGGCATAGCCATCTTTCGGGAGTTGGGAATTGAACACTGGCCAACCACGGAAAATAAAAGATGTCAAATAGTGAGGGTGTGACAGGCGACAAACCTGTTAAACAAACGTGGCAGTGCTTATTTTTTTCGAGTCGAAGGAAGGCTACCAGGGTTTATTTAATCTAGGAACGATCTATAGATAAATCACATATCCCATAATATATCGTTCAAATGCTGCCAGCATTTATCCGAGACTTCGGGGAGGCTCTCATAGCACTGAAGCCACTACAGGCGTTGTTTCGTCTAAAGGGCTTGAGTCCCCCATGGGGGACTCAAGTCAAAACCGCTTGTGTACTTGGAAATCCTGGGGTAGTTCTAAGAACTCGGGTCACTACCGGCTAAAATACACCACACAGCCTCATGAATTATAATCCAAGGTAAATATGACCCAACAGCTGGCAGCCTTAGCACCGTATAGTAGACGCGGACGATCATATGGCGCTTAAATTACTCAACAGAGCTGTTTTCGGCTCCTCACCACCTCCCACCCATGAATATCCGGAAAACGACTTTCACTGGCCCTTGGCCATTGCTAAGCACTGCCGATCCACCAAAAAATTCCCTGCCAGCGAATTACGTGAGCATACCGCCTATATGCTTCTGATTGCTACCTCTTCGCAATATTAGAAACCCATTCTACCAGCTTCTCCGCGGCCCGCGGACACAAAGCTTCCCGCCGGCGAGCGGGTCTGAAACTGTGGGGGGAGCCCGACGGGAAAAATTCGCCCTGCGCTTGATTTCTAAGGTAGCATTGACGAATGGAAGCACCCAACAGGTCACTTTCTAGCACTGAGGGAGCTAATTCCAAGCTAAATATACGAAAAAACATACTTTAAGAGAATCAGCTACATATACGAAGAGATTTAGGGTTCGGTTTGGATACGTGTTCAGTGAAAGCTAATTACCTCTAATTACCACCTGAATGCCTGCAAGATACTTCATTAGCCGTAGACGGTACGTCGCGTATAGAGGCTTACAAATCAACTACTCAGGCATAGGTCCCGAAAGCAATTGGATTCATGGAAATCGCAATTGCAGCTAGCGATGCGCAGCTAGCATCAATTGCCTACGCACGCGCAACTGCCCTCGGATGTAAATCGCCGTCTAGCAATTGGGCGCAGAGGCAATATTAGGGAAAGGGATCGATAGAAGTGCAACCACGAGGACTGTGTCGCTTAACGTTGTTTAAACGGTTGCCAGGCCCAAATTCCAATTAAAGATCTCCCCAATCTAGCTCTACGGAACTCAATCCTCCACACGCCCCACTCTCCCCTGAGGAATTATCGCAAAGGTCTAGCTGTGACGTCAAGTAACTCATTGCTACTCAGGAACCGTAAACCCTCAAGCCCATCTGAACCCCCCGTCCCCAAATAAATAAAGCTATTTCTAAAGTGATGACACGAGATTCTATCTTTAGTACACACCAGACATAGATCCAATTGGTCCAGTGACAAACACCGTGCTACCTAAGAATTCGTTCTCTAAAATCTACTAATTCCAGACAATAAACACCAATTAAACAGATGAGGCAAACAGTTAACACCTGAAAACCTAGTGATAACGCGATCAAGCGAAAGAAAATCCCCCCGCCAGCCTAATATATCCTTCTATCAATATTCCACCTTTTCCCATTTCGATCTCCATCACTGCCTCGAGTTCAAGAGCCATAAACAGTAACCCTCCCGTCTTCCATTTCCCCATGACTTTCCCTGAGGAACATGCATTGCCTGTTCGCCACCGTCAGTGTGAAACAATCATGTTCAAGTCAAGCACCAAACACATAGCCTTCATCGGGATGACACACTACCCGGCTTAGCGAAAGCCTTTAGTAGAACTCAGGGCATTTTGTGGCGTGATGCATCTAAGGCTGTCAAGAACTCCCCAGGGATATCGACATGCGTATTGTCATAGAGATCGCCATTGATATTCAGGGAAACATGTCCGGGTGGGGATTGGTGCTCGTACTGTTCTCTAGAATAGCAATCTGTGACTAACAATAGGATGAATTGATCCCCCGAGGCCTTTGCATGAAAGGGTTTGGTGTCATCGGTAACAGACATCCCTTTAGTAGCAAATACCTCGTCACCAGACAGACGCCTTACGTTAGTCTCGGGGGCCCAGGAACATGAATGGTAGTTGGGGGATAGCACAGCACGATGAGAGTCAGGGTTCGGGGGGGAATGGTTCAATTGGCAAAAGATTTCTCAGTAGCGTGCATAGTTTCTTGACGTACCCTGTGGGAAAATCCACAACCTACGCATATGCGCATGATATTGTAGCTGGCTACAAAACCCCCCGCAGATGAATATATGGCCTCGAAATATTTCCGTCGTCGTCGGAGTTGTCCGACCGGATAATTTCTCAGCATTGGTTACGACTAAATAGCCAACTGCCGGTTTCCAAGTGAGTGCGGGGGGATTTTGTCGAGGCCTCCGAGATAAATCTAGACATATACCATCGAACGTCCAGAGCAGCAAAGCGCTAAGGCCAGTAAGTAGGCAAGGGATGTATATGTCATGCGTCGGGGCACAGTTGATTCTCTTCCGTTTCTAGATCTAAATGCATTGACGTGAGGTTTCCAACTAGAAGTTGAATAGTGAACCCTTTGTTTCGGAGCTTAAATTTCCAGTCATAGATTATTTGTATTATTATTACTATTATTTTATTAATCATTGATCCTTCTTACAACATCTCAGATTATCTTTCTCTCCCAAGAAAAAAAAAAAGAGTGCTGCCCTCCCCTCCCCCTCCCCCTTACTGGCCCCACCCAGAAACCCTGAAGGAAATCAGATGGGGGTTGGTTGCGTCAGAAATTGGGGGCCTTGTTTTCTAGATCTCACATATTGAATCGCATTGCATCGTCGGAGAAAAAAAAAGAGGCACGACATGGCGACCACATGGCCTGCACATGGCAACCCCATCAATCCATCCATCTTTAAGCCTCACTTTACGAGGCAACCGTATATCCACGGGTGTTTTCTCACCACTATCATTCTCGGGGCTTCTCTCTCCGTTCGTGCGACAGAGGTGGCCAGAGTAAGTATGAAGTATGCAAAGCGATTTGAAACGCATACTACCGAAGGGAAGCGAAAAGGTCGGCTTCAGACGGAGGTTTGGGGGGGGAGGATGGGGCGAACCAAGCGAAAAAGCTATTTGGATTTAATACGATTGACTAGAATTGAAAAATGAGAACCGAGTTTTTTGAGTGACTGGATCTGAAGCTCTTTGGTTCTCCGTGATAGGCTGTTCTTGCTCGTCCTGTGAGTACTCACGTCTGAGCGAGGCGCAGCTGGTTGGTATGACTTATCGTTTGCTCACGAGAAACACTGCACCATACTGCACACCAAATATATGTATGTGGTACCTGGGGATTGTGGAGAGAATTAACGCTGCCCTATTATGTAGCTACATGTACTCTACATTATTCTACTCCTAGGCCTAAATATGAATACGGATTCGGTTTGGATAGCTGTAGGGGTACCTGCGCAAGTGAATGACGCCCCAAAGCAGCCATCCGATCGTAAAGTGATTCAAAAATATATACGACGGGCGCTGTGGTGGAGCACAGTCGGTTCCTTTTCTTGTGGGGGAGGGGGGCTAATTTGCAACCAACGTATGTAATATGCATCGCGTACCCGTTTCCTCCAGAATGTTTCACCAGCCAGAGGATGTGGGTAGCTATGTTTTACAGCAATTAGTCGCACGGTGTCCCCCTTTCGAGTGTGCAGTGGGACGGTTTTCGGTAAATTGAATTGAATCTCTCTCACTGTGGGAAAAGGAGATTTGGCATTGAAGGAGATTGTTTCGACCAAAGCAGCAGCGAATGAACAAGGCGTTCCCTGAACATGGATAGACAAATATATACATTCAGGAATGACGTGAAGCCAAAGGAAGACCGTCGAAGCAAGCAGCGCGAGGGAGGGAGCAGGGAGGAGAACTCGAGGAGCAGGTACTATTTTCGTCCAGCAGCAGCAGCAGCAGCAGTGAATCACCACCGTCAGACGGAGGGAACCAAACCGCGATAAGCAACCTTGGGGCGGCGGCTCAAGCCACGTTAACTATTCGGGAACCAGAGCCGACCTGAAACCACCTCCCTAGAATCAGATTCCAGCATCTCGCCTGGCATTGTTCGAGAAGGATTCCCCTTCTGGCCTGAGACAGCCACAGATAATCTTGCAGCTGGACATGGGGAAGCGTCCAATACCAGGCCTGCACACGGTTCTTGGGAGATGTGGTGTCTCACCTCATCCCATTCGGTTCTCGCTTTCCCTTGACGAACAGGGCCAAGAGTTATTTTTGCTTTGTTCAAGGAGCGAGATTACTTGTGGCTGAGGCTATGGTTGGAATTACATACTCGGCAGCGTTACTACAGCGCTGGTTGTGGGAGTGACCCTTTCAGCGCGGTCACCATCGTCACAACGGCGCTCTCAGTCCGCTCCGCCCTTGCCAGTCCCCAACGACCGCCCATCGCTCCAGGTGCGGATGGCCTTCTCATCCCATGCCTGTTGGTGAAGTGACCCACCGTATGTGTCAGCCATGACCCTGATCCTGATCTGATCCCGCTCCCCTTCCTGCCGCCGTCCGCTGTCACCCCTCCACCACCTCCACCACCTCCACCACCATTTCCACCACCATCACCCACCCCCACTCAGTAGCTGAACGAGAACTTGATCGTGCATCAGCCCTAGGGCCTGCAATCCATGCTACAGTACAGCTGCTGCAGTCCCATCCTCCATCTAGCAGAAGCTGGGTGGGAAGAAATGGAGTAATGGAGTAATGGAGTAATGGAGATACTAGAGTCGTTAATCGCACAGCATCTTAGATCTGGTGCCCTGACTGATTAAGGCTAGCTGGCCGGCTGGCCTACTGACACATCGCTCACTCATTCACGATCTCTGAAAGGCAAGTCCGCCTTGCCATGCAGGTACGATCAGGTCACGGCCATCAATGCACGATCTCTCAACGCTGGGAATTATTTCCTATTCCACCGCTGCTGATAGCGTTTGAAGGCTCTCAGGGCTGAAGAAGTTGAGATGAAGATGCTCTACAGACGAACAGACCTAACCACAATAGAGCAGTTGGGAGTAAACGCGCACCCGTCTTCGCGCGCTTGTGCTGAGGCAGTGGTGTGTGTGTGGGAGGGATTCTTTCCTTCTTCTTGCATCCAGTGCATATGCCATGCGAATCAGTGGTTAGGCCCCTTATGTGTGAATTAGAGGGGCTCGAGGTTGAGATTACTGTCGGATCGTTAGGCTGGTGTAATGTGTGTTTTGCTTAATGACGATACATGGAGGGCAGTCGAAATCTGACACAACTCGCTATTTCCCGCCTCCATGGTTCCTCCCACACACCCTGTGCATGTCTCTGGACCCCAGCCCCTTCACGCTTTGGGGGTAACGGCGTTCTCTCGTTCGACACTGGCCGGAAATTTTTAGGTTGGCGTTCTAAGTTGGGGTGGCATCTGTGTTGAGGCCCTGGGGCCCTGGGGGGTGAGGCTGCGCCTGATCTTCCCGGGTCCCAGTAGAAGGCATCTCGGATATAAAGAAGACGCTCGGACACCCCCCTTAGTGCCAGAATCCAGTCCAACAGAGCATTCACTTCATCTAACCCATTCACATATAACCAGCTTCGTTCCCCCCCCAGGACCGTTTGTTTCGATCATACACCCTTCATACATTCATCTGTCAATTCACCCCACCACCACCCACCACCACCCACCACCACCACCACCCACTGCTACTACTATATAACCACCACCACCCCGTCACTGCCACCACTACTTTACCTCTACCACCCACTCCACACTTACACCCATCCATCCATCCACAATGTGCATCCGCATCACCGAACGCTACGCAGTGTGCAAGTGCACCTACTTCACCCACGGAATCGACCAATGCCAGTCAGTAGGGCGTCAAGGCCACGCTATCCAAGAAAAGACTGTATTAGTTGGCTACGCCTGTCAACACCACTCTCCAAATCCACATGCTCGCAGACCTAGTCGCATCGGCATCCTGCCTGACGTTTCTTCGTCTTCTTCTGGTAGCTCCGGCTACTCTTACCGTTAATCGCCAGCGAGCCAACACTTGCGGACAGTAAAAATACGGTTGTTGAGCAATCATGATTACGATTTTGGTTTTTGGGGAGCGTCGGTTCAAGCATATTTCTTTCGATACATTTAATACAACGCCTGGCGCGAGCATGTGTTCTCGACAGCTCGCCTCGGTTCGGCTGGCGAGGACACTGGTAGCGCGGTTTTTTTGATTTCGGGGCATCTTTTTTCCTTCCAAGCTACATTTGGTGTTCAGCATTGCGGCACGGCGGGGCACGAGCAAATTACGGGGTTTTTCCATTTTCGACTTCGATTTCTTCCGGTTTCGGGGTTTCTACAGCATTTTAGACGGTTAGATTGAGAGTCCATTTATACAACGAGTTTACGGCGCAATGACTTTTGTTTTTTTATTTTTCCTTGTAATCTCAACTCTAATGTTTTATGGGATGTTTTTATTTTATTTTTGTTCGTTGGTTTTTGTGTTTTCTTATCAGGAGTATTCTTTTATATCGGTTTGGCATAAACAGGATTTGCATTGTACACGGAACTCTTCTTTTGTATTTCTGTTTGGGAGGGGAGGGGAGGGGGGAAGGGGAGGGGGTTTGCTTTTGATTTCAGGCGTTGCATTGAGTTTCCTTCGTTTCAGCAGGATGGCGCATCGCATCGCATTAATTTGGGGTTTCGTAGCTTCGAGACTTTCTTTTGACGATGCGGGGATCATGTCATGGAGTTTTTTCTTTCTCATTCTGATGAACGACAGGGGTGGGAGCGGTACCGAGGGATTCTTATAATATTGTATATTAAGAAAGTAGCTTGAGTTAATACCTGCATAATGATCGCATACGCGTCCTCGTGCACAAAAGTAAATCTGGTGGTGGAGATGGTGGCCGTGGCAGATGGCCGTGAACTAGTGGGATATCCAAAAGCATGTGTTCTCCTATACCTATACCCTATCCCTATTGGAGTTTTTTTTCTTTTCTTCTTTCTTTCCTTTCCTTTCTGAACGTGAAAAAGTCAACGACCAAAAACTGACCGAATCTCCGGGAATTTCCATGATGTGGGGTCCAGGATTCCCAAAGAGGGTATAGTTTCATTACGCTCAATCCCAGTTCGGAACGTATCTACATACATGTACAATAAAAAAGACAGATACCTAGATTCCCGGAGATTCGGTGCTCAGGGAAGAGTTTACCATGGAAGCCCCCCCTCCCTCCCTCCCCCCAAGGATCAATAATGTTTTGTCTTCCGGAAGTATTCCCGGGGTCCGTCCTGTCTGTCTGTCTGTCTGTCCGTTGTATGTACTGTTCAAGACCTCTCCCCACCTCCCACCCCCCCTTGCACCTACCTACCGGGGGGGAGGGGGTTGTAAAATAACAGGGGGGAGGAGGAGAAACCTCCACCGGGGAACCAGAGAAATTCACAGAACCGTCTCACCGTCTCACCGTCTCGGCGTGTCGTTCGCTTTGGTGCTGGCGGGTGTGTGTGTGTGCGTGTGTGCTCGGTAGGAACGGCAGAAATGGAATTCTCTTCAGGGGCGGAGGAATATTCGGAATGTACGGTAGCTTAAGGTTCAACGTGCGCAACCGGGGGGGGGAGGGAAGACGTGAAGATCTTGTCTTGTGAGGGTTTCCCGAGAAATTGGGTTAGACGTTGGTTTTATGACCTGCTTGTCGAAGAGAGTTCGCCCGTCCATGCCTAGCCGTGGAGAATCCTGGATTGTGTGTGTCCCTGTGTCTCTGTGTATGAGATAGATACATAGGCTCGTATCATGCCGTATCACTCACCTCCTATACTGGAAAACAAACTCCCTCCCCAACACCTCGCCCGATGACGGCCGTTCGCAGCAAGAGTCTACTCTATAGGATGGAGGGTATCCAGAGGGGTGGAAGGGACATCCAGAAGCTTGGAGAAGATCACAGGCCACCAGATAGCTATTGAGCTATTGTTGGAGGTTGACGTAGAAGACGGGGACTTTAATAGAAATTCGCATTCCGTGACACTGCATGTGAGACTATGATTTGAGTTTTTTCTTTCCTTTTTTTTTTCCCCCGTGGGAGACGGCAGTGGTCGCCCTCTCCTTGATAAATAGCTGTAGGTATCTCTCTCTCTGCATTCCCGTTGGCGATGTGTGGCTTATCAATCCATCTCGTATTTTTGGAGGGGGGGTCAAGTGACGGTTGCGAATCACACTCACAGCTCTCGCCTGCAAATATAGGGATGGGAGGGATGAATCACGAAGCTGTGCTACACACACTCTCGTTCGCGCAAAGCTTGGTATCTGCTTGCTTGCCTGCTTGCTTGCTTGGTGACGAGGCTAGATATCTCCTGTGGAACGGTGCATTTCGCAGTGTTTCGTAATTGCTTGAGGGCGCTGGGTGTCGGCACCGTGGGGGCCAGTGGCACGATCCGGCATCGCAGCAGCGTGGGGCTTACGCGTTGTTCGTGGAGCAGGCTCCGAGTATCGTGAGGATGGATATATACAGTCCCTGTGTTGCACTGTTGCAGGTCCCACCACAACCTTCGCGGAGCAGAATACAGCACTCGCGCCAAACAACGATCAGCGAACGTATGCACGTGCGTATGCGGTGGGCTATGTCCCCAGGCCCGTTATGCTTATGCAGGTACTCTATCCCGCTGCCGAAAGCTTGGTTGCAGCGCTGGGCGGGCATGGCATGCAATGCCGTGGGTGCCGTGCTGCACGGCGGAGACTCGTCCGGGCATCCGGGCTCGGACACCTTCCGAGATTCGGCATAGCGCGATTAGTGCGCACGCGCTCAATGGCTGTGGCACGACGGCGGCGACTGGTCCGGGAACCCTAACCCTGACACGCATATATCACATTGCTGGCGGGCGCTGGTGCTGCTGGGCCGAGTGATGGACGGTGATGCGACGCAAACACGCGTGGAGGTGCCGCTAGCCTGATGCAGAGCACTGTGGCCTGTGACTCAGAGAGCTGTCCCTGGCTGATTGCTAATCGATATTGCAGGAGCGACACCCCGCCGTGGTTTGTTTTCCTTGGCGGCGAGTGGACGGTGGACGGTGGACGGTGGACTGATGGACTCGTTGCCGCGGAAACAGACATCCGTCCCACGCTGCTCCCTTCGCGTTCCGCGAACTGTGGCTCGCCGCGCGTGAATCCCGAAATAGAATGCAGTAGTTCAACCCAAAAGGCAAACAAGCACAGCCACCGCAGCATGGGCTTGAAGGTTAATTAGACGAAACAGCGCCCTGGGTCTACCAATTAGGGGCTGCGAGCGCTGTCTGACAAAGTTTAAATTGAGAAAGAAACGAATATGTGATCCAGACGGGCTCTCGTGATTGGCCGAGAGCGTATTATTGCACGCTCCGTAGCAATTACAGCAGGAGCAGCCTGGCTAAAAAAAGGTGCCTAAGGCCGAATGCTACGGCCGGGCATGTGTGTATGTACTTAGATCGCTGCTTCTGACCGAGTTCGTGCTGGCTCGGGCGGGCTAGGGTTCGAGCGCTGACGACGTCCAACTTCTATTATCGCAATTTCAGTGATTGCCGACCTGGCTCTTCCTGTAGATCTTGGCCGGTTTGGTGGCATCGTCTCATGGTAGCCTTGGGTTTTCAGCTGCCTGTGAGGACATCGCTATTCTGGATGCTGTCCGCATCGTCCAGGCCCAGCGAGCGAGTACGAATACGTACTGATCCCTGGCGAGTCGTCCTCTTCTGTTGGCGTGATATCGTTTAGTTTGCTTGCAATGGACACGGTTCTTCAGTGGCAGACGTCTGGCTTGTGTTGATGGGAATATTAACCAGTAGCTACAGACAGGACATATATCGATACACGGCCGCGAGATCGGTAACCAGTAATCGCCCGTGAATCCAATACAAGCGAATCTTGTGGCACCCAAGACACGGCCTCGTGGAGAGTCGAGATCTGCTGGTAGCACGGGAATCACACGTTCACCAGCACGAGCGATGGCCTGCCCAGACACGACCAACGTGAAGTCCCCCTCGAAACAGCGATGCCGAGGCGGGTCTCGCTACGAGCAAGGTACTGTACAGACACAAACGGCAATTAAATCGTAGTTACAGTACACACAGTAGCAGTCGCGAGTGCCAGATCCTGAGGCCAGCCAAGGCACACTTGGCTGCACCAGTAGGCGGGCTGCGGACAAATAGATGTTCCGCATATCAGCACATCCCCCCCCCCGCAACGATCAAGTTGGTCTTGTCGAAACGGGGCCCCGCTTACCGTCACCTAGCATAACTATACGTAACAGAGAAGGCTGACTTTTCTGCTCTACGCGAGAGAACATTCCTCGAGCCATCTGGTCCCGCGACTTCCACAGACGCAGGAACCGCACGTACTGAGATGGAGCAGTGAATTGCCTGTTGGAATGGCTTTAATGAGGACAGATACGTAGGTATGATAGCTACACAGCCTGGGGTGTACGTAATGAGGCTTCGCTTGACCAGGACGGGTATCCCACCGCCGTGTACAGTTCTTCGGGGGAGGGGGATGGAGGGAGAGGATGGGAAGTGGGGGGCCATGGGAGGGCTTCGCGCTTCAACCAAAGTATTTATCCATGCCCGTCGCCAGGCCAAACGTCATTTACAAATCGCCTGAACCACACCGAGTCCAACGATGAGCCTCACAAACAACAGCAACAACAGCAACCTCCACGATGATAGCGATGCCGCCACAATGTCCTCCGGGAAGGTTTGCATACCCCCCCCCCAAAATAATACTTCTCTGTCTGGGCCCTCTACTTATACCGCAGTCCAGCAGGGAGAGAGACATTCGGCGAGGAACCCGGCATGCGACCTGTGTCGCGAGAAGAAGGTACCGTTGCCTTCCTTCCCCGTGTGACGAAATTCTCCGAACGAGGCGCTAACGAATCTATCCAGGTACGGTGTGGACGGGAGAAACCGACGTGCCAGAACTGCATCGCATGGAAAACTCCGTGCACCTACTCCGAAAGGCAGAAGCGCGATAACGAAGCATCTCGCAAGTTGAGTTCCCACAGCCATGGGCCCGCCTTCGTGGATGGGGTGGGACAAGGTCTGACTGTGCTCTTAGTGCCCAGCGTTTCGAAGAAGTCCATGACCGTCTCGATAGGATAGAGTCTACCATGGTCCGTCTCGCTACCGCCATTGAGGTTGCCAATAGTGCCAATAGTGCCAACGCCGCCCTTCCCCAATCTGCTCCTGGGACGCAGACTCCCTTGGCGGCCATGTTTCTCCCCTCACTGAAGTCTGGCTCTGCGCTTTGCGGCGAAGAGCGCCCTCGCTCCGGTTCTGCTCCTGGCACTCGCCATGAATATTCACTTGGGCTGGCGAGAGCTCCTGATCGGAAGCGCGATGTCCAGTATCTGGGCTCCTCGTCCATGCTTTCGTTGTCCAGAGAAGCTGGAACGCTGGCGGAGGAGACTTTAAGACAGAAATCTGCATCCCCGGGACGGCCCAGTGGCGGCCGGGCAAGCAGTAGACGGAGAGCTGGGTCTGGAGATTCCAGGCTGGAAGCTCTGGAGGAAACGCTCGAGCAGAGCGAACAAGTCCAGGTGGAGACCATTGGCGCACTGAGGAAACTAAGTTCCATATCGTCCAATGTTGCTAGCTGGTTTCCGCATTACGGACATCAAGAACTGAGGCTGGGCGCCGGTGGTGCCAGCATGGATATCCCAAAGAGAGAAGAGGCAGAAGAACTTGCAAACGGTACTAGCCTATTCCTCAATTACTTGGTGCTTCTTGTTCCGCACAAAGCGGTAGATTGTGCCCAGGCTAACGCAACATCGCGATATAGAGTATTTTCGAAAAGTCCATGTTTGGTTCCCGATATTCGACGAGACCCGCTTCAAAGAGAACATGGCCAAATTCTACGCCGACGACCCGAAACTCACAAAGGACCGTGCGTGGCTGGTCTGCTTCAACAACGTCTTGCTCTTCGGTGTCTTCAGCCGGGCCACATCCAGAGTTCCGATGGAGCCTGGGGTAGGAAAGAACTTCTTCCTGAACGGGTGGGCCGCTATCGATGACCTGGAAGTCTTCCTGGCGCCTAGACTGAGAAATATACAAGCTCTCATGACAGGCGCAGTGATAGCAATCGAGATTTCCCGTCCCGGACTCTGCTGGTCGCTTGTAGCACAAGCGGCCCGTCTTTCTCAGGCGGTTGGGCTCCATCGCAATAGCAGTAACACGCACTTATCGAAGTCGGAGATCCAAGAACGGAGGTGTGTCTTTTGGAATGTATACGTCCTCGACAAATGCCTTTCTCTCACCTTCGGTCGCTCCACCTGCCTTCCTGATTTTGATTGCGATGTGGATCTGCCTGAAGACGATGGCGAAAAGCCGTATTTCAAGAACTTTATCGCGCTTATCTGGCTGGCAAAGATCCAGAGCAGCATATATATTCGCCTGTACTCGGCGTCTGCGCTACGATTGACAGACGAAGAGCGGGCAAACAACATCAGGGAGCTGGATGCGGAACTGCGGAGGTGGTGGCAGGCGGAAAAGCCGATATTCTTCAACGAGGATGGGACAGGGACTGATAAAGCACAGTCTGCGGATGGGCCCGGCGAAAAGTTACTGGATGTATTCTCAAGGCTGGAGCTGCGGTTCAGCTATTTATGTAGTTTGACTTTGGTGCACAGGACCGCTCGGCCCGGTATGCCCGATTGGGCCGCGAGCGAAAAGGCGTGTTTGGAGAGCGCTCGGGAAAGTATACGGATCATCAACGACGTGGTCGAGAGTAATCTCGATATTGCTAATAGCGGGATGATCATGTGGTCAGTCTTTCCTCCTTTTCTCCACTCAGCTCTGGCCAAACTAACAGTCCCCGGGACTGTCAGGCTCTTTCAATACTATCCGTTCACCGGGTTCTTTGTTCTCTTCTCGGCAATCATCCGCAACCCCAGTGCGTCAACGTCGAGATCGGTGGACTATCCGCTGATGAAGTCCCTGGTCGCCTACCTCTCACGCATGAAGGAAAAGAACGAAGGCGCAGCAAAGCTCCTCCAGGTTGCATCGGCGTTCACCCACGTTGCCGGCACATTCCTGAAGAACTACGGCAAGATTGAGCAGCAGCGCGAACATGCCGGAAAGCGTCGGAGACAAGAAATGGAGACGGAGGAAGAAGAAACCGCGGACGCAGAGTTCGAGCCCGAAGAGGCATGGCTTCAGTCTGGAGGCCGAGACGGCGAAAAAGCATTCGCGAAGGGCTTCGGAAAGGGCTTTTGGGGCACCACCGCGTTCCCGCGGGACCAGGTCGAACAAATCGTTCCTGCCACCGCCACCACCACTGTACCCACGTACGAGCCGTCGGTGTCTGCGCCGATGTCGACGGCGTCAATGGAGGAGGATGGGTTTGGAGAAGTGGACCTGTTTCCGGCGAGTTTTCTGAAATGGCCGGAACAGGACGGACAAGGGTTTTTGATGGACATGGCGGTCGACGAGAGGGCGGATAGTAGTAATGCTGGAGGACCGTCGTTCGATATGGATCTGCAGGCTCTCATGGCTGAGCCAGAGGGGTTTCAGATGCAGATGGAGCAGGCGGTGTTGAGGGGGCCATTGGAGTTTGATTGGTTTAGTTGGGAGGGATCTACCGGGGCATAAGAATGTGATTTGAGGGGGAGAGGGGAGGGTTTAGATACATTTTAATGTTTATCGATAATGATGTTGAGGGGGGAGAGGGGGGGGATGAAATGGAACGGTGTTTTAAGGTAGTGATTCTGTTTATTGCCCTTTATCATGCATGGTTCATGTCTTTTGGAGTTTCTTGGTGGTGGGGAAAAAAAAAAATCTCGGCCTTGTGTAATTTGCTTAGGGTAGGTAGGCCGGTGTTTTTTTTGTACGCTTTTCACGTAGTTTAGTTTTTGGGAATTAGACAGCTTAGGCTTAACTAGGAGGTAATTTCGATCTTGGTTTGAGTCAGTCGGTTGGTGGATTGATCGCGAAGGAATATATATTTGATTGCTGGGCAACCGTAGGATATCTGGAGCTCATGGATCTGGTGATTAACTCATGGTCCGCGCCGATGGATTCTTTGATAGATAGGAGAAGCCTACAGGCTAGATACCGCCACTAGCCCAAACTAACTTGCTCGTTCGCTAGCGCCTATTAGCCAACTCTTTCAGCAGACTGGTGATGTATCATCATGATATATCACTCGGTACTCGAAAGCCACTTTGGTAGTGCTTTTTCTCGGGGTTAATTCGGGCGGGTAGGCTATAGATACCGAGTAATAATGGTGTTCTCTCTGACGGGGGATATATGCGGAGACGAAGCAATGATACTTGATGGTCTTACTTACCTACTTTTTCCCTTGCTTTTTCCCTTGCTTTTTCCCTTTAGTGAAGGCGCTCCTGTGTATGTTATATAGCGATGATCTGGTCACTATTGGGGCTCTATCATAGGAGCTCCCGACCCGAGCTCCCGAAGCGACTCTTGTGTGGCCTAGATATTACACGCTGGCCCGGAGTCTATGCAGTATCATATACGCTGGGGAAGCCACATTGGGATGGATTGGGAAGCCAGCCTGCTTCGATTTTTTTTTTTTTGGAGGAAGATGGATGCATTGGAGATGTTTTCTCTACTTTGTGTTGCCTGGTCTGTGTTTGTGGAAATTCGTGGGGACTCTGAGAATTGTGGAAAATGAGCATTGGTCTAGTGATGAAGATGCCACCAATTGCTGAAAGGGAGGGAAAGGGGTTGGTACGGGTGTTTAAAGAGAATAGAGGGAACTGAGGATTTCAAACTCGACAGAAAGGGAGAAAGGGGGGTCATGGAATATATAAGGAGAATTATGTGTATGTATGTAGGTAGTAGGGAGGTGTTTCGGGTTATCAGGTTATCAATTAGCTTAGAGAAGCAGTCGGTCAGAACTGCGGAAGTCTCCTTGGTTTATAAGGAGGTGATTATGTTTCACGTTTATATCTTTTTTCGATAGCCGTTCACCCATTCACGCCGCCGTGCGGGAATCGCCGCGAGTGTGTTTTAAGAGTGCCATGATATTTGGGGTTGCTTACGTATGCTGGGTGGATAAATAGATAAGTATATGCACGAAGACGCCGCCGGTTAGCCTATTACAGATGTGTCCGCCCGTTGAAGAGTTTCAAATTGTCTTAGGAGAATATATGTCGTTGATCTTAGGTTTTCGATATACTGTATAGGTGGGAAATTTAGGTACCGGTTGTGTGTGTACGTACGTACGTTAGTTAGTTAGACACGTTACTAGTTTTGACTAAGTGGACTATTACTGGCTAGCCGGCGCCGGTACGAGTCTGTACTACATGTAGTTGTATTCGCTAGCTAGGAAACAGCACAGGAACAAACGTAGTAAGATTGCTGTACATGTGGGTACTTGGCTCTAGCCTGCAGCTGGAAATTAACTGAGGATATGGTCTGTTAACCACACACGTGACCCAGCAATTTCAACCCCCAATTATCTAGAGGAGATAAACAAGCTATAATCACGCGCTTGATAGGAGCTTGCATTTGTGGGTGTGGTGACATGTCCACACCCAGGCCCAGTATCTCAATTAGACCACACGATCGGTGTCATTTGCTCCTAAGGGTCCGAGATGCTGGTTAGGAGGGCTAGGAATTGCAATTTTGAAGATAGCCGCAGGAGCTCTTGGCATTGGTGATAGAGACTTCTTGGTGAGCTTGGTTTCTACGACACGCGGAATCCACAAGTTTCATATTAACTGTGAGTTACGGCGGCACGCTGACTCCAGAGCACGATTCTCGCCTACCAGAGCGAGGCCAGAAGTAATCAGTGTCACTACACTTCAGAGCAAGCCAGTCGAAAATCCTGACCTAAAATCTCGGCCATAAAATAGGATGGCAATTACGTATGCGTGCGCGAAAAAGTCGGAGGCACAGTACATACATGTGTTCTCCCTCTGTCCGAGCGGGTGGGCTATCCTTGTTCACCTTCGCCTCGCTAACGCTGGTGATGCACACCCCTGGCGCAATCCAGTTCCAATATATCGACTGGCCGGGCTACAGGGAAAGCTGCAGTGCGTCTGCTGTTAGCTTGGGGCTCCTGAATAACCATATAGAATTATAGACATAGCGACAGTAGGTTGATGGGGTCACGCTGTCACGGGATTCCGTCATTTGGTAATTGGCAGGAGTGTTCTTGCATCATCGGATATCACTCATTCACTGCAAACACTGTGTAGGCCGTCTGATAGCAAGGATGAGTGGCTCTACAATCCAATTGCAAATATGATATTGTTTATTTTACATGTTACGTCTCCCTACCTCAAGTTTATCTATATATACTGCCGTAGGAATTCCACCAGTGCCATCATGGCCATAGCCTGCCCATACGGCATACTGGTCAACGGGATTTTCTTGTAAAACTCGCAAGTATATCCTATAGGTGTCCCGAACGACACCTGCTGAAGTTCACCTTTCGCATCGATATTCGCCATAACAGCCTTAACAGCCTTGATCGCAACGTCTTCGAAGTCTTTATTGATGTAGCGTTTTCGCGCAGCTTTCAGGATACCGAATGCAAACCCGGCGGATGCAGATGCTTCAAGATATGAATCGTCAGCGCCGTCATCGAGGATTGTACGCCAGAGCCCGGAGGCGTCTTGGTATTTTCGAAGCCCAGAACATTGGGCGAGGAGGGTGTCGACGAGGTGGGTTCGGAAAAAGTCATTTGGTGGGAGGTCGAGAAGCTCGATGAATTCAGGAATGACGATGGTTAGCCAGCTAGAGGTCGTGATTGTTAGCCAATGTTGGCGCAGATGGGCTAGCTTTAGATTTGGGGTTTTAACCTGTTGCCTCGCCCCCAAAGGGCCTTTGCGAAGTTGTGGCCACCATCTTCGAACGTCCAACCGTGGAAGAAAAGACCGGTTTTTGTGTCGAATAGATATTTGATATGGAGAAGGAACTGCCTCTTTGCTTCTTCAACGTAATGGGGCCGGTTTAGGACTTTGCCAATTTTTGCAAGTGGTAAAACTGTCAAAAGTCAATTAGGGCTTAATTAGGAGGTTCAGCGCGTGATATCACGAACCAGTCATCATCAATGTGTCGTCCCATAACTGTTGTGTATTTGGCGTGAGGTACCTGCGTTTTCGTGAGTACTCGAAGCATTGAAGAAATTAGACCTGTTTGAACCTACGTTACGTGCTGCATACCACCGTAGTCTGTTCTCTCGAGGTCGTACATGGCCCACTCAGCCCAAGAATCGAGCCACGCGACATAAGTCCTATTCCCAGTCTTCTCGTAAACATACGCAAGAGTAAGAAAAACACCCATGGTGTTGATGTTCTTCGTAGTGCCGCCAGCAGCAAACCTGTCGCGAAACCAATCCTCTATGATCTTGAGGCATTCCGGGTCTTCTGTCAATTCATAGTACTGCCAGATTCCGTAAAGGCCAATACCGTGAGTCCACTCCCAGTCGTTCCAGCCTTTAGTGTCGATTATCCTACCATCGTCAAGCTTGAGGAGGAATTCTCCAGTCTCGTCTTTGATGTTGACGAGGTTATTGATCAGGAGCTTGATAGCTTTGTGAACATCCTTGGACGCAACGTTGTGTTGGATAGCTGGCATAGTTTCTTCTGGTATATCTCCTCAATCGATGAAGGGCAGTGATATAAAGTGGTCTATGGTGCGAATTAAAAGTGGAGAGCTCGCGAAACAGATAACCGTGAATTCGGTATCCGGCTACTCTCTGACATTAACATGAATTTTTCTTTTTTGACAGCCCCTCCATGTGACATAATTGGGGTTCGTGATCTCACCCACGATCGGTTTATCCGGGCTCGCCTCGGGGTATCACAGTGCATATCTGGGGATGTGGAGGGTCTCACGTTCGGGCGGCAATAGACCGACGCCGAGGGCTCCAGCGCTGGGTCGTGACAGCCCCAGCGTCACTTGGAGCAGGCGCTGTCGCTGGGGGCGCGTCTTGGGGCCCCTGGCATCCCCGCAGAAGGCGGATTGTTGAATTCATCTAACGGCAATCTACTTCTGTCCTCGGCTAGTCCAACGGTTCGGCTAGAGAGGAAACGTGGAGATTGATTATTCCGGGTGATAGTTTAGATATTAGACAGTTTCCTCCAAAACGCCCCCCATATGGAGACCCCGCCTTTTCTGGCCCACAGGGAGAGCGAGTAAGCTCTCTTCCCATGGCCCTGTCTCAGACATCTCGTGAGCTCGCCACTGGCCTCCTCCAGGTTCAACCCTCGTTAGTTTCTAGAAAAACCGTGCTACGTTGGAAGCTGGAATAAGCATACCATGCCGGGGTAATCGTGCAGACAATATACCGAATTTGTCTTGCATCTGGGGTCCCCTCCAAGCACACATGGCCACCGTCCGGTTGATATAGTGCTAGCAGGGCACGCAATAGTAATATATAAAGTAAAGCATCCCCAATGGACCCAGTTCATCCCTCCCGGTAACCAGAGTTCTTGCTTCCCACAAGTATCAGCTTCTCCTTCTCCTGCAGAAGTTACCATTGAGAAACACCTCTGTCAATTACAGTCATGGCCGAAAAAGCAGAGGGCAGTCACTTTGAGAACGTCGGGATGAATGACGACAATATAGCGGTCGAGGACTTTGACAAGAGCCGTATCGACGGTGAAGTCGCCAAATACGCCTCTGATAAGGCCATTCACATCGATGAGGCGACAGACAAGCGTCTCAAGAGATTGATCGACAAGAGAGTCTTGACAATCATGATCTTCACGTACTTCCTTCAAGCTCTTGATAAGGGGACTTTGTCTTTTGCGTCAATCATGGGAATCCAAAAAGACACCAACCTGAAGGGTCAACAGGTAGGAACTTTCTTCGATTCAGACACTATTTTACGTGTAAAGTAGCTAATACTTACTAATTGATATAGTATTCATGGTTGACAACCTGTATTTACCTTGCGGTGCTCACAGTTGAATACCCAACCAACTGGATAATCCAGAGAGTCCCAATTGCGAAATATCTTGGAATAAACATTATTTTGTGGGGCTCGATTCTTGCCTGCCACGCAGCGGCCAAGAACTTTCCAGGGCTTGTTGCGCTCCGTACGCTTCTTGGAGCCTTCGAAGCATGTTGTCAGCCGATTTTCATCATGTTGTCGAGTATGTGGTACAGGCGTGAGGAGCAAGCGGCCACTGTTGCCTACTGGTAAGCTAAATTCAAGCTCGCAATTTCTACGCTTCTGAGATTGATTTATGGACCCCAGGTATATGATGAATGGAGGCCAACAGATCGTCGGAGGACTTCTTGCCTACGCGTTCACACATATCCCCGAATCTGCAGCGATCCATTCGTGGCAGGCGCTTTTTATCGCATACGGCTGCTTATCGGTCTTGTGGGGAATCTTCGTCTTGTGCTATATGCCCGACTCCCCCATGAGAGCCAAGTGCTTTTCTGAAGAGGACAAGAAGCTCATGGTTGAGCGTGTTCGTCAGAACCAGACTGGTCTACAGAACAAGGTCTTCCGTAAGGAACAGGTTTTTGAGGCGTTCAAGGATCCTCAGAGTAAGTAGATATCCTTTTTTACCATTCTTTAAATGGAAAAAAGAAGTTAACCCTTGTGGAAATATAGCATGGTGCTTTGCTTTGATCCAACTCTTCACGACTCTACCCACCTCCGGTCTTGGTGCTTTTGCGAATATCATCATCAAGAGTTTCGATTTCACGACCCTCCAAACTCAGCTCCTTGCAATGGTTCTCGGTTTCTTCATCATCTTCACCCTATTGACCTCTGCATGGCTTGCCAAGAAGACCGGCCAGAATATTTTCGTCATGTTCGGCTTCGTGATTCCTAGCATCATCGGCACGATTGTCCTCCTGAGCGTCGTGAACGATGGTAGGCTTTCAACGAAGGTTGGCCTTCTCATCAGTTACTATGTCTGTCTCTCGTTTTGGGCTTGTGCCACCATCGGTCTCTCGCTGGTCTCTCGAAACGTCGCTGGACAAACCAAGAAGTCGGTCGTCATTGCCACCAACTTCGTCGCCTGGGCTGTTGGTAACTCCATCGGACCCCAGGTATTCCTCGCTTGGGACGCACCACGCTATACCATCGCCTTCGCGACCCACATGGGCTGTTATGTCGCCCTACTCATGACCCTTGTGTTCTTGAGGTGGCATTATATGAGGCAGAATAAGATCAAGGCACAGAAGATTGCTGAGGGGCAGGCAGTCAAAGATGAGAAACTCACTCACAGTTTCGACGATTTGACAGATAAGGTTTGTACCTCTACCCTCTCATTCCGTGTTATTTTGAACCATTTACTAACCTGTGCCTCTAGGAGAACGTTAACTTCACCTACTGCTACTAATTTTTTAATCTGTTTTTTTTTTGCTTTTTATATTTATATCTCCAACGAAGTTGATATGTAACGAGGGAGGATACGATTAAGATCACGATCCCTTGGCTATTAACGTTTTATACCTTTTTATATACCCACTTATGTCCAAAAAATCTGTAAATAATAATGTCGCTATGAGATGGATGGATGGATAGCACGAGGGAATTCAAATTGCCCCGTAGTCCCGAACCCAAGTTAAGGGAAAGCGAGAAAAAAGGTTCAAGTTCAGGATCGTTACTTCTTTTATTTTTTTTGTGATGCATACAAGGAAGATGGCTGTGTCTTGATCTCGGTGCTTGGCTATCCATACCGGAACGCATAATGGAGGCGTAGCGGATACCCCACTACTTCCCATCCCTAATATTCTCGAAGCTGTCCACCTCTTGTAGTGTGCCTGTACATGTGGGGCGTTAACAGAGGTCAGGGTTGTCATAAATCTACCACCCGAGTTTGAGTCAGCATTTCCGCTAAGAAATTGTTTAGATGATGTTGGTTTTGATCTACTTTTTGGCATCAGCTACTAGACTAAGATGTACGCAATGTATTATACTATTCTAGTATTAAGCTTCAGCGTTAGATTGGAGTTTGCATTGGGCTTGGTAGACGTTCCCTAGCCCTTGGATCCAACTCTTGGTGGCTGAGGATAACGGGCTATTAAGCTTGGTATTGCAGATGAAACGGCCAACCAGAGAGATGTAGAAATTTCCTAAAAATCCTAAATACTCACCATCATCTTGTCTAGTATATTTGCAATCGGTAGATTGGCTGTTTATTCGGTGACCAGGGCTGGGGCGACGACGAATGTACCGTACCAGTGCTCTGCGGTTTGCCTTCGCTTCTCCGGCGACGATCTAGAGTCCACGGTATGAGAACGCGACTTTCAAGCAGTGCAGATAGTGTAATACAGAAGCACTTGAATATTGACTCTGGTAAGTGCGGTCGAAAGAGTGGCTGGCTGATATGTGTATGAGCGAAAGTAGGATTTACAGTACTGGAAAGTGGGGTGTTTTGGTACCGCGTTGTCATAAAATGCAAGAATAAATTAGGATGGTCACTGTATTAACTTCGAGAGCTCCATGGCGTTACCAGTTTGTTCTTTCACTCGTAGAAATAATGTACGAATACTGTACCAATTTCGCCTCCCCATTCTTGGTGCTGTAGTCTCGTGGGCAGAAGATCATGAATCTACTAAGTGCTAAATATTATGTCAACTGTACTATCTATATGCAATCAGATAAGAGTATGAACTTGCGGTTGTTTTTCTTGGTGTATGAGTGACCCAGTTATGCCTCTCGCCCAGCACTCTGAACCTCTACTGCGCCAAGAAGTCTTGGAATGTGTGCTCGTATACTTCTGGCCAAGCTCTCCAGAAGAAGTCTCTTGCAATTGTAAAAGAAGTTCGGTTATCGAACCCACTGCCAGATGCCAACATATATTGTTTTTTGCCATTACAATAAGTTCGACTATGGGTATTAGAGGGCATTAAGGATTTATAGAACATAGCACTGAGATGAGAATGCTGTGCTATTCGTAGTCTGCACAAATCTCTGGACGCGCCATGGAAGATGTACCGGCTTTTGCCAAGGCTTACCCCTGCACGACCGCTGTCCAACCGTGATACACTGTACCGAGCCCCGAAGCTTGGGGGGCGCATCCTGCCTGGCCGTTCCTGGTGGCGTTTGTCTCGCTTGATGCTGTCTCACGTCCAACAGCCTCACCTCCACTTTATTTCTTACTAAAGAAGATGTTTGGGCCGGGCTGGGCCTGCACGCAGGATCAGTGGTTAATATCACCCTCTTTGTTGGCAAAAATTATAATTATCGAGAGTGTAAAAAGCACAGACACATTTAATTTACATATTTATACGTCCAGGTGGCGCTCTGTATAGGCGGAACCAAACAACTCCGAGCCGAATCTTCAAGCTTGGTTTGGCGCAGTTTGTGCTAAGCTTTTAGCCACCACCTACAATCTCCTGGCCAAATTTCTTCATTTACTCCAGCAACCCTGAGGAACACTGGAATTTTTGTTTTTAGCTATAGACTAGGTATCTTTAAAAAAGTTCCGGATCTATTGCTGCTGGATGGGTTGGACAAGTCAGACATAACGCGAAAACACACTAATATCCAAGACCTCAATGTATTTCTTCTAGTTTGGTGTAAGCACGCTGTATAATCTTGATGGCTATACCGCGATCGATTAGAAGCGGGGAAATCTGCCCGGTTTACCGCCCAGGCGGTTGTTTATGGGTGCATTGCCTATGTAGTGTAGTTGAGGTAAGTGTGTACCTCTCGAATAAATATGCAGAACATACCCTTAAGTTGGAAGCTGGTGCCAGTAACCGGGCTTTCTTCTTAAAAATCCGGGGCCAAGGGCTACTAACGGATCGCTTTTGTCCGATCTGGTAATTCCCACACCACCGAACTACCAATTCTCCTATGAGGTCTGTTTATTCTCCGTACTTTCAATTCGCAATAATTTCGATTGGGATAATTAGGGTTGGGAAGGTGGTGAGGGATCGTATGGTACCTACCCATGTTGTGCACTCAAGGATGGTAGTAGATATTGCTGGCAATAGGCTGAAGTTTCCCTACTTGGCACATCCCCAGGAAAGTTAACGTTATCGGATCTTGAGCCCGATACCCCACATCCCACCCCCGCCCTAGCCTCCCGTCCTGGTAGACTCTCAATACGTGCCACCGTGCACGTAGGTCAACTGGCAATTTTTACGAACCCCGGAAACACTCGTTGAGCATGCAGGGTAAATCAAATCGGAGAGGGTTGAGCAGAGGCAATAGCTCTATTCCCCGGATAATCCATATACCCATCGCCGATTAAATCCCCAATTGAACCCAAATCACAGAGTATTCAGGCGAAATTTTTACAACTATGGCATGGTACATCCATGCATGTACCAAATTCCTGTGAAAAAGTATATATTCAGCCGACTGAAATACATGTATATAGTGATTTCTCGGAGATTACAGTATCTCGGCTAGTAAAAGTGGTGTTTTTCTGCCGATTGAATGGAGTCGGAGGGACTTGTGGGGGCTAATGTCGATGTTTGAATTCTTCCATCTTGGGAGATGATGACGGTGAACGATGCCGGCTCGTACGGCGTAGTAGTTCATACCGAGCTATGTGATTGTATCATAGGACTGCTTTAAAAATAACCCGAACAATAAACCTGATATAAAGGCGAGGCATTGCCTCTTCTTCCGAGGGACTTTTTCCCTCTCGATTCTCACGGTCTGTCCAGGCTTCCAATCCATCGTTCGGGTTTAGGGTTCGTTCTTTCCCAAGCTAGTCGTTCAATTCTATCAAGATGAGGTCCTTCGTGAAAGGACTGTGGGCTGTGGCTCCGCTGCTGTCTTCGCTCGTTTCCGCGCTTCCAGCCAATTCGACTATTTCTAAGGATGCCCTCTATAAGAACCCTCATGCGTCCGTGGATGCTAGAATTGCAGATCTCCTCTCACGTATGACGCTGGAAGAGAAGGTTGGGCAGGTCATGCAGGGAGATATCTCGAATTGGTTGAACGTTACAGACGGTACCTTCAACAGGACCGGTCTGGTGGCCAACATGGTTTACAAGACGGGTCAATTCTACGTTGGATACCCGGTTCCGTGGGAATGGATTGCACGGGAAACCTTGAGAGCGCAGAAATATCTGGTCGAGGAGACTAGGCTCGGTATTCCTGCGTTAGTCCAAACTGAAGGTAGTAATTGAATTGGTCTATGGTGTGAGATAACACTGACATTTTTTTCAAGGAATTCACGGATTCTTGGTTGGGAATGCGACAATTTTTAATTCACCTATTGCTTATGGTTGTTCTTTTGACCCTGAGGTAAGGACTCGATAGACGCCTATTACTCAAGAATTCCGCTCTTTATTAAATTTATATTACCACAACAGCTTGTCGAGGAGATGGCTGGTGTGATCGCAGATGAAGCGTTAGCATTAGGCGCCAACCATATTTTCGCACCAGTGGTAGATCTAGCGCGTGAATTACGTTTTGGGCGTGTGGAAGAAATGTTTTCCGAGGATCATTACCTCTCTGGTGAAATCGGACATGCGTATGTGGTGGGACTACAAGCTAAGGGAGTTGCGGCTACGGTGAAGCACTTTGCTGGCTTTGGAACTCCCGAGCAGGGTCTAAACACTGCTCCTGTCCACGGTGGAGAGAGGGAAATGAGACGGACGTGAGTATTCCTTTAGGATGTTTAAAAATGCCTTCAATGTTGCTAACAAAGTGCGGGCTTCAGTTACTTGCCGGCATTCAAGAGAACAATTATTGATGCTGATGCATGGAGTGTGATGAGCGCCTACCACTCTTACGACGGAGTTCCAGCAGCTGCAGACTACCATCTCCTCACTGAAGTTCTCAGAGGAGAATGGGGTTATAAGTATCACGTGATGACCGATGCTGGTGGATCTGACAAGCTCTGCAACGATCATGGTCTCTGTGAAAGGGGCGATATGAGAGCGGTTACTATGTTGGCTTTGACGGCCGGTAACGATGTTGAGATGGGAGGCGGAAGCTTGTGAGAATTGGCCCCTCCTCTTGCTAAAGCTAAATCAGATTACTTATAACTTCTGCAGTAACTATCGTGCTATTCCTGGGCTCCTTGCAGATGGAACATTGGATATCGAGGTTTTGGACACTGCTGTCTCTCGTATCCTTCGAACCAAGTTTGTTATGGGGCTTTTCGAAAACCCTTACCAAGCGGCGCCCGAGGATCAGTGGAAGAAAATCATCCACTCAGATAAATCTGTAGCACTTGCGAGAAAGCTCGATCGCGAGAGTATCGTCCTTCTTGAGAATAACGGTGTCCTTCCTTTGGACAAAAAGAAGCTCAAGAACATTGCTGTCATTGGGCCTATGGCTCATGGATTTATGAATGTAATTGGTCTCTTTTCCCCTATTTCTCTAAGATTAATCGCTGACCTGTACTATAGTACGGTGATTATGTTGTGTACAAATCCCAGTACCACGGTGTCACACCATTAGATGGAATAAACGCCATCTTCAAAGGATCAAAGACAAAGGTTACCTACGCCCAAGGTTGCGAGAGATGGAGTAACGATAAAAGCTTGTTCCCTGAAGCTATCGCCGCTGCGAAAGCTGCTGAGATCGCAGTTGTTGTCGTGGGGACATGGAGTAGAGATCAAACAGAGCTCTGGGTTGGTCTTAATGCAACGTTCGTATCTCCATTTGCTGGATGAAAGCTACGTTTAAAATCGAATCTAACACCTTATTGTTTAGCACTGGTGAGCATGTCGACGTACACAGCCTTAACCTTGTCGGAGCCCAAGCAGACTTGGTCAGAGAGGTTCTTGCTGTCAACAAGAACACAATTGTAGTCTTCTCTTCTGGCAAGCCTGTCACTGAGCCCTGGATTTCCGACTCGGCTGCGGCCCTGGTACAGCAGTTCTATCCTTCGGAAGAGGGTGGTAATGCTTTGGCGGACGTTCTTTTCGGATCATACAATCCCTCCGGAAAGCTCTCCGTTTCTATCCCTCGTGATGTTGGAACCTGCCCTTCGTTCTACGATTACCTTAAGGGCAGCAGGTTCGTCGATGCAGGCGCGATTTATCCAAACGGAACGTTGAAGTTCGGACATCAATATGTCCTCTCAAGTTCTCTCCCACTTTACCCCTTCGGATACGGGAAGAGCTATTCCACGTTCTCGTTCACCAACGTAACACTCAGCAAGACCAACGTTACTGCAGACGCGACAGTGACTGCGACACTCAAGGTCAAGAACACAAGCAAGGTTGATGGAACTGAGGTTGTCCAACTTTACGTTACCGACAAGGTTGCCAGTGTCGTTACCCCGAACAAGGAGCTGAAGGGCTTCTCGAAGGTGGCACTGAAGGCAGGCGAGGAGAAGACAGTGAAGATTGACATCGACGTCAGCACTTTGGGCGTGTGGACCACAAGGAACAAGTACGTTGTCGAGAAGGGGGAGTTTGTGGTCGCGGTTGGCGACAGCTCTGCGAATCTCAAATCCAGTGCTTCGTTCTGGGTGTAATGAAAAAAAGGTCTCCATCTGTTGAATATTATTGAGATCGGCAGGGGAGATGGTTTCGATCTTGGAGGCCCCCTGAGATCCATAACATAATGTATTATTTAGTTGTTCAAAATATAATACTTGTGGAAACTTATACCAAAGACCAAGATGAACTGTGCGTACTTGCAGTATCATAAGACCAAATTAGATTGAAGTCTTTTGGGCACAAGCAGAACTCACTCACCTAGCAACTTCTAGACGTTGAGATCTGGTCGCTAGCGACTTAACATTGAAAAAATTGATGAATGTAATTACATTTCGATCCAGCGAGAAAAAAAAACCCCTCTAGAAAAAAAACTCCCACCTCTATGAAATTCGACGGAAAAAAGCCTCGTACTCCCCCCTCGTCCGAAACGGAGGTACCCCTCTCTTTCTCGAATCGCGCTTGTCCCCTCCGTCAGCTGAGCGCATAGGAGCCGAATCGGAAAATCTGTCATAACCTGCGCTCTTGAACCCTGATTCGATTGGGGGTTCTGGGACCAGAAATCGCCAATTATCAGGGAAGAACCTGGATAGCGTATAATCGTCCTGCCCAATAACCTTCGATTCCCCTCCAAACGGTTGCCGAAATATGTCGAGGATATTTCTCGTCAGTTGACTGGAGGTTGCAAAGCGAGGGCAGGAAGCCTCATCGGTGGTCAACACGCGATCATGAACCCGCTTTGCGCCAATTTTTTCACTCGGATGTGCATTCGTTGATATCACAAATGCTTCTCGGATCGAGTTGAGGATGTCGAGAAATCGCTGAGCGACTAGATCGTAAGGGGCGGAAAATTCCAGGGCGCCGAGACATTTGCAGATCAAGATCTGGTCCTTGGTGCCTGCAAGGTCTGTGCCTGAACCATCGCTGCGTTTTGTAGACATACACAGCAGCACAGTTAGGCCAGCGGTGTAGGCAGATTGTCTACCAGACAGTAAGAGTAAAATGATTAGTGATTTCTCGGCTTCCTGTAGATGGGAAGCCTCACATCAACATCCAACATCTCCGCACCATTCGACCTTCTTCGTGCAGCAACCCGACAACCTCCAAAACAATCAGCCCTCGAACATTTTTTTTATAGATACTGGTTCGTGAATAGAGGGAAGTAACACCGTTGCGAGCTGTCTGGCTGCAGAAACACACATTTCGATGTATTCATCCGCCATTGCCATCCGAGCAAGCCCATCATGATTTTCATCATAGCCCTCCAGCCTTTCCACGTATATACGTCGAGTCAATAATATAATGCAACCCAGATAGGAGCAGTGCGCTAAGAGTATCGTCGACCGCTGTCTTGGGTCATTATCTGAAGCGGCCTGAGATACCCTCAGTGGCATTGGGAGCGACGAGTGCCAGGATTTCAATCGGGCAGAGTATATTGCAACTTTGCTAAAGTCAATGATCGTAGAAGTGTATATATCCTTTGTGATGTATCCCATGAGAATCCCGAGCTTTATCCATTCGGCCTGGAGATAGGCATCAAGATCGTTTATGCACATCCGGTAATCCTGGGAACAGCGTCCTCGTTAGAATTCCAGACCCAAAGCCGAATTCGAAGAAAAACAAATATTTACTTACTTCGGCGTATATCGGATCATTACCTTCGAAAATGGTAGGAATGCTGCCAAGAGAACTAGCCAGCCACCTATCACGTTGCGGCAACAACCGGATTAGTACGCTGATGCAGCCCACGAGCACAGCCGGATGTTGATTCCGTCGACTATAAACCTGGGAGGAAGGATATCTACCCATCGAAGAAAACCAATGATCCCCACACTCTCTTCCAGGAGGCCCATTCACGTTCGCTGTAGTCTGTATGCCGTTGCATTGTGTTCAGGCCTTTGTAGCGCGCAAGCTCGATCGCCTGATCTATGCATTGAGCATTAACAGCGGAACTCTCAAAAAGCTTAAGCCGAAAAAAAAAAAAAACCTCAAAAGACTCGAGAGATTACCAATATAGTCTCGTGCCCAAAAAGATTTTTCAAATACTAAAAATAGCCCAACAAGCATTGAAGTTCTCATCTTTCTGAGCACGTCGTCTTCTCTCCCAAACCCACTATCAAGGTACCATTTTGCGGTCCTGAACAGTGCCATTTGCGCTTCCAGACCAACATCTTCATACTGCGAACCAACCGCTGCCACCGCGAGTAGTTCACAGAGCCGCGAGATTGTTGGCCTATTCCGCGTGACCCCTGGGTGATATATCGCGTTTATCAATTCCATTGCCTCAAACTCTGGCAGAACGTACAAAAAAGTACTAGTTTCGCGGATAAACCCGGAGATACATTGTGAAATCGTTTCCAGTGGGGGCGGATCGTGCAGGCTGTAAAACTTATCGCTTCGACCATCATGTCGGGAGTCGCAATGATAGGTCGAAGAACGGTAGCGTGTCTTCTCGGGTCGCACAGTTGGGAATCTTGAAGTGCCATCTGCGGAGGATACCCTCCTGGCCGAATTGTGAGAACAGACGGCCGTACTTATATCAGATGGAGAGCCTGAGTCAGCCATTTCGAGTTTATTTTCTCTCTCTCTGGGTCGACGACCTCCGGGACATCTCGACTCTTATACCTCTCTCGAACTGTAGGACGCACGCGATAGAATGAGTAATGCAGTGAGAGAGGGGTGGAAAGACAGACATGGGTCCGGCAGACGGGCGTCGTGGTTTGACAGCAGCATCAATCAAATTCTGTGCTCTATGAAGTCTGTGTAGTGACAGTGATGGTGGCATGAATATATTCAGCCAATGAGCGAAAACCAAGACGAGAATCCAAGTGACTTCACCTGGTGGCAACTGAGTGTCTGGATATCCACATCCACCCCGCAGCGCGAGTGTCTTGCGGCTCTTGCCACTTGAACCCGATCACGATCCAGCTGACCACACACAATCTGGATTAAGTGTAGCAGTCGTCCAAGAACTCCCTTCATTGTGGTCCTGAAATAACTGGTGAGAAACATGTAACTATAGCTGTAACTGTGGTTGTAACTATAGCTAATCTACTGTTTGTTTGCCTGTTGTCACTCGGCAACAGGATTCGGTGACTGTGGTCCAGCCCTCCGCTGGATCTTTTCGGCCGCTGGAACTGCTCCGGGCACCTATGTACCGGTAGCCGTTTGCCCGTAGCAGGTACCTTGCTCTACTCTACTCTACATAGGTTGATAAGTGATATGAATCCATCCCGGCAGTTCTAACATGGCCCAAAGTTCATCCTCCTTTCCCCCAAGTTCACTCAATTTCGCCCGCCGAATCTCAAATTTCCTGCCTTTTATTCCTTGTGCCCTGTCATTTGTTTGGTGGGGGTTGTACCTGCATGCATCAAGCTTCTTCGACCTCGTGGCAGGCTCGAGACTCCTGCTGGCGGGGCATGTAGGGGAATGTCGCCTCCAAGCCGGCACTTGTCATACCTACTAACTAGACTAGATGGGAATACTCTACATAGAAATGGGCTGATGTTCAGATTCTAATAAACAATGACATAATGGATAGGTACAATATACCCCTCGCCCTTGAGCAAAAAGACGTCTTTGGTCAAGTTTATGAGGGGCTGTAGTTCTAGACCGGCCCACACCTAGCATGAACATAAATATCACTTTTCTGAAATGGAGAAAAGGCTGCTTGTTGAGCCAGTTACTCCCCTCCCCCGCGTTTCTAGGCGGGTTGACTTCCCCCTCTAGGGAATCGGGGTAGGCGCCGAAACGCTGTTCTTGGGCCCGACAACCTAGTATTTGGAATCTATTTTTTTTAATTTTTATCTTGGAATTATGCAGATAAAGCGAAATGTAACCATCCTGCTCTACAGATGACAACAATTGGAAAGCAAACTACAACGCCTGGTGATAGAAAATTAGGACGATACATACATGGACACACGATCCCATAGAAAAAAAAAAAGAGAAAAAAAAAACCACCGACCGAAAATCATGTCTGCGCCTTGCCCCGCACCTCCTCCATCGGCCACTCGAGCCATTTATTCCATTTCTCAAGCTCCCGTATAGATCGTTCGATTCTCGCAAGCTCGTATTCAGCCCTCCCATCAACCCACCAATATAGCCCTACCCGCTTCAGCAGCGCACAATAATACGCAAAAATAATCAGCGCCCTCGGCCGTCTTTCCTTCAAGAGAACAAGATATTTATCGGACACGCATATGGGCCACAGGAAAATGAGCGACGCCGTGCTGCTCTCCGAGTCAGCTAAATTTGCAAAACTTTTCTTGAGCTTGTGGATGGCCTTGAAGTAGGTTGCAGAGGTTTCGGTGTCCTTGATCTCCTCAGGGTCCGGTTCTGATGTGTCGGTGCAGAGTCGGAAAAGATTGCTGAAGGTTTTGTTCATGTCCTCTGACAGTCCCTCCGGGTTGTCGTAAAAGCGAACCTTGAGTATCGGCGAAAGACACCCATTTCTCACCCAGCCCCCGACCTCCTCCAGGATCGAATGCACCCCTCTTATCAGCGGCATCCATTCCGGCAATGCCCACGGCTGAACCACAGGGGTCTGGTGTCCAGGGAGCAGTGGGCTGGCGGTCGCGAATACCACTATCAGCGCCGACGAGAGGAAGAGCGCTTCGCAATTGTCTTGACGTATGTTGGATATCATCTCGCTAGCAGTCCGAACCGCTTCATTGTAGTGCGCTGTAGCGTTGATGAGTCGCATTGATCTATTCTCTTCGCTCAGGAATCCAAGGTGCAGTGACGCTACGGCGAGCATGGAGTGCATCAGACAGCCGTGCTTATCGCTGAACGCCAGTCTCGGGACCGTATCGCGCCATATCTTCCCCAGGGCCACATTCTTTGTGAGAAATTCCGGCGCCGCGAACGAAAAGTGGTGCATCAGTTCCATATCTTCCATGGTCCAGATGAATGGGCCATGTCGAGACAGCGTTAATTGTTGCTGATGAGGCGCGAACACAGGCCTGGGTGTGGGCAAGAGGGAGAATGCCAAACTGCAAAAGGACTGATGGGGGGACCCGGACGGAGGTGCATGATCTATGCGAAGAATGGAAGGAGAACTGTCAACCACCGAGCCTTCCGGTGTCGATGTCGATGTCGATGTCGATGTCGACTTGGGAGAACAGGTACTGATTTCGTTACGGTCCTGTACTGAGGAGAAGTCGCATTCTATGGCATGTTTAACGCAATTTCCACAAGCAGGGTGGACCTCATCGCACTAAAAAAGTACCTACAATCAGTAAAAGCAGTAAAAGTAGCAAGAGTAGCAAGAGCAAGAAAAAACAGGAAAGAGCCAAGTAAACATGGGAGCTCTAAGCCTTTAACAAACAAGGCAGTCTCGTGTGAGGTAGGGAGATCCGTACCTTAACTCTACGCTTCTTGCATTTGGCGCACCCGTTACGGGATTTCGTGTGAGTCCGGCGGGGAGGCATGAGTGACTGCTGGTGAATGGAACAAACACTCCACCGTATCTCTCTTTCTCTTTCTCTTTCTTAATCGTAATCGTTCACGAAGGCAACGAACACAAGTAGCCGGACAGCGAGTTGTGGAAGAGGATGCCCTCAATTTGCAGAAAGATATGGGCACAAACGAATACGAATACGCGAACGCGAACACGATCGCGAACACGATCGCGTTTAGCCGCAATAGGTTTGGCGCAGCGCCGAGGCAGGGTTTCAGAGCAAGACATTTATAGGCAAAGTAATGATTAGAATTCGCGCAGGCTTAGATGTTTCCCACAAGACGTAACTCGATAGTTCCTGGAATACTCGCAATCGCTGTGGATTCGCATTATTAGTTTGCAGAGCGAGGCTTTCCCTTCAGGCCTACATGTACTCGTACTGAAGGCTGGCATTGGGATCAATAGTCAACGCTAACTACCAGCGTAGCAACAGTTAGAGGTATATGTTCAGTTATATGCGCCCAGCCCAATCGCAAATGAAACATTTAATAGCAAACGTATCCATATCAATCTTAACTAGGTCCGGCTGTTCTAGGGCAAGCGCTTGCCCTACCCGGCTGCCATGATCCCATGTGGCTGAGTTCTCCCATAGCATTCGTACCCATCGAATAGATTAAGGACGGACCATTGGTTGGGAGAAGCATTTATTCCAGTTTGTATTCGTGTCATCGGCTGCTGCGGGATAAGTATCCTGGCGTGGCCGACAGGTTTATCAGTTACGTGCAGGGGAAGAGTGACAACGGGGAAACAGCAGAAATCAAGGTAGCGAACCCCCACAGAAATCCGATATCATCGCCAAGCCAGACGATCCTTCTTGGGAGATTACTATCACCCTTAGGGAGCCCGTTAGAAAGTCAGGATGTTGAGGAAGGTCTGGAGGTTATCTCAATCTCAAGTGTTTTTGGACTGAAGGATTGTATACCAATAGAATCTCTGAAACAGCCAAAGCCAGCAACGTCAGCCTACAGCTATTCGAGTCCAGATGCATTGGTAGTAGATGTCCTCTCATAGGTCTAAGATAGCTTCGAATAAGGGATTTAATTAGTTCATCACCCACTACCGAAGAAGGGAGTCGACGCCAGCTGCCCAGCCAGCGCCCAGCCACGTGAGAAATAGCAGTGATATGAGCAGAGTACCTTCCCACGCGGCAGACTACATGCAACTCGCGGCCCGCAGCGGCTCTCCTAGCTGCAGAAGTTTATCTTAACGGTCTTGCATTTCTGGAGTGAGACAGTGGACCATGCCAACTCACATGTCATTGAAGACTACTCGGGTGTGGAGGTAAAAATCGGAACAAGCAAGGGGGTGATTTAGGATCAAGATTTGTGACCACTTGGAAAATGAAACAGATGCTCAGAAGTCGAGAACAAGGATCACTGTCTCCTCCAAATACTTTTGAAAACCTACCGCTTTTATTGCATTGGCGCTACAGGTCTATAAACTTCCTGATAGCCGTTTATGTTCCGATTTTTTGCAATCTTCAGCATATGAAAATCACTGACCAAGATTCAAACCGTTCCAATTTTTGCCTCCATACCCGAGTACTTATTAGTAGGCATACGAACCAGAAAACACGACGGGTGTGGTCTTGTATGCTACGGAATCCGAGCCTGGTCTGATAACACACACAGTCACCCCCCTCCCCCATACTCCATATTTTTCAGTTCATACACACGAAGCAAAGTAGAACCATTTATAGCTAGAATATTTTCTGCCAATTAGTACCAGCTTTTTGTACTTTAAAGGTAGTCAACTAAATACTCATACGCTCTAGGCAACCTGTGTTTCCGTCAACCTGTAGTAAGGGTTAGGGTTAGGGTTAAGTTAGGCTTGTACTGATTCCCTTCATCTATATTCAGGTCCTCGCACTATACTAGATAGAGTGGCAAAATTGGAGGGCTCTCGTTCAACTCCACCGTGGCAGCATCATTACCCCCTTTACCTAACTTGCTTGCAGGAAGATCTCTGCTATTAACAGTACTCTTGGCGCGCTAAAAGGTCGTGAAAACCGGGGGTGCCTCCGGCACACGGGCCAGGGTTAGGCTTGAAGATAGTGCACAGGATAATATAAAATTGCTCCCGGCGATACATATCAATTTGGAGCAGCCCTACAACTACATTGGGTAGATAAATACTGCTCCGTTACATCATTTCCTCACAGCCCTGGAGTACGGGAATGACGTATGCAAACTCAGTCATGGCGTGGACAAGGCCCTTGATCACAAAAACTGGGCTATGGGTTGGATACATACATATTCCAGCACACGCACAGCCTCTGGTAGAACCACTGTAGAAAAGCGAGGGTAAGCCAACGCCCAGGTAGCCAATACCACTGCCCAAATCTTTCCGATGAACCCGGAAGACCAATAAAAGCTCTAGATCCTGGTGCACATTCCGATATTTTTTTTTTACAACCTCCGATATATGAAAATCTCTAACCAGGATCTAAACCGTTCCGACCTTTGCCTCCATACTCGGGTAAGATAGCTCCTGCAGGGTTCTTCCGTATAGCGGTTTTATTGGCAAGGAATACTTGAATATCGCAACCCGAACCAAATCCATAAGCCACGCTGACGAGAGGCTACAGATACATCAACCTCTGTCAGGTAAGTGGTCCAGTGAGATTTTTTCTATTGAGCCAGTTATGAGTATTTGTGCTGATATGGGATAGCTCCATCAGAGTCAATGATAGCCTTATGAGTTTGTTAAAGTTTCTACTGATTCTTTCCTGTCTCGCTCCCAGTCTATTTTTCCATAATTCTTTGTTTATTGTACAAGTATTGCCGCAGTGAGAGCGTGAGGAACGAACCTTGACGCCAAGCATTAACGTCTGGGCATGAGACGGGATTCTTTCATCGAATGTTGGAACTCACTAATTAAAGTATAAAAATTGCAAGGGAAAATAATTCTTGGAAATTGGACGTTGTCTGCTATGAGTTATGGCGCATGCGACGCGTACGTACACCCAAATTTGGTCTTGGCAATTTTTCTCTAATTTTTGCTGAAAACGACCCTAATAACGTAAAGCTCGAAAAATTGGGTAGCGTTTGCTGGGACATTAAACTCGCCACTAACCAGCGGAAGAATTTCTCGGAGATCAAGTAGTGTCTAAGCCGATTTCAGGCCATCCCCAAGCCAATCTAAGTTAGATTCGATATTTATGAAAGTGCGCTACCCGGTTTTCCGAGTTACTATGGTATATCTAAGTTACTGATCCACGGTAGAGTAAAATTCGCTAGAGGAATTTCTAGCAGAGAAAATGGCTGGAGGGTTTGAAGCACTGGGATAGCCAGCATTGACGGAAATGATCGAGGATCACTATATATATCATACCTTAACAAAACTCCTATACACGTAGCCAGAACAAATAAAACACCACAACATGGGCCGAGAAAAAAACCCAATAACAAGACAGAGATAGGAGAAAGAACCAAAACCGTAAAAGCTTGAAATTGATCATCTGCCCTCTCCAGAAACTAAAGTTACATGTGCTCCAGCTTCCGGCCAACCCGGCTCTCCCCAAACCATACCCCTACAACTCATCTCATAATCCGGGAGCCCATCTTGATCATCCTTTACTCCACTATCCTCCCGTCGCTTCAGCCCGACCCATCTCCGCAGTTTGCCAGACCAGCTCTCGGACTCGGGACCTATTTCTATGCTCTGCCCCATTTGCCACACCCTAATCATCCACCCTCTCATCCTCTCGAGACTCTGCTGGCTAACCTTCTTGCACCATGCACCAAATTGAGCATCGTACCCTTCATTCGCCACAAACGTGAATAGCACGAGAAGACCAAACAGGCACACGGGGAGAGTGAGAATCGATAACACGATGATCATGATATGCTCGCTATCTGCCCTCGACTCTTCCAATTTGGTACGGGCTTTCTCGGCAAGTTCTCGGAAAGCTTCCGAGGAACTGTTGGACATGGAGGCGAGGACCTCGAGGACGTCGTAGCTTGATCGCCGGTGCAACATGGTTGTGGGCCGGGGGTGAGGGTTCTGTGATAGTGTAGTCATCTGAGTTAGATAGGATGAGGGAAGAGAGGGCTTGGAGTTTTACCGGTTTGTGCAGTTAGGTAGGTTGTTGGAACTGCGGGCTCCAGTTGAGAATATCGTGTGAGGAGAGTTAATCGTGTCCTTCCTCGAGGTATAACACTCTCGCCTATTCTACGAGCGAAAGGTTCAATCTATAGATTGAAGCTATTTGCGTCCTGCTTGCGATGTAACACCGAGCTTGCAGGTGAGGTCAATTGAACCGGTGGAGGGGGGCAGTACAGTAGATTTTGAAAACCGGCTAGCTTCTAGTGCTCAGAGCTATTTACACAATATAAACCACAATTCGCATGTATCTACTCGGCAAATATTGCTTGTTTTGAAATTGCGTTGAAAGCTACCCATGAGCACACCCATCGTCCCAACCGATCGATTCAGAAGGCTACGGACTAAAGGTCACATGTACCCAGAATTACCCTTATGGGGGTAATTGATTCAGTCCTAAGGTTATAGATATTCTGGTTCCTGGACAGAGTCTCGCGAGGTAAAGTTAGATACTGTTCTGGTATGGGCGGTTCTGGTAAAACTGCATGTAGCCTATGGCTAACTAATCTCTAAAAATCATCAACTATCCTCCCCTCAATAAAGAATGGCATATACCTTTCAGAATAAATAGATAAATACTATTGCAAACCCCGTAGCATCACGAGGCCTGTCACCCCCCCCCGGGAAGCTGGAATCTACGTTTTTGATAACTAGCTACAATAACCATATCAGATGCGCTATAACCTGCAGGTTGAGTACTACAATGAATGAATGACATAAAATAAACAAATAACCAGTAACTAGACCCATCAAGAACCATTAGTGAAGCCAAGCCTGGTTTTGCCAGAACTGGACCTATACATTTATCTCCGTATAGGTACACGTATCGTACCGGAATGAGGCACGTCTCACCAATTTGTAGTGTGCAATGCTGTGCTAACCGCTCCGTGCGAGGTTATCTTACACCGGGGGGCCTCCGGCAAGTGACACAAGAGTAATGCTAGCTGCCTCTGCTGGACACTGATCATCCAAAACATAAACGAATAAGTAAATTATTGGGGCATCTTATAATCATACCGAGATTTGAGGTGGGGGTTTGGTGAACTAGAGAGAGAATGAGTGGCAGAGTGCAGTAAGATGCTAGACATCGGTGTTTTTAGTTAGACTGGGGTACTGGGGATTTTGTTTGGATTTTGCTGTTTAGTTTTGCGTATGTGTTTAGTTTTGCGTTTGTTTTTTGTTTTTTGTTTTTTGTTCTGTTGTTTAGTTAGTGCGACCGCCATAACCTACGGGTTGGATGCGTGAATGATACATCTATCTATCTATCTTATAATCATAGCCCATCACTCGAAATAAACCTTGTCGCGGTGCTGGGTATGCTCTTAGCTGCTAATAGCGTATGGAGAAGAAGGACATGGAAGAGCGTAGAGAGGAACATTATACAGGCGTCTTTCGCTCGAGCCCCAAGTCAATCAAGGCTTAATATATTTTACAGCACGCGGTCTGTTATAAATAGCTCCTGTGAACCAACCAAAAGCACAATAAACCATCTCAAGACCTTGATGGATTTGCTAGTAGTCCTCACTTGCTAGGCTAACTGTTACAAAACTATCTAATAGAAGTTACTAAAAGGACTTAAATACTTTAGGCTTCAAAAATAATAATACAAAACGCCATCATCGCCATAACCTGCATAAACTATAGTTGATAAAAAAAATGCCTGTAAATAGACAGAATATTGTGGAGTACGAATAAAAAGTAAAAACGTAAGATACTAGCCCCCGGTATATAAAAGAAACTCCAAAAATATGATAAAAAGAATGCCACGCTCAAGATCGCTTTTTCATGTGTCCCACCAATGATCATGCTCTAGTAATCCATCTTGATTATGTTCTGCGCCTCTATCCTCTCTTCTTGTCCCACCCACGTAGCCCCACCTTCTTCGCCACTCCCAGATCGCCCAACCAGCGATTTTCTCCGCCTCCTCGACCCAGGCTGCTGCTTCGTCACCGTACTTCTTTTGTACACCATCCTTCAATTTCTTCCCGCCCTCCCAGGACTCGACCGTGTCCACTTCCATCGGGTCCGTGTCAATCTTGGAGAATATGTACGGCGATGGCTCACAGATTGGTAAAACCAGTCGGAATGGGTGTGCAGATGATACGACAGAGAGATGAGTGCCACCAGGATTGACGACGCCAAAGTTCCACTGTTGTCGGCCAAACCTGCTTGCACGGAAGGGGCGGATGAGAGATTGGCCCTCATACTCGGGCAAGAGATCTTTTGCGATTAAAGTGGAGGGCTCGTTGAGCGAGTTTGTGGAAACCAAGAGGTCAAGGATGGTTGGCATAATGGACATCGAGGTGGTGGTGTGTTCTAGCTGGATACGCGGGAGCTGAGGATGGCGGAATATAAGCGGTACTTGGAAATTTTTGATGTGCGGGTTGGCATAGGTTGTTTTCGCATTGGTTGATTCACCAAAAGCAAAGCCACTACAGTGCTTGGTTAGTAAAATAAAATAAAAATGATGAGCACCGGTGAGTGATTGAACTTACTGGTCACCGATCATGATGACTAAGGTCTCATTTGCAACACCGACATCTTCTAAAAGCTTTAGGACATCCGCGATCCACGCATCACCCCATTTAATACTGTTTAGATATCTGTTCCAGGCTGTTCCGCCACCGCTAGCATGGCTACCCTCTTCACCCCAATATGGCTCCTGCTCTCCAAATTCCTCTGGTGTGGCCCATGGATGGTGGGTGCTACTCGTCAAATGCGACAAGAAAACCCTCTCGCCGGTCTTTTCCGCGTCCTGGAAAAGGTCCTTGATGTACGGTTTCAACTCGGTCTCTGAGTATCCAAAGTAGTTCAACTCTCCCTGCTTAGGTGGGTATTTCGCGGTGGGTGATTGAAGGGTTTCGCGAACAACCATATCGTCGAAACCAATTTGTTCGAGGAACGACGCTTGACGATCGAATTTGGTCGTGGATGCCTGCATGAAGACTGGTTTCCAAGTGCCGTTATGCTTCCACCCCTGTTCAACACCCGTGCTGGGAATATTGGCGTTCATGACCTTGAGGATGTGGGCGAGACATGGCTGATAGATGTCGGTTTCAAGTTCTTCCAGAAAATCTACAGCGAGGGGGGAGACTCCACAATGGCTGCCGAGGAGAGATTTGAGCGTGAAGCTGCTACCTGTTAAAGCTCCCTTGACGTTGATACCGCCAAGCGTGCTATTTGTATCCCTACCGAATCCACTATCTTCACCGGTAATCTTCTCCGCCATCTTGCTCAGCTCAGATAGATCAGCCCAGGCATCATGTTGAGGGGCGCCTCGTTTGACTTTTGCCAATTCACCGCGGGAAGCCATAATTTTATTGTACAGGGTGCCATTTTTGATCAGCGGGAAAACGTCCTTACGAGTTGATTCGAGAGAGAGCACTACAACATGTTTGATCGAAACACCGGCGAGAACATCCTTGAGCGATTCGAGAATTGGCTGATCGAGATTCGTGATTTTGAGCGGATCAAACACCGGGTCGTACCCAGAAGGAGGCGGTGGACGCGTGAAATCGCCATTACCTCCAGGGCGATGGTGTGGATGCCCTGGTGGGGGACTGCGCCGACCATTGCGCGGACCGCCACGAGGAGGGCCTTCATGAGGAGGACCGTCGTGATGAGGGCCGCCTTGAGGAGGGCCATGCGGGTGGCGGCGTTCGGGGCGGTAAAATCGTTCAAACCCTGCCATTCTGCGTTCTGGGAGCCAACTTGGGGGGTTCCTCATCCTCTCTTCATCCACGTCTCTCCACGTGCTTCCAGGCCTCCATCCCCGTCCAATACCACCTTCAGCCTCGCCCACAGCAGGTATCCAAAATTCTCTACGAAGAAGTTCAGGGAACGGAAAATCCGGAGGTCCGTCGAAAGGTGAAGGTTCACAGAAAGCTGAGCGCCTACTCCAGAGACCCTCAAAAAGGGTGAACGGAAGAGTACTGGACATGTGTTGATATGGGGATTTTGGGCGCACAATATGTAGGACGAATATTATGATGGCAGCGGCCAACAACTTAAATCTGGCCCACCGAATGGCAGCGACGGAGTATGAGGGCGCAGGTTTCTCGGGCTCGGGAGTCGATAAGAGCCCTTGATCAGATTCCCCATCAACATCGTCCTCTCCCACCCCTCGACGACGTCGTGCAATAGTCTCCCTGCACATGACCCATTTCGAAGGGCAAATTGTAGTCACGAAAGCTCTCACAACACGATGCGATAAATTATACAGCACTGAGTTGAAGAGCCAGGCAATACCACCGAGGATACCGATTGTCAATGAGAGGCCGGCAAAGCCACTCATGAGCATACCGAAGAAACCTTCGGGTTCACGTAGGACCTTGAACATCATGTTCCAGTGAATCTCACCACCGGTTTCAATAAAGAAGCCGATCTGAGAAGCGGATGTGGAAGTGATGAGCAGCCTGGACGGATAGTAGATTAGTAATTTAGAGGGTATACGGGGAGATGGATGAATAAACAATAAAGGCGTTTCAAGGTATGCTTGGAGCGGAAAAAAGGGGACTTACGATAGAAAGATACCAACGACTCGCCATCGCTGAAATATTATTCGGGCGAAGAAAATGACGAGAAAGTCGAGAAAGACAAAGGTAGGAAAGTAGAGAAGGAAGAGGAAGATGGGGAGGGCGGTCAGATGGGAGAAGAGGTGTAAGAGCTTTGCCGACAGGAGGGAAACGACAAGCAAGGAGTAGAAATATGCGCGGTCTGGCCACGCGAGAGTGAAGGACGGCATCTGGAGAGAAATTGAGCCCAACGTAAAGTTGGGGGACGAGGAGACGAGAACGAATTACACGAAAGAGAGGGATTTCCGAGAGAACATGAGCGGTAGAGGGAGGACAGATGGGGAGGAGAGGGTATAAGGGGGATATTGTATAAAACGGGTATAACTACGAGAAAAGAAAAGAAAAGAAGAGAAAAGGAAGCGAATAGCAGGTAAAAAGCACACGATAGAAGAGAGATAGGAGAATGAGTGACAAGCAGTGGCCCAGACACACACACACACACACACGATACAGTAAAAGAATGAGAAACACTAGAGAGGGCAGTGAAAAGGGCCAAGGGAGGGAGGATAGGAACAAGAGTGAGGCTGAATCAAGCAGAAGATGGGATTGCCTCTCCCTAAATTAGTGGTGGCTGAAGAAGCAGGATGTGATTGGATGGAAACCACCGATGGCTATTTATCTACCACAGCCCGCATAGACATGCATGAAGAAGGAGGTACGGCAATTGGATGACGGAAGGGAAGGAGGGGAGAAGAAGGGAAGGAGGGAGGGAGGGAGGGAGCGGGGAGGAGAGGCAGAGGCAGAGGCAGAGGGAAGAGAGATGGAAACGACAGCCTACAGGAACCAAAGGGAGAGCTTGGAGAGATACATGTAGCCAGACTGGTATCAAACCTCTGCCCAGTTCTGAAGCAGAAGATACATGTACCCCAAGCAGCAGAAATCCTACATGTACCGGGCAGCTAACCCCGAACTGAACCCTGCGAGTGACCCCGTCTGTGTCTATCTCTCCCTGCCTCTGCCATAAATCCGATGATCATTTATATTCGCCGGATGGATACATGTACATGTATTCTGGAAGGTGTCTCTGTGCTCGCCCAGCACCCTCCCAAGGTCGTGACAGGCATCGATCAAAAGCGGTTCAAATAAGCATGGCCTCAACCCACACCAGTCTACTCTAGATTGGTGCTAAAATGGCGTAAAGTACACCCCTGAGCCTTTCACCTCCCACAAAGCTTGGCCTGCCGCCACTCGTTTGGTTGAATACGAGTTTTGCCATTCCCCCAGCACGCGATAGATTGAGTCACTGGCTTAATTGGGCTATCCCAGCATTCTATCGGGCAGCATTCGGTCTTATTCGGTTAGCTGTGCTTATTGTCTTTCGCCTTTTGATTCTGATTCTGATCTTGAATTTAGAATCTGGAGATCCCAAATCCCAAAGCTCAAACGCGCGTTTCAAAGCCCCATCCTCGATTCAGCCAACCGATGGCAACCAATGACCCCTCGTCCGACCAAGCCTTTTCCCCCTGAGCGAGTTGCATCGCTAGCTCCCCGCACCATACCCCAAACGGAGATTGACCAAAAGTCAAGCTTTTCTGCAGGGGTGCTAGTGTGCTTTGCCGTGGTCCCGACAGACGCTTTCCCTCCCAGGTCGAGACCCGTGATGGGCGATTGTTCGTCCCCTCTGCACCCGTCTACCGGCCTGATCGTTCTTCTGTCCTCTAATCTTCTGTTGTGCCCTGCTGGCTGTGACGCGTCAGCTTGGAGTTTCGACAGGGTGAGCGATTAAGAGGGTGTTTCTATTCCCATCTCCGCTAGCAATCCTCTAATTACACCGTTCGCTCCAGCCGTAATTGTGATTGATACATGTGCCTACAGTCGTGTGAGAAAAGTCTTGACATCCCAGCGGCTATTTCGCTAGTGAGGTGGGGTGTCGAGACTTTTCTCACACGGTTGTACACGCACCTGTCTTTCCCACGGCATTCCTGATGCATGTGTGTGCTCTACCCAGGAACCTGGTATCCTGCCTTGACTCAGATGTCCTGTTGACCGCATATCCGATATGGCCTCATTCTATCGAACGATGGTTAATCCAATTTGCCCAATCGGAGGTTGCTCGCTAGTCAAATGTCTCCGATCGCGATTCGAGTGATATCTAGTGATTCTCTGCTCGTCATTTGTTTGCTCGCTCACTCGATGCACACGCCTTAGGGGGCTATGACGCGTGATTGCACATTCTTAACCAGCGCGTATATTTTGGACACTAGAAAAACAAACTATGATTGTCTACGGATGATAAATAGATTCTGTATAAGACTGTATACACGGCTGACTACTTTTTCGTCGCGTGTATTGCATATCCGACTCGAACCTCAGGCTCCAACGGGAACCTCTGCTCCTCCGGCTTGAATCCACGATAAAGTCTGTCCCAGAACGGCTTCAGCTCCTTTGGTGTCTCCCAGGCAAGCTCTTCATTCCTCAACCAGAGTCTCAACAGATGTCGTCTGACGGTGGCGGGCCGAATGTATCAGCAATCTCGACCATCCATAACCGATCAGAAGAGGAGATGAGGAAACAAACAAACATACTTCTTCGTTTCGCTGTCCTTGAAGCTATCTCGCGAATGAAATATCGAAAGATTGTTGATATATTGAATATCGCCCCGCTGGAAAGTGTGCCCTAGATTATAGCGTTCAGCAGTAAAATGCAGCGCGTCTAGTGCCTCAGCCTGGGCTTCCGTTATTGGCGGGATATCTTTAGACCGCGGCAGCGCGTTGAACCCCGTGAAATGGCGGCGAGCATACTGGATAATCAATTTTTGCTGTGCGTTATAGTACAGCAGCGGTCGGGTGATGTATGGTGGATCTCCACCGAAGCTATCGACCTCCACATAAGTTTTGCTACAGCTACCTGGTATGTAAAGGTCAGGGAAAATACCCGTCTAAAGGCCACGACTCGCTCAATGTCTTGATCAGGTCAGGCCTGGTGCTCGCGAGTTCGTTGTAAACCCTCCAAGAACTAGATATACGGCTCGTTCCTCCCTCCGCTGCTTCATTCAATGCGAGCAGCGAGACGATATCTCCAGGGTCTGTGTGGAATACCTGTTTGTCTGTTGTGTATGCCGGCGCGCCGAGAACCTGGTCTGAATGGGTCTCTCGAAGGTCTTTGATGTGGGACAGAGCCATCCCATTGGAATCTTGACGGCCGCGAAGCCCTCCTACGTGTGCTGAGATGCCGACATAGGCAATCATGGAATCGAGGCGTGAATACCGCTCTACCGGGAGACCTCTGAGGACGAAAAATCCCCGGCCTTGGTGGAGCTCTTTGGCTAGGCCATGTAATTTTGATGACAGAGTTGGGAGGGGGAAATTCGCCTTCGTCAAGTGACCCAGAGGGGTCGACAAAGCTGCGCTTGGTCAATTTCTATATAGAATGCGACAGCTATAACCCGTACCTTTGAAGCTCTTGATCGAGGAATTAATCTCGGAGATATCCAATTCAGTCAGAACTACCACCCATTCGTTCTCTTGGAAATCTTTCCCTTCCCATACCAGCGGTGATTCTAGTTCTGATGGAAATCCGCTGGGGAGTTCTTTGGCCAGCGCTTCCGTCTCAAGCCGTCTTTTAGTGCGCGCGGTATATTTCTCGAGATCGGGGTGGTAGGAGATATCTGGCTGCTGTGGGCCGGATAGGCTTAAGTTCTGAAAAGTGAGCGTTTCGACTGCAGCCATTTGTGATAACTCGAGTGTCGACGGTTGGGTGGCTTTGGATCAAATGGTGAACTCAGAGTTGGAGGCTTGTCGGCTTTTGTTCACGTTTCACCTGGAAGCTCACAATTGGATTGTGGACATGGTGTGCGGGGGCGTGCTTTGTCGATCGTTGGGCACGTCAATTCCCGTGCATCTTGCACAATTCTGTGGTGGCATTCTGGGCGACATTCTGGGCTGTAGAAATATAGTACCTCCAGACCCTAACCCTGACATATAGAACAGGGGTTCTCCAGCGTTGTTGGCAATTGGTGGCAATTGGCTCTGACAGTATTAATTGTTTAGTATTCACTGCCGATGCTCACTGTTATACCAAAGATAAGCTTTCGCGTCTTACTATCTCTGGGAGATCTATGCTTACGTGCAAGTGATTACTCCTGCTCTGATTTCCCCCGCTATGAATATATTTTTGCATAAATGCCAAGTCCTTCGAAACACGTATATATCTGTAACTCCAGACTTGACTGGTGTTGTCCTCACAACTCTTGAATTATTTTGAAATGTCTACTTTCGAGAATTCTTCAAATGATAAATCTTCTTCGTTGCTGCCTGCTATATCAAAAGTTGCAGTGATAGGTGCGGGCGCTGCCGGACTACCAACAGCCAAGCGTTTGCGCGATTACGGCCTTGAAGTTGCTGTATTTGAGCGCAACTCTGTGGCAGGTGGTGTCTGGTGCGTATTTTACTTATATATCTGGTATAAATTTGATTGAATTAACGTATGGAATAGGGTATTCCAGGAGCAGAAACCGCTCAGACCGGCTTTCCCATCTGTTCGTCCGTCGGAGCTGGATCAATCTTCACAACCTCCAAAAGGCCAAGAACTGCCCTTCACCGAATATTATGATGACGAAACCATTTGGCTGAGGCATGCTCCGCCGAGCCCTTGCTACGAGGCTCTCACAAACAATATCGAGACGTCTTTGATGAAATTTGAGGGTCATGAATACCCTCCTGGAACAGTATGGGATCCTTGTCTGGGAATAGTTTCTTAGATATTAATGAAGTTAGGGTTTATTCGTGGGGCATCAGTGTTTCGCGGATTATCTTCAGGGATTTGCAAAAGACTTCGAACTCGATAACATCATCCGGTATGGCACGCGTGTTGAGAACGTGCAGAAAATCAAAGAGGGGAACAAAAATCTATGGAAAGTGTTGTCGAGGCGACTTTCTAGAGATGAGCATGGAAGAAGTGTAGGCACTTGGTCAGAAGAGGTACGGAGTCAGAAATACTAAGATAACCCTGGACTACTAGCTCTGACGCAATTAGGTTTTCGATGCCGTAGTGATTGCTACTGGCCATTACCACGCAGAATATATACCGGAAATCCCTGGCCTATCTGAGTGGGCTGCAAAATGGCCACAAGATATCTTCCACTCGAAGGAGTTTCGCAGCCCCAAAGGGTTTAAAGACAAAGTATTTCCATAAAGCCACAATTTCAATGAAATATTCCAATCGATGATAACTAGAATGTTCTGCTGGTGGGGACTGGTGTTTCGTCAGTTGATATAGCTCGGGAAATTTCTCTTTATGTGAAACACACATATCGGTCTGTTCGCAGCGAAGAAGGCAGCAGTTTAACCATGAGAATCCTCAAGGACGTGGTCAAATCCTTGGATCCCAAGAATCTCACTCAGGTGGCCGAAATCGAGAGGTTCGGGTCCGTGGGGAGCACGACTCAAGTTCACGAGAATCAAATTTTCTTGAAAGACGGTACAGTACTGGAAGGTATTGATATGATTGTTTTCTGTACAGGATATCTCTACGTTTTACCATTCCTGAGACCATTCCATGGAGGCGAGTCGCTTTCGACAAATGGAGACTCTGAAACCCTGAACGGAAGGGAAGTGGTCGAGAAAAACTTCGTTACCGATGGCACGAGATTTCATAATCTCCACAAGGACATATTCTACATCCATGACCCCACTCTGGCGTTCGTTGGCGCTCCTATCAACGTTGCGACATTTTCGTTCTTCGATGTTCAAGCCATGGCCGTGGCAGCGGTATTTGCAGGCAAAGCACCACTTCCAACAGTGTCTAAGATGCAATCGGAATATCAAGCTCGCATAGCGGCCGGGGGTGACAGACGAGGTTTTCATTCACTGGGACCCGCTTCAGAGAAGGCTTATGTGAATGAGATTGTAGAGTGGATCAATCAAAGCGCTGGGGATGGAATTAAGGTTAAGGGGCATGATGCAAGCTGGTATGAGGCTAGACAGGCGGGTATAGATAGGGGTTTGAGGTATATTCTTTCAAGGAGAGAATTTTATGGTCTTGATGCGGAAGGCGTCGAAGCTGTCATCCAGAACCAGAGAAAGAGGATGATGAAGTTGATACAGAGCGCAACCGGAAAAGGTGCTTAAAGTTTGGGGTAGAAGTAGTGCACGTAGTAAGTTGTATTGTTAGTGAGTTAATAAACTAACTATCATGAATCGCATCAATATATCCGCCTATATCCTGTGATATTTCGGTAAGACACTCTACAATAGGGCATCCTAAAAGAACGAATCTGCTGGAAGCAAATTGCTGATAATCTCGTATGGCTAGCACTAATTTGGTGCTGGAGATGTTGGTATCAGTCGTAAGATTGGTGTTTTGCAAGGGGGCTCTAGACGCCGCGAGGTAAGCAGCTAAAAATGTCTCGAGAAACCTTGTGTTTTTAGACCCTCTACCTCCTATCAAAAGTCTGAAGGGTAAACTTTCAGCGAATTCGCATTGTAAGCCGCAAACTATTGTAGGCCTTAGGCTAGGATTCCCAGGTTTCTTATCTCAGCTACCAGGCTCCAGCATATTTAGCGATAGCATGGGTTGCAAATCGTATCTTCGGTATGAAGCGGATCAGAGAGGAGGAAAACCTTACCCCTGACGGTACGGATTTTGTGTGACTTCTGAAATATTAATGTGTTGAGATGGAAGTGACACAGCGATAGCCCATAATATGCACGTTTGGTCAATTTTGCAACCCAAATTGGAAAAGCAGTAGGCTAGGCTAAATAAATAAAAACTTATAATTAGCCTACTTAAATAATAGGATGGCCGGCTTAACTTAGGTTAGCTCTTTGAGGTCTTGGCACAGTTTTTACAACTCACGAATGTACTAGTATAGCGGTAGTTGTTTAGTGAGGTGGCAACTGCAATACATCGCCTGGAAATATGGGCAACTTCTCCATGCCCACAGCAAAGTTCAGATATAAAAATAAGATAAATAGATAGAAATGTAGGGAGCATGTCTTTATTCTATGTGTTTTTCTGAACCTTGTTATGAATATGGAGAAATTGCCCATATTGCTAGGGCGTTAAACGACCCCACTGTAACAGTGTAAGGCTATGTAATATTGAGATATCGAGATTGTGTAATTTCATAACTCGTGAATTCAGAAAGGGAAAAAATTTGACATTCTAGACTGACTGTTGCCGATTTGTTACATTCTCAGTCAACTCCAAAGTCACGTCATTTTTCCCATCACCCAATGCTGCAACCTTTCTATCCAGTGCTTCCTCTTCACCAGCTTCGACCACATCGACCTGCCCAAAAAGCTTATCCATACGTTCCAAGGAAATATTCTTCGCCTCAGGAAGAATTACGAAGACAGATACCTGCGAATATTAGTATGCGATCTTGTGTTGGGCCGGAAAGGATTTGGGTAGCTTACGAGCGCTGCGACATTCAACGAGAATAAGAGCCAGTAGCTCCTCGCTCCAACCTTTTCATTGAAGCGGGGCCATGGCTGGGTTATTGCGAGTAGGAAAGACGTCTGACCAAGCATGGACAATCCAAATGCCTTGTCTCGGACGTGTTGCGGGAAGATCTCGGATGCCACCACAGGAGCTATAGGTCCGTTTGACCAGCAGTATGTCAAGCCCACGACGAATAACATTGCAACTTCCACAACAGCCGCAGCCTTGTTCCTAATATTTCTGTTAATATCGGGATATATCTGGCTAAAAGGGGGTTTGGAGAAGTACTTATTATCTGGAAAGGAGGTAGTGAGAGATGATAAGATTAGAAGAGCGAGGGCTTGAATAGAAAAGCCAGCAAGGAGCAATGTCTTTCTTCCGAATTTATCGACTGTGAAAGTGTTCACTAAGACGATAAAAAGCTGCAATACGCTCTGGATACCATTGATAGCAAGGGCTTGAGAACCAGAGTTCCATCCCAGGGACTCATAAATGAGAACTGCATACATCGTAACAGCAGCAATTCCCCCAACCTATAATATCGATTAGCAAAGGGATTAAGAGTTACACTACCAGGAGCTCAAACCTGTTGTAGCGCTGCGGCATAGAAACCGTATAATAGACGCTTTCGCATTGCAGCAGACTTTAACAAACCCCAGTATCCTGGTATTTCATGGCGCTGTCTGTATTCCCTCGACATGACCAACTCGCGAAATTCGAGCTGAACATGCTCGCTTTGGGGTGTGCCTGAGCGAATCTTTGCCAGGACTCTCAGAGCGTTATCGGGGTCATCTGGGTATCTTTCGAGCTGTGAAGGGTTAGAAAAGAGCTCATGAAGTTATGGGAAATGCCGAAGAAACAACGAGATTCGGTGCTTAGAAACTTACAAGCCATCGTGGCGATTCTGGGTACCAAAACGACAGTGTGATGAAGAATATTCCAATGGGAATTTGGATGGCATTCGAGACTCGCCACGCTACATTATTAGGCGACTTGTGGAATGACATCCCATAGCCCGCCCAAAAGGCAATGAGGGTTCCGAGCTGATAGCCGAATTGCGAGACCGTTCCGACAAAGGAGCCACGCAGACGAGTTGGTGCGCATTCCGCTACGTAAAGATTTGTCGCAACATAAACGCATCCGAAACCCAATCCCCTGAAGGTAGAAATGTTAGATGGGGGATGAAAGAAGATGCTGAAGGTTAAGAGCCTATAATTACGTTATCAGACGTCCTAGAATAAGAACTGCGAATGTATTTGGTACGATTTGTACAATTCTGTTATGGCATTTAATGAGCCCTAGCCTCGCTAAAAAAAAGAATAGTACAGAGAAGCTTGTTGCAGGGACTTACACCCCAATAATCATGAGAGCAATAGAGATCCTTAAAGCCCAGAGCCGTCCAACAACATTTGCAAGAGTGCCAGCAAAAAATAGCTGAGCAAAACCTAAGCTACGAGTTAGAGAGCAGTGTTTGCCAGGTAGAATAAAGGCATAAAGCTACCTGTCGTGGCCCAGGGTATCGTAGCAATTATCCCGGATCTGTTCGAATCCACGGAATAGTACTGCTGGAATTGTTTGTCTGCAAGGATCACAGACATGATACCAGCATCGTACCCGTTGAAACAAGTAGCAAAGACCATTCCGTACAGCATGAGAGCTGCATAGCGGTCGTCTGGAGGTAGAAACCGTTGTAAGAAGCCCATTTTCGGTTGTACTGCTGGATCAATGAAGGGCAGTCTTCTTGATTCCTGTGGGGTTTGATCCAGGTCGACCTAGTATATAGAGCTTGAAGCACAGACCTACCGGTGGACATTTCAGTGAGACCGGTAAAATGTTTTAAATTTAGCCGAAAGCATCAAACTTCTAGAAGTGGCGGACTGAATAAATGTAATAGAGATTAACAGAGTTTTTGGGAGAGTTGGGTGGCTGATCATGGCAGGAAAGAAATCCTGATAGTGCATATACTAGGATGGGCTAATATTCATGTAATCAGAATTGCTCATTAGCAGAAAGAGCTTATATAGTCATGCTAATTAACAGACACCAGAGCAGTATTCTACAGTATCAAAAATGATGTACTGGTACCAGTAGATACCAAATTCGAACTCTACGTAAGGAACTACATGATGTATACTTCTAACACCGATACTAGAATACATGTTAGGGTGCATGTTACCGTGGATTAAACATGCCGAATTAATATTGTGCGGTGAGGATTAACATGCATCTGGGATATTCAGAGCTGCCTGGTATCGGTGGAAACTGCTCCGTCTACGATGCTTCTCGGTAGTCGGGGTTCGAAGGTGGGCACCAGGCCAAGGGCTCGCTTAATCGTTACCGAAGTGCGGGGGAGATCCAGACCGGCTAAATGAAGGCTTGCTGGGGCGGATGCGGGGAAAGCATCGGAGAGATCTGGCTTTGGGAATGATACCTACAGGCGCCCAAGTTTTGGCGGCAGCAGGTATGGTTCGATTCACCCCCTGCGCAGCAGCTGTGTAGGAGCTGTCCCACCATCACTTTAGCCGCGCTCTTACAGCCGTCCGGTAGACGAAGGCATGAACATAACACAAGACCTATTCGAATTCTCGGGAAAATTTTGATTGGTGAAACGTTTTACTTCTCTCACCGTAACCAACAGCCTGGCCATTTCAGATACTCGCTCAATGTGCTTGTACTTATCATCACCCTGTTGCTTATGCAGGCCTTTCTATAAATGGTTTCCGCCATAGATATTGATCATGAATAACTTGGGAGCCCAAATGGTCCGAAGACTGTCCCGGTTAGTCTGCTGAAGATGAATGTTGATAGAGTGGCTAGAGCTTGCTGTGGACACTTGAATATATCTAACCCTTGCTCAAAATGTGGGTTCGTGCTTTTAACTGAGTTGATAGTTTTATTTACTAATCGAGGGCATCTGATTCATTTTAATGTTCCATGGCCATGAGCATTGGCTAATCTGGGCGAGTCAGTTTTTTTGAGGGTCACCTAACCAATTGCATGTGTGTCGGGCTCAGGTTTTTCTGGCTATCCCTTACGCTGGTAATGCTGCCAGCTATCGTGGGGCCAAATAATAGCCGACATTAGAGGCTGTGTCGTTATTAATTTCACTGAATTCTCAGAACTACATGCGAATTTCTGAGGAATACATATGAGTCGGTGCTCGGAATAATAGATAAGCCACCCCTTACCGCTCTGAGATCTCGGATAAGTATTGGCAGCATCGGAGTACCAGCGTAAGGGATACTAGGGTTGATTATCGTTAATCACGATTGAACCTTATTCTTTGGGTGTTATAACTATATTGATCCTGTAGGCATGGATACTGCTCTTGGTCCACTACCTGGGGCACTGGTTGTAGGAGTTGCAGATACTCTTAAGAGTTTACTGGTAGTGGAGCTAACTGTATAGGATACGTATGAGTTTTCATTGCCTTGGACCGCATAGTGGTTAAATACTGACTTTGGGTCTGATCTAGATAAGGTTTGGGAATTGATTGCTCTCTGCCATCAATCATGGGACTGGATAAAATCATATTGTTAAAACCCAACGCTATCTCGTGCCCTTGGTAGCTTCTAACACGAACTATGAATACTATAGCTAGTGCAATGCTCGAAGGCCTACCCTCATTTGCCCTGTACCACCCCTATTTGCCCTAAAGTAGAAGGGAATAAAATTCAAATCCCGAATGGTAGGCTCCATAGGACGATGGTTTAGGGTCGGAGTCCATCTCTCCAGGTCAAGGATCACTCCCCCTCCTGGACTCTGTATCTTTACAAACTTTTCATTGGTACTAGGATCCGTCACTAGTTCCTCCTGAAGCGCAATTTGCGGGTTTACACATGTTGTCTATCACTTAGCGTACGTCCGATACACTGGTGTCTGGGCTTATTACCTTGAAGTGATCTGTCACCCAGCCATTGTCCCTGTCCTCAACACAGTACACAATCGGCCCTCTAGTTACGCACAGCGTATCTCGGTTGGAAAACGGATGGGGTTGTACGAAGCGAGGAACGAGGGGAACGTCGAGGATGAAGGTAGGATTTTCGAGGAGCCAAGAACTATCTAAATCAAGGTAATTTTTCTCCATAGGAAGTCCCTCCCCGTTCGTGAGCTGTCTCCTAGTTAGTCTTTACCTAGTCTAATTGGGACCGGTTACCCCTTACCGTCCATTTCTCTGCCCACTTCGGGACACGCAGCTTAATGTTCACTTTCGAGCCTGAAGGATTAGTTAGAATAAATTCAACCTTTCCATCCCAAGGCCAGTTGGTTCGTTGTTCCAGCACAATGGCCGATTCTCCAGTTTTTATCTCCAATTTTGCAGCAGTGAAAAGATGAACTTGTATCTCCACACTCTCGGCTTTCTCCCACGTCCAAATATAGCCCCCTAGCATTCCGATAGTCCGGGTCACATTCGGTGGACAGCAGGCACATTCGAACCATTCTTCTCTCTTAGAAGGATCTTCTGGGGACGAGGCTAGTTGATTGAGATATGTGAAAGATTTGCCGTCGAGGGACATACTCGTCAGTACCGTATTATACAGAGCGAGTTCCATGGTGTCGGCATATGATGCGTCAAGTTCGAGCTACAAAATGAGCTTCGGTTTCAATATAAGGAGATCTGATACAAATTACCTGTAGAAGTCTCTCCGCTAACATCATCAAGCCAATAGATGCGCAGGTTTCCGAGTAACAACCACCCTCATCCGTAGCTTGGGGTAGAAAGTAATCGATACCAAAACCTTCCCACTGTCGAATAGCACCAATGCCTCCGGTCTCATACATTTTCTTTTGAACCATGTTCTCCCAAAGTCGCTTCACACTGGGCAAATAATCTGGTTGTGGCTGTATGCGAACAATATCGGCTACTGCTGTTAGAAGATACATTGCACGCACGGAGTGGCCACGGATCGTCTGCTGCTCGAGGATGGGCTTATGTGCTTGTTGATACCTGCAAGAAGAGGATATTAGCACTTCTGGGGAGTCTAAATCATTGAGAATTAGTACCAATAAGATCTCTTTTCAGGGTAGCATCTGGGCATCTCGTTTTCCCGATCACCGCGTCTCACTCGCTCAACATCATAAAAGTGCTGGCCTTCTTCACCCGTCGGATTTCCTCTCTCACTGATAAAGTAAGAAGCGAGACCAAGATGTTTCCTGTCGCCAGTGACTTTGTAGAGACGCAGTAACGAGAGTTCGATTTCGGGATGACCTGGATACCCATGAAGCTTACCGGGTTCAGGTCCGAATGTGTCGAAGAGCAGGTCTACATAACGGTTTATGGGATCCAAAAGAAGGCTATTTTTGTAGTATAGGTGATGGACTACCGCAGCCTCTATAAGATGTCCTGCGTTATACCTAATAAAATAAATATATGATGATTGTACAGTACCGAGGTGGGTTGGGCTCACAATTCGTGGAGATCCCGCAGGTTCGTAAATCTATTCCTGGGATCTACCACAGTGAAATGAATGTTCAGATAACCGTCTTCTTGTTGGGCTCCTCTAATCATCTGTACAAGTTCCTTGACAGCGTAATCGATGTCTTCTTCGTACTTTTCTGAAAGAAGGTAACATGCGCCTTCAATCCACTTTGCGACATCTGAATCCCAGAAGAGATGATTTGGGACAGGCCAGTGTGTTGGAGGATTGCTGTAACTCAGATGCCATTTGAGCTTGAAGGCATCGTACCTCCCAGTCTTCTTCAGCATATCTAACTGGTAACGGAGAGTTGCTGATCTGACAACATGCCGACGGGGGTGCCAGAACGAGGACGAGTTGAATGTAGTGTCTCTAAATGACTCTTGAGGATAGGACATACTTTTGAGTTGAAAGAGTTTTGGTTCTCGAGCTCTCTTTTGCTTCCAAGTACACTTAGTTATATCTGGACCCAAACAACGACTTGATTATAATAGGATGATTGGGATCGTATAATAAATGACGTAGAGTTAACAACTAAGCTGTCGACATAGCACCCAGCATCACATCTGCAAATAGCCTGAATCTGAATATTCAGCGGGGGAACGGTGTACTTTGTGGGGGGGCTCTCCGAACTGCCCAGGCTTTTCTGCTGTGAAGCCGAGATCGTTCGGAAGCCTTTTTATTAGCCTAAAATAGTAAAATAGGGATCGTCCCCACTAGCGTCACCGGCTGAGAATAGAGGGACGGGCGGGGTGGCCCAAGTGAGGTACTCTAGAGTAGACTGCAGGAACTTGACTTGTTGGAGGATTGGTTGGATTGATTGGATTAGTTAACTACGTATAGTACCACTCTTAGGCCTAGAGGCTGACTTCCGCTCACAAGTTTGCGGAGTCGCTGTTCATATCATCACTTTGTGCCTACCATAAGATGCAGCTCATCTCATCGAACCCATCAATTAAGTACTCGGTCAGGCAGAAGCCTAGTTACGTGTATCTGTATTATCCGGAATTTTCCAAACTCTCGGACGTAAGGTACAGAACTACAATGTTAATAGCAGCACAGGTATCCTGTTTTAGTATTATCACGGATCTCAGGCTACATGGTATGATGCCCGATCTACCAAATTCTCAACCCGGTCAGCTTCTCTACAACCTAGTAAACGCTGCCTTACCCCACCCCGCAGAAGCGAGATTTTCCCCTATCGGCTCCTCGGGGTTTTAGCGGCTGAGATGAATATTGATTGGTTCAGCGAAGAGTGGCTATTGAATTTATATAGCCAAAAGACCATATACCGAAGGGAGAAGGGAGAAGGGAGACCTGTGTCAAAGAATTTGCAATTGTGGCTCTGTGCCTGCAATGGCTTGATGCGAACTTTGCGGGGGGATCTAAGCGGTTTGCATTACAATAACCCGAGAAGCACATGGCTGAACAGGGGGTTCACTAGGGTGTCTCGGAGGGTCGAGAGAAAGAAGACCGGTTGGAAATATATATTATACAAATGTAAGCGGCCAAAAGTCCTCTGACAAACCGAAACCATCGTGTTTAGCTTCTAGAGTGTTTCTAATAATGTTATTCAGACAGTTTTCTACGTTTTCAATTGTTGGGCTTGCAGCGTTCTCCAATGCTGCAGCCGTGGTAAAACGCAGTGATAACAAAACCGGTAAGTTACTCTCTCTTGGTATAGGTTCAACAGCCGAGCTAAAAATCGTAGCAATTATCGACTTTGGGATTAATCGGGGAGTACCAAAACAGTACGGCTCTGGAATATTGTACGGTTGCCTTGCGTCGTGTTCAAGTAAGCTGCTAGCTGAATACTGACTATCATTTAGATACGGCATCCCAGATTCTGATAGGTGGCAAATTCCCAAAAGCTTTTACACGGAGATTGGGATCAACCATGGTAGGGGAGGCGGATCTCAAGTACCTGGAAAGGGATGGGTCGGCGGTGAGGCCGATTATGTGGTATGTATATAACTCTTATTTGAGCGTTTGATATAGCCCTAACGTCGATAACTGTAGGCGCGTATAAAATCAGTATATTCAAATTGGCAAAAGGTTCGCAGCTTGGGTGGAAGGTTTTTTTTGCTTAATTCTGCACTCTGGGGAGGTAAGACCATAAATTTTTCTGTCTAGGCTGGATAGTTTTCGCTAATAGCCTGGCTTATGATAGGTGATGGACTGCTCCTGGCATCAGATCCACTACCTGGTGACAATGGTGAGCTTAACTGATAAGAAAACAAAGGATAAAATGGTTCGAAGTATGTTGACTCGTGGAAAACAGGCGACTGGACTGAGTATGATAAATTCCTCGTCCGTGTTGCGAAAGACATAAATGCCTTGAAGATGACCGAAGGTTTGATCGTGGAATTATGGAACGAAGCCGATTACTATGCATTTTGGCTCAATAGGTCTAAAGAACAGTGGCTTACCGCTTGGGGATTTGCTTACCACCGTCTGCGAGCTTTACTGCCGGCTAGCGTTCAGATTGCCGGACCTGCATTTGCGACAGAACTTGGAGGTGGGGGTTGGTGGCCAGATTATTTCGAATACATCAAGGCAAATTCTTCCATTCCTGATCAGTATACATGGCATTGCCTATTTCAACCAGGTTTGCGTCTTTTCATTTTACTTAATTGTATGTTACGGCCGTTATACTGACCGTCACTCACCTCTAGGGGGAATCGGAAACGACCCTGAGTGGGGAATCGCCCAATTAGATGGGCTTTTGGAGCAGTATGGGTTGCCATATAAACCTGTTAGTATAAATGAGTAGTAAGTCGACAAAATTTTCGAAGCCTTTCGATCTCGCAAATTTTCTAACAGATCAGTGCCCCACCCGACAACCAGAACCCCGGGTACTCTGCCTGGGTCATCTCTACTTTTGAGAGGCGTGATGTCTACGGTTTAAGAGCCAATTGGGCTAGGTTAGTATTTGCGAGGGACCTATAATGTACGCGTGCGCTAATCTTTGGAAAGTGGAGGCGCGCTGCATGACTACATGGCCTCTCTTGTTGGGAAGCCAGACGATACAAACGGCGGCACTTACAGCAACTCTTCAGGTGGTTATTGGCCCACCGGAGAATGGCAACTTTATAAATACTATAACAAAATTCAGGCGGGCGTCAGGGTTGCATCTGAACGCTCTCTTGATGACTATTTTGATGTCTTTGCAACTTGGAATCCACCAACTTCCAGTGGGGCTATCATTGCAGGCACAAACGGTGTGAACGGGACATATAATATCGAGTTGCGAAATCTGAACGAGCTTGCGGCCTTCAAACGGACTCAGAAAGCTAGGATTATAGTGAAAGAAGTACGTCTCCCACAACTTTCAATACAACTCTTTGACTAACTGATTTGGCTAGTATCCTTGGATTGGGTTTAGAGCGGAGGTTCAGAGTAGTGATATCACAGTAGTCTCCGACAAGGTATACCAAGTGGTGGGCGGCCAGCTTACAATTAACCTTGCAGTTGAGGATGCCAAGCATGGATATTCTCTGGATTTGTATCCTGCATGAAAGGGCGCAAGATCTGTATATGTAGGGAGATCTGATAGTACTACATGTGGTATAGCTGTAAAATAAAATGTCTTTGGGCTTGGAAAACAAGCCTGAAATTATCAGTACTGTTTTCTAAAATATTCATCAGCCCACCAATAAATAATGGAAGAAGTAGGGAATATTTTGCGAATTCTCCAGCATCTGGAAGATTCATTTTGGCGAGTATATACGAAGAGCGAAGTGTATATATCCGGCTAAATTAAGAAGTAAGGATTGACAAACGAATAGAATAATTTCCAGTGTATACACGTTGTTAATATAAATAAATCAAAGAAGTCTAACAAACGTGAATTTTCCAGGAGTTCTGGGTGCATATTTGTCCACTGATTCTTTTCCGCCAACTATCCAGGCCATTATAGGGTTAGGGTTACGATACCTGCAGTGTTTTCCAAAGTATTTCCTTCTATACCACACTAACATACCAGTCACGATCTTTTCCCTCCTCTGTTGATTTATATTTCGTGTATATAGCGATATATGTGAGCACCTATAGCTACAGGTTTTACCACCCGGCATATCTCAGGGGTTGCGTTACTGTCTTGGCGGATGTGCTACTTCTGTCTAGGCCGACTTTTACTTCTTCACACTTGCGGCTCTCGATAGGAACTTACATGCAACCACCATGCTTTCATCGGACAACATCACTGCATATGTCTTAGGCCTTTTAACATTCATCGTTTTCCCTCGGCTTTTTAGGATTCTTTTACGGCTATTACCCAGTAATGAACGGGAATCAAGACCTGGCCATAGAGATAGTGATATTTATGGTCTTGAGCATGCTCTTCTCAACCTCAGATTTCCACCACAAACGATGTGGATGAACATGGGATACTGGAAGGTGTGGATTATGCTACAAGAGGCCCGGATCCTTTATTACCTGGACTAATGTTATATGAACCTAGAATACGACGGATTTTCCAACTGCCTGCCAGAACCTCATGCTTCTCATGCTACAAAAGGCGAACATAATTAGCAACCAAGAATTGAAGTCGATAGAGGTCTGGGACCTTGGCTTTGGTTGTGGAGATCAAACGCTACTTCTGTGTTCCGAGCTGGATAAGGCTGGCATCGCTCTCAAGAAGTACGAAGGAATCACAATAAACCCTTCGCAATTCAACTTTGCCCAACGGCGCATATTCGGTGCTGCGGATACAGCCACGGATGTCAGGGCCAAAATCAAACATGAAGTTATAAGTCTGCATCTTGCTGACGCTTCCAATCCAAAACTCTGGCCAGCCTGGACACCAACTTTCTCCATTCCCGGTGACAGGCCCGATGATGCAGCAAGATGGACACTGGCGCTTGACTCACTGTATCATTTTCGGCCATCAAGGGTTCCAATATTGCATCATGTCTCGCATAACCTCTCGTCATCTCTCTTAGCTTTTGATTTATTGCTCTCTACCTCCGTTACGCCTATCCAAAAGGTCTTCCTTCGATTCGTTTGCCTCTTAACCCAAATCCCATACTCGAATCTTATAACGGCTGAGGAATACACCGATATGTTAGTTTCTGTTGGATATCGACGCTCAAGTGTGGAGATTATTGATATCACAGAACATGTTTTCCCTGGGTTAGAACGGTTTATTGTAATGCAAGAGAAATTGGTTAAAGGTATGGGCATGAAAGGAGGTTGGGGCGGGTTTGGGGTTGTTGGAAGAATAGTGGGATGGTGGGGTAGATCAGGGATAGTACGAGGATGTATCGTCGTTGCCAGAAAGGTCGATTCTCCAAAGTAGACTAATGAATGTTCGTATTTATTGGTGTTCAGCTCGTAACCCCAACTCGTCCCCCCCTCCCCCCGCAGCAGAGCAAATCAGTAGCGCAGATGGCTCCTGCCATTTATGAGGCCTTTCTGCAAAATGTCAAGGGTTATATAGATTGTGTGATTTATGCATAGGTCCTTGTACTTGAAAGTAAATGCTTTTGCCTCGATTTTCTATCTAACAGCCTTGTGTGCGTCCGCTCTTCTATCGTGTGAGTCTGTTCGTATGTACTACAGGGTCATGAGTTTAGAAAATCCGTATTCAAAGTTAGCCAAATGAAACACTGAGTTGGTGCATGTAAGGAAACTAGCGCAATAGGATATTGCATGCCGTTTTTTTCCAATCTAATCCTTTTTAAAGTCATATTTAATAGCATCTAACGCAGAATCCTGTACTTGTAGAATTCGCTCAACCCTAGACTCAATCAATTTCCCCTTCCCTAAATTCATTCATCTCTGTAGTGGCCTTTTTATGTTGGCTGAAAAACTAACAGAATATAAACAATAAATTATATCTAAGCATATATCTCGCGACTGTCACAGAAAATCGTTCAAAGACATCAACCCATACCGGTCAGAACTATTGACAACTTCAAGACAGGCTACTATTCGATTCTAAGAGGACCGTCAGCACCACTTGCCATGGAAGAACGAAAAGGGAAAATTAAATACCATCATTTGCCAAATGCTGAATAAGAGCGGAATAATATTCTTTAAACCCTGGATGCTCGTGGGGACACTGTACAAAGCATCTGGCGCAGTAACATACACATTGCCATTCGGCGTCCACATTCGAATAACCTGGCAATGTAGCCCTATATTCAAGACACCCAAGCGCGTTAGATTCATGATCTCATTAACTGACGGGAGTGGTTGATTTTAATACCCGCTAGTATCACACCGACCACCTCCAGCCTTTTCACGTCGGCGGCATTCACTGACTGGACAAGACGGGATAGCATGTGGCTCAGGGTTATCGTCAACTTCTCGTAGTCATCGAGGAAATCCGTCGACGTTTCGCCGGCGAATCCCGGCTTCACCTCTATCGCACCGTACTCAAGGGGACTATGGGAGTCTATTGTTCTGATTATTGCGTCGGAACGGTTGCCGGTCGCGGTATAGTGGCCCTTTCCAGTCTGAGTCCTCCCCTCGTTCAGTCTAAGCGTCGTGGCCGAACAAGCCACTTCCTTCCTATGAAAGTTAGAAGAAAACACGTAGCCATCTGCGGTGAGGAGGAAAAATACCGGTCTACCTCAACACACTCCGCAGCGTGGAGGAAAAGATGATCAACGATGGGGCCCCAGACGTTAACCTCGTACCAATTTTCATTATGCTCCACCAACAACGGTGCTTTAGGATGCTTCAATAATATGCGCCTAGATAGAGGATTAATAGATTGCTTCTACGCTAGAGAAACGAATACACACATTTGGCGCATGACCCCATCAACCCACTCAGTATCTTTACCCATTTTCGATGGCTTACCAAAAAGAATTGCTTCAAGCCCCTCGATAGTGGTCACCTATTTCTATCAGAACATGAAAGACGAGACTAGTAGGGCAAGGGATGATATATTAACGTTTTTGAACTTCGATAACAGGTCCCAGCAGCTCTGAGCCGGCTCTGTTGGTTTCTGAATCACACGCGAACCAAATATTTCCACCAATTCCTCTTTTGTGAACAGGGTCTTCATCCAAGGATCTTTACTACTGATGATCCACATGTGTGCTAATCCCTCAACGGACGTTGAACTAATTACACCTTCGTAGATACATTTTTCCACAACTTTCCCGGTACCAAGCCTCCACATTGAAGCATCATCCATCGCTTCGAACATACGCACAAAGCATTCGAGCGGAGAACTGTAACGAGTCGGTAAGTGCATAGCTTTTAGGGGGTAAGCGATAGATAAAAACTACCTGATGTGTTTTGCTTTTTTCTTCGGCCTTTGCTCATTGGGCTTGGGGTTTTCTCCAGCTAGCCCTCCCTCGCCATCAGCCGCGTCTTCTCCATCATCGCTATCCCATGGTAAGCAGGTGAATGAACCAAGCTATAGCGAAACTACCTTGGACGCTTCGCCGTATCTACCCCTAAATACCCTCGATTTTCGAAACTGCCCGTATTAAGCAGCCCGACCGTAGAGTTATTGATAACCAGTGGGGGTGCGCTCTGTCTTGATTGCGCAGCCTCCCAGAGCCCCTTCAAACATCGTTTAGGACCATCGCTCTAAGACGAGGACGCCAAAACATCAGCGCAGTTAACAACCCCACCGGTACAGGCAATGTCTTGAATCAGGCAAGCCACGAATCAAGCAAGCTGCCTTAGCAACAGACGAATCCGTGCCACCAGTGGGACTAGTGCCGAGGGGTTAGAATCCGAACACCAGGCAAGCCTTGAGCGTCTTCATCAGAAGCCAACAGGACACTAGCTTTGCGGCTTGGCTACAACAAGCCTTGAATGATCGGGAACCGATCACGCCATTCACAGAGACTCGGAATCTGGAAAGAGTTTACACACCTCGCGATATTTCTGAAGGAGGTGGACCGCCTTTTTCCGTGCCCTGTCCGTGGCTTTTAGGTCTGTGGAAATATAGCTGAGCGACTTCAGATAGATGTCTAGCATAATCTGCTGAGAGCAATCCGGGTTTTTACGGAGATAGTTCTTCCCAAATAGCGACGGGGTCCATTTTCGAGGGTCGTCGAGGGTAAAATAAGGGTCGGGAGCGAAAGGCATGATAACGTGGTGGCGATGGTGGGGTGATGAAAGGGAGAGAAGAAGCGACGTTGGTATACCGTGGAGTGGTAAAGGGGATGGCTGGTGTTTGGTGTTACCAGATGGCTTATGTAACCGAGTCAGCGTTGGTGGGGGTATCGCGAGGTCCTGGTCGCGACGACAAGATTGCTGGAGAGCGCATTGTCCAGGTTGCAGACGAGGTGATAGTGCGGGCGAACTGGCCGCTTGGGATAACTAGCAGGTGGCCCGGGTCAGGTTGAGTGGGGATGGGCTGGCTGTGAACCTCAGTCTGGGTTGAGAGAGAGAAGGGGATGGGGGATGGCGAGCGATGGACCGGTGGGTGAGCTGAATCCTGCTTGATGACAAATCGTCGATCAGCGCTGCAATTTGTCTTGGCGCAAGCTACCAATCTCAACCCTAATCCTCTCCAAGTGGAATGGATAACTACGTGTATGCTGGCAGCACATAGGTACATGTAGTGTGTGCACTGTCAGCCTGATATTTGAGTCGTGCCGCCTGGTGCCTATTATTTCAGCAAGTGCGGCCGAAAAAAAATACAAACGTGAGCGAGAGACCATGATGCGGAGCGAACACAGCCTTCGATATCATTCATAATGAGCTACGCTAAAAACTTCGTGGTCAAGTTCCCTTTTACTGAAGTTCAGATTTCGCAATAAGAACAAAATTACAAATCTTAGTAGAAACTACGTGTCGCCTATCCCAGTTGTGGTACCAGCCCCCCGAAGACACCGTTCGGATCCCACTTCTTCTTCAACCTCAGTAACTTTTCGACTTGCTCCTGGGACCCATATGTCATCTCCGGGCTCTCATCCCCACGATTAAAGTTGACATATGAAGCCAGCTTATTCCTCGAATCACCGTCTCTGAATAACTGACGTGCCTTGTTCCCGAAGTCTGTCGCATCAGCCTCCGTATCTGGCTCTTTGTAAGAAACAACCGGAAACCTTTATTAAACTCATCTTCGTCAATATCAAGGGTTGATCGGTTGGATGGTAAATGGGTATCTTACGTCCAGAATTTCACGTCCCGGTGAGCAAATGCGGTGCTCTCGGGATCAACTTCTCGAACCTTATCCATCCCAAAGATTTCAACTATTACCGCACTTTCCGATGCATCGAAATGTGTGGTAACGAATTTAGAGTACTCTTTATAAATTTGGACCATTGTTCTAGGTTTGATCGTCTGTACGCCGGTACCAAACTGCGATCTTTTCCCCTTAGACTTTCCCCCAGGATTATCGAGCCAGTTGATGAGGTCGTACGGGGTCCGTTGGGTCTGTTTTACTAGTGGACCCATAGACAGTAGCGGTTCAAAGCATGTCGCAGCTTCTTCGTCGCTACCAAAGAAGTGAAGGACGGTCACGATGGTGGGCTGCTAGGATTATTAATAGGTGGGTGATTGAGTAAAAAAGACTTGCAGTGATCAACTCACTTTGAAAGTGGGTGGAGAACATATGAACATGAAATAGGCGGCTGTATGGCTATTCCAATTGAAAGTGTCGAGGGCTTCAGTCAGTTCCTCCAGTTGTGAGATCTCCCAGACCAACAAGCCGTTCCAGGTACTACCGTCAGTACTCCCGAGAGAGTTTATATCATGCGTTTTAAACGTCACTTGCGTCACAAGCCCAAACCGTTGCCCAGCGCCCCTGAGCGCCCAAAAAAGGTCTGGATTTTCACTTTCCGAAGCTATTATTACCTGTCCATCAGCAGTGATTACTCGTGCCGAGAGCAGGTTGTCGAGCATTATTCCGTGGACGCTTTGAACAGGCCCAAACCCTCCACCAAGTACAGCTCCTGTAACCCCGACTTCATCGCACGTCCCTGTAACTAGATAACCGCAAATAGTCAATGACGATATAGCCTAGGCTAGATTTGCTATGGGTCACTTACCGACGCACCTTCCTCGCTTGAAGACGGCTGGAATAATATCTTTTACCAGTGCACCACCCTGGGCGTCGACGGTCGTCTCATGCACTTTGACATTGTTGAGATTGGTGAGATCGATGATGATCCCTCCTTTCCCAATTGTGCAGAATACACTGTGTCCACCTCCTTTGATAGCGAATGGAACTAAATTTGAAGTTGCCCACAACACCTAAAGCCGTAGATTAGTTTTTTTTGGTTGGCTAAAGTTCTAAGATAACCTACCGTTTCAACGGCGTCCCTTTCCGTGATAATTTTCACTACTGCTGAGGGTTCCTTTTTGTTGAAATCAGACCACGAGGTGAAAGCTCTCTCAAAGTCCCGAGGCTGGGTGATTTGGTGGATGGATGTTGATGAGCTTAGCCTTGGTCCTAGTTCTTGAAGGATTTTGGCGATGGGATCTTCGGACATTCTTTTGATTACCCCTGATTTATTCGTACTCGTTTGATTATACTCTTCGGTTGATTGTGTCTTCGAGACTTTAGGTGGGGCTGATGGGAAAAGATAAATATCTATGATGATTATCCCAAGCAGCATTTGTATTGGGGGTTTGGCAAATTAACTGGGTCTAGCTTATACCGATTGGTTTTGTGATACCCCGCTATATATAGTACTACAAACACCTGCAGATAGACGCTGAAGTAGACATCCTGGGATTTTTTGGTTGTTGTAGTAATTATGCGAGTTTGTTTTCTTGAGATAAGATATATTGCTAGTGGTAATGTCAGGCCCTCCCTTGGAGCTAGCTTTCATGAACTGGGTTGAATTTAGGATACAGGTTTGGTTCGAGAGGCTTCGAAATTTAGAATTGATGCTGTGCGACATGTACAATCTGTTGCACTCGGGTAATTATAAGCCCTACGTATACACTACATGTATGCATTTATCCTACCTAGTGTTTGGGGGGGAAATCACCCAATCTAATATGGATCTCTTCTCTGTTACCTTTAGACTCAGGCGGTGAATGGGCGGATCAACTAGCTTGTGCGAGAGCTGGCGCTTGTGGGCGTCAGATCCCACCTGTTCTCATGAGATTCCTATTTTGTATTTCTTTGTATTCGTTGAGCAGTAGTCGTTTAATGGGGCGACAGCTGCAACGCAACGCCCTGAAATACGGCCAATTTCTCCATGTACACTATGAAGTTCAGATACAGAAATAAGATAGATAGGTAGAAATACAGAAAACATGTCTCTATTCCATGTGTTTTTCTGAACTCTGTCATGAGCATGGAGAAATTGCCCATACTGTTAGGGCGTGGCTTTGTTGTTGTCTCCTCATTAAACGACCACAACTGTTGTACATCCACTGAACCCGTGTCTCCTAACCTGTAGCAACGCAAATCCACGCCCAAGCGGACTGAAATTTCAACATGCTGTTTTTAAACCTTAGTAACTTTACAACCGTCGAAGGTATCAACTAGAAAAATATATATAAACCTAGTAGATACATGTAGTTAAGAAAATTTTATATTAGTCAGATGGGCAATAATTGTGAAGGGCTGTTAAGTGAGAATTGCTAGAAGTTAGGTCATGCGCCCGTACATGCTAGCACCCTCAGTCACCACCGCCAACAGAGTGTTAAAGCAATAATAAGAAAATAAAAATCGCGAGTACTTTTTTGTTATATTAAATATCTAAGAGGGTTTATCAATTGGATGGACTTATAGGAAGGGAAACGTTAGTTTCCGAAGATAGTCGCGGTAGGGGGTCAGGAAGGGTAGTCGAAAGCTAAGACCGTGTGCGGTGGTGAACGTCTACGAGTTTGGTCGATTTAGACTCGCCAGTTCGTGAGACAGAGGATATATCAAACCTCGAGGCGTGATCCGGATGTTAGGGGGATCCGGGCAAGACCTCTCGGCCGACACGCGATGATGCAATTTCGATCGACTAGCGGCGGCAGAGTTCGATTACTCTTTCGTAATCGAAACCTGCGACGCGTCATCTAATATCCCTATGCGGGAGAAAGAGTGAAACCCGTAAACATGCAGGTGATACCTTGTGCGTCATGCACTCGGCCACGATGCAGTGTTACGTGCAGGGGGCGGCTGTTTGGTCCGTTGGTTCAATTTCGGTCCGAGCTCGGCCCGAGGGCTCCGCTAAGTCCGACGCCAAGACGCCAAGCCGGCTCGGAGATAACATCCGTTCCGTTCCGTGCCAAAATTCCAAGGGTTGTACCTCCCTTCCTAATCTCGCTGTTATGGGTTTAGGGTTTAGGGTTTAGGGTTTAGGGTTTAGGGTTTAGGGTTTAGGGTTTAGGGTTTAGGGTTTAGGGTTTAGGGTTTAGG